>LR738711.1:264278236-264328214 GCA_902687465.1 Secale cereale | reverse complement strand
CCGTTACACATCTCCCTCTTCCCGCAGGTGCTTGGCGAAGCCCTGCAGAATTTCCGTTCCATCCACCACCACGCTATCGTGCTGCTGGATCTCCATCAACCTCTCCTCCCCCCTTGCTGGATCAAGAAGGAGGAGACGTCGATGCACCGTACATGTGTTGAATGTGGAGGTGCCGTCCGTTCGGCGCTGGGATCGTCGGTGATTTGGATCACGACGAGTACGACTCCATCATCCACGTTCTCTTGAACGCTTCCGCTCGCGATCTACGAAGGGTATGTAGATGCACTCCTTTCTCCTCGTTGCTAGATGACTCCTTAGATTGATCTTGGTGAAGCGTAGGAACTTTTTTGAATTCTTCTACGTTCCCCAACA
Source organism: Secale cereale (assembly GCA_902687465.1). Classification (NCBI taxonomy): domain Eukaryota; kingdom Viridiplantae; phylum Streptophyta; class Magnoliopsida; order Poales; family Poaceae; genus Secale; species Secale cereale. Next base: position 264,327,842 of record LR738711.1, on the reverse strand, counting down.
GTGGCATCTGAGCTAGGTCTTTGCGTAGCATCTTGCACGAGTAGAACACAAAACAGTTGTGGGCGTAGATTTGTTCAATTCTCTTGCCGCTACTAGTCCAATCTTGATTCGGCGGCATCGTGGGATGAAGCGGCCCAGACCGACCTTACACGTACGCTTACGTGAGACTGGTTCCACCGAGTGACATGCACTAGTTGCATAAGGTGGCCAGCGGGTGTCTGTATCTCCCACTTTAGTCGGATCGGATTCGATGAAAAGGGTCCTTATGAAGGGTAAATAGAAATTGACATATCACGTTGTGGTTTGGCGTAGGTAAGAAACGTTCTTGCTAGAAACCTATAGCAGCCACGTAAAAACTTGCAACAACAATTAGAGGACGTCTAACTTGTTCTTTCAGCATGTGCTATGTGATGTGGTATGGCCAAAAAGATGTGATGAATGATATATGTGATGTATGAGATTGATCATGTTCTTGTAATAGGAATCACGACTTGCATGTCGATGAGTATGACAACCGGCAGGAGCCATATGAGTTGTCTTATTTATTGTATGACCTGCGTGTCACTGAATAACGCCATGTAATTACTTTACTTTATTGCTAAATGTTAGCCATAGTAGTAGAAGTAATATTTGGCGAGACGACTTCATGAAGACACGATGATGGCGATCATGGTGTCATGCCGGTGACAAAGATGATCATGGTGCCTCGGAGATGAAGATCAAAGGAGCAAAAATGATATTGGCCATATCATGTCACTTTATTTGATTGCATGTGATGTTTATCATGTTTATGCATCTTATTTGCTTAGAACGACGGTAGTAAATAAGATGATCTCTCACTAAAATTTCAAGAATTGTGTTCCCCCTAACTGTGCACCGTTGCTAAGGATCGTTGTTCCGAAGCACCATGTGATGATCGGGTGTGATAGGCTCTAACGTTTGCATACAATGGGTGTAAGCCAGATTTACACAAGCAATACACTTAGGGTTCACTTGACGAGCCTAGCATGTACAGACATGGCCTCGGAACACGGAAGACCGAAAGGTCGAACATGAGTCGTATAGAAGATACGATCAACATGAAGGTGTTCACCGTTGATGACTAGTTTGTCTCACGTGATGATCGGACACGGGCTAGTCGATTCGGATCATGTATCACTTAGATGACAAGAGAGATGCCAATCTGAGTGGGAGTTCATTAAATTTGATTAGATGAACTTAATAGTCATGAACTTAGTCTAAATTCTTTACAATATGTCTTGTAGATCAAACGGCCCACGCTCATGTCACCCTCAACTTCAACGCGTTCCTAGAGAAATCCAAGCTGAAAGACGATGGTAGCAACTATACAGATTGGGTCTGTAACCTGAGGATCATCCTCATAGCTGCCAAGAAAACTTATGTCCTAGAAGCACCGCTAGGTGACGCTCCCGCCCCGGCAAACCAAGATGTTATGAACGCTTGGCAGTCGGGTTGTGATGATTACTCCCTGGTTCAGTGCAGCATGCTCTACAGCTTAGAATCGGGGCTCCAAAAGCGTTTTGAGCACCACGGAGCATATGAGATGTTCCAAGAGCTGAAAATTGTTTTCCAAGCTCATGCCCGAGTTGAGAGATATGACGTCTCCAACGCATTCTACAGTTGTAAGATGGAGGAGAATAGTTCTGTCAGCGAGCACATACTCAAATTGTCTGGGTCGCACAATCGCTTGTCTCAGTTGGGAATGAATCTCCCAGACGAAGCGGCCGTTGACAGAATCCTTCAGTCGCTCCCACCTAGCTACAAGAGCTTCGCGTTAAACTTCAATATGCAAGGGATGGAGAAGTCCATTCCCGAAGTGTATTCAATGCTGAAATCAGCGGATGTGGAGATCAAGAAAGAGCATCAAGTGTTGATGGTGAATAAAACCACTAAGTTCGAGAAAGGCAAGGGTAAGAAGAACTTCAAGAAGGACGGCAAAGGAGTTGCTGCGCCCGGTAAGCCAGTTGCCGGGAAGAAGCCAAAGAATGGACCCAAGCCTGAGACAGGGTGCTTTTATTGCAAGGGAACGGGTCACTGGAAGAGGAATTGCCCCAAATACTTAGCAGATAATAAGGCCGGCAACGTCAAAGGTATACATGATATACATGTTATTGATATGTACCTTACCAGCACTCGTAGTAGCTCCTGGGTATTTGATACCGGTGCAGTTGCTCACATTTGTAACTCAAAGCAGGAGCTGTGGAATAAGCGGAGACTGACGAAGGACGAGGTGACGATGCGCGTCGGGAATGGTTCCAAGGTTGAGGTGATCGCCGTCGGCACGCTACCTCTACATCTACCCTCGGGATTAGTTTTAAACCTTAATAATTGTTATTTAGTACTAGCTTTGAGCATGAACATTGTATCTGGATCTCGTTTGATGCGAGATGGCTACTCATTTAAATCCGAGAATAATGGTTGTTCTATTTATATGAGAGATATGTTTTATGGTCATGCCCTGCTGGTCAATGGTTTATTTTTTATGAATCTCGAACGCGATGTTACACATATTCATAGTGTGAATGCCAAAAGATGTAAAGTTGATAATGATAGTCCCACATACTTGTGGCATTGCTGCCTTGGTCATATTGGTGTCAAACGTATGAAGAAGCTCCATGCAGATGGACTTCTAGAGTCTCTTGATTATGAATCATTTGACACGTGGGAACCATGCCTCTTTGGCAAGATGACCAAAACTCCGTTCTCCAGAACAATGGAGCGAGCGACCAACTTATTGGAAATCATACATACCGATGTGTGCGGTCCAATGAGTGTTGAAGCTCGCGGAGGCTATCGTTATGTTCTCACCCTCACGGAAGACTTGAGTAGATATGGGTATGTCTACTTAATGAAACACAAGTCTGAAACCTTTGAAAAGTTCAAGGAATTTCAGAATGATGTTGAGAATCAACGTGACAGAAAAATAAAGTTCTTACGATCGGATCATGGGGGTGAAAATTTAAGTCACGAATTTGGCACGCACCTAAGGAACTGTGGAATTGTTTCACAATTGACACCGCCCGGAACACCTCAGCGTAATGGTGTGTACGAACGTCAAAATCGTACTCTGTTGGACATGGTGCGATCTATGATGTCTCTCACCGACTTACCGCTATCTTTTTGGGGTTATGCTTTAGAGACTGCCGCATTCACTTTAAATAGGGCTCCGTCAAAATCCGTTGAGACGACACCGTATGAACTTTGGTTTGGCAAGAAACCTAAGCAGTCATTTCTGAAAGTTTGGGGTTGCGATGCTTATGTCAAGAAACTTCAACCTGAAAAGCTCGAACCCTAATCGGAAAAATGCGTCTTCATAGGATACCCGAAGGAAACGATTGGGTACACCTTATATCTCAGATCCGAAGGCAAGGTCTTCGTTGCCAAGAATGGATCCTTTCTGGAGAAAGAGTTTCTCTCGAAAGAAGTGAGTGGGAGGAAAGTAGAACTTGATGAGGTGACAGTCACCCCTTCCGAACCGGAAAGTAGCGCAGTGCAGGAAATTGTTCCTGAGGTGCCTGGACCGACTAGGGAGGAAGTTAATGATGATGATCATGAAGATTCAAATCAAGTTACTACTGAACTTCGAAGGTCCACAAGGACACGTGCCGCACCAGAGTGGTACGGCAACCCTGTCATGGAAATCATGTTGTTAGACAACGATGAACCTTCGAACTATGAAGAAGCGATGGCGGGCCCAGATTCCAACAAATGGCTTGAAGCCATGAAATCCGAGATAGGATCCATGTATGAAAACAAAGTGTGTACTTTGGTGGACTTGCCCGATGATCGGCACGCCATAGAAAATAAATGGATATTTAAGAAGAAGACTGACGCGGATGGTAATATGACCATCTATAAGGCTCGGCTTGTCGCTAAAGGTCATCGACAAGTTCAAGGGATTGACTACGACGAGACTTTCTCTCGCGTAGCGATGCTGAAGTCCGTCCGAATCATGTTAGCAATTGCCGCATTCTATGATTATGAGATATGGCAAATGGATGTCAAAACGGCATTCCTTAATGGCTTCCTCAAGGAAGAGTTGTATATGATGCAGCCGAAAGGTTTTGTCGATCCTGAGAATGCTAACAAGGTATGCAAGCTCCAGCGCTCGATCTATGGGCTGGTGCAAGCATCTCGGAGTTGGAATATTCGCTTTAATGATGTGATCAAACGTTTGGGTTTATACAGACTTGGGGAGAAGCCTGTATTTACAAGAAAGTGAGTGGGAGCTCTGTAGCATTTCTCATATTGTATGTGGATGACATATTGCTGATGGGAAATAATGTAGAATTCTTGGAGAGCATAAAGGCCTACTTGAATAAGAGTTTTTCAATGAAGGACCTTGGAGAAGCTGCTTACATATTAGGCATCAAGATCTATAGAGATAGATCGAGACGCCTCATTGGTCTTTCACATAGCACATACCTTGATAAGATATTGAAGAAGTTCAATACGGATCAGTACAAGAAAGGGTTCTTGCCTGTATTGCAAGGTATGAGATTGAGCACGGCTCAATCCCCGACCACGGCATAAGATAGAGAAAAGATGAGTGTCATCCCCTATGCCTCAGCCATAGGTTCTATTATGTATGCCATGCTGTGTACCAGACCTGACGTGAACCTTGCCATAAGTTTGGTAGGGAGGTACCAAAGTGATCCCGGTATGGAACACTGGACAGCGGTCAAGAACATCCTGAAGTACCTAAAAAGGACTAAGGATATGTTTCTCGTTTATGGAGGTGACGAAGAGCTCGTCGTAAAGGGTTACGTCGATGCTAGCTTCGACACAGATCTGGATGACTCGAAGTCACAAACCGGATACGTGTATATTTTGAATGGTGGGGCAGTCGCCTGGTGCAGTTGCAAGCAGAGCGTCGTGGCGCATTCTACATGTGAAGCAGAGTACATAGCTGCTTGCGAAGCAGCGCAGGAAGGAGTCTGGATGAAGGCGTTCAACACCAACCTAGGAGTCATTCCAAGCGCGTCGGGTCCGATGACTCTCTTTTGTGACAACATTGGAGCTATTGCCATTGCCAAGGAGCCCAGGTTTCACAAGAAGACCAAGCACATCAAGCGTCGTTTCAACTCCATCCGGAATTATGTTCAAGATGGAGACATAGATATTTGTAAAGTGCATACGAATCTGAATGTCGCAGATCTGTTGACTAAACCTCTTCCACGAGCAAAACATGATCAACACCAGAACTCTATGGGTGTTTGATTCATCACAATTTAACTAGATTATTGACTCTAGTGCAAGTGGGAGACTATTGGAAATATGCCCTAGAGGCAATAATAAAATGGTTATTATTATATTTCCTTGTTCATGATAATTGTCTGTTATTCATGCTTGAATTGTATTATCCGGAAACAGTGATACATGTGTGAATACATAGACCACAACGTGTCCCTGGTAAAGCCTCTAGTTACTAGCTCGTTGATCAACAGATGGTCACGGTTTCCTGACCATGGACATTGGATGTTATTGATAACGGGATCACATCATTAGGAGAATGATGTGATGGACAAGACCCAATCCTAAGCCTAGCACAAGATCGTGTAGTTCGTAATGCTTAAGCTTTTCCAATGTCAAGTATCTTTTCCTTAGACCATGAGGTTGTGCAACTCCCGGATACCATAGGAATACTTTGGGTGTGCCAAATGTCACAACGTAACTGGGTGGCTATAAAGGTACGCAACGGGTATCACCGAAAGTATATGTTGGGTTGGCACGAACCGAGACTGGGATTTGTCACTCCGTATGACAGAGAGGTATCTCTGGGCCCACTCGGTAAGACATCATCATAATGAGGTCAATGTTACTAAGGAGTTGGTCACGGGATGATGTATTACGGAACGAGTAAAGAGACTTGCCATGACGAGATTGAACAAGGTATCGGTATACCGACGTTCGTATCTCGGGCAAGTACTGTACCGATAGACAAAGGGAATTGCATACGGGATTGAGTGAATCGTTGACATCGTGGTTCATCCGATGAGATCATCGAGGAACATGTAGGAACCAACATGGGTATCCAGATCCCGCTGTTGGTTATTGACCGGAGAGTCGTCTCGGTCATGCCTACGTGTCTCCCGAACCCGTAGGGTCTACAGACTTAAGGTTCGGTGACGCTAGGGTTGTAGAGATATATGCATACGGTAACCCGAATGTTGTTCCGAGTCCCGGATGAGATCCCGGACGGCACGAGGAGTTCCGGAATGTTCCGGAGGTAAATAATTATATATAGGAAGTCCAGTTTCGGCCATCGGGAGAGTTCCGGGGGTCACCGGTAGTGTACCGGGACCACCGGAAGGGTCCCGGGGGTCCACCGGGTGGGGCCACCCATCCCGGAGGGCCCCATGGGCCGTAAGGGGAGGGGAACCAGCCCATAGTGGGCTGGCGCACCACCTTGGGCCTCCCCCCAGCACGTAGGGTTGGAAACCCTAGGGGTGGGGGCGCCCCCCTTGCCTTAGGGGCAAGCCTCCCCCTTGGCCGCCCCCCCTAGGAGATTGTATTTCCTAGGGCCGGCGCCTCCCTGGCCCCTATATATAGTGGGGGAGAGAGGGCAGCCGCACCCTTGCTCCTAGCGCCTCCCCCCCCCCCCCCCCCCCGTTACACATCTCCCTCCTCCCGTAGGTGCTTGGCGAAGCCCTGCGGAATTTCCGTTGCATCCACCACCATGCTGTTGTGCTACTGGATCTCCATCAACCTCTCCTCCCGCCTTGCTGGATCAAGAAGGAGGAGACATCGCTGCACCGTACGTGTGTTGAATGCGGAGGTGCCGTCCGTTCGGCGCTGCGATCATCGGTGATTTGGATCACGACGAGTACGACTCCATCATCCACGTTCTCTTGAACGCTTCCGCTCGCGATCTACAAAGGGTATGTAGATGCACTCCTTTCTCCTTGTTGCTAGATGACTCCTTAGATTGATCTTGGTGAAGTGTAGGAAATTTTTTGAATTCTGCTACGTTCCCCAACACTTTTCCCCACAAGACTCGATGTCCCCTGTTTGATTTCTCGCACTGCATGGTGTTTGAGAAACGGATGACCAAGACATATTCTTTGAGAAGCATTCACTCTTTACCTCGGATGGACCGGTACACCTACATTCCCCCTACATCTGCTACTCCACCACCGAAAGAGCTCACACAACATACTCAACAATGTCAGAGCTCATAATGGCTTGTGGCTGCACATGGAAGTTTCTAGGCATGAAAATATCATATGATCCCTTTGAGCCTGTGTGGCATTCCATAGGATAATCACACAGGTCCTCCAGGATTTCCTAGGACAACATTGGATTCTCCAGGTGCCCTGCAACCAATCCACCCATTGGTTTATTAGAGTTACCACCTTAAACTTTCCCTTAGTTGTTATTACCCTCACAACTTTCATGAAATCTCACATACCAATCCACGTCTACGAGCATGGCTAAGCAATAAGTAACAAAGCGTATATTCCCTTGGGTTGATCTCAAGTCATTGGGTTCCTACCTCATGAACTACTAAGCAATACCACATGTGATCAAGTCCTACTCATGTAATCTTTGAGGATAGAACTAATGCAATAAAAACTGGGTATTGGAAAGTATGATCAAAGTATAAACTTGCCTTGTACTATTGATGTAGATTCTTCGCACTCATAACTCATGATAGATCTATTCGTCACACTCCGATCAATCTATTGTAAGCAAGCAATAGTAACCACACATAAGCAATCATGAAAAAGAATCGAAAAACAGAACTCAGAAAACTTCGAAAATGAGCAAACGACTCTTGCAACAGAAAAAGGCTTGAATGAATAAAGTATGAAAACAAGTGCTTGGCAGAAATCGGGGTTGTGCATGATATGAATATTTTTTGTGATGAAGAGGGAGCATAGCCAGACTATATGATTTTGTAGGGATAACTTTCTTTAGCCACAGTATTTTGAGAAGACATGATTGCTTTGCTAGTATGCTTGAAGTATTATTATTTCTTATGTCAATATAGACTTTTATCTTGAATCTTTCAGATCTGAACATTCATGCCACAATTAAGAGAATTACATTGAAAAAATATGTTGGTTAGCATTCCACATCAAAAATTCTGTTTTTATCATTTACCTACTCGAGGACAAGGAGGAATTAAGTTTAGGGATGCTTGATACGTCTCCAACGTATCTATAATTTTTTATTGTTCCATGCTACTATTTATGATGTTTTGGATGTTTAATGGGCTTTGTCATACACTTTTATATTATTTTTGGGACTGACCTACTAACCCAAAGGGCCAGTCCAGATTGCTGTTTTTTTTGTTTTAGGGTTTTACAGAAAAGGGATATCAAACGGAGTCCAAACGGTATGAAACCTCCGGGAGAGATATTTTTGGAGAAAATCACGCACGGGAGACTTGAGAACCACGGAGTAGTGGCCACAAGGTGCCCACGAGGGTGGGGGCGCCCCCCCCCCCAAGAGCGCGCCCCCTGCCTCGTGGACCCCTCGTGAGGCCCCCGGTATCCTCCTTCCTCCTATATAAGCCTACGTACCCCGAAACCATCAGAACAACAGAGAAAACCCTAGTTCCACCGCCGTAACCTTCTGTTCCCGTGAGATCCCATCTTGGAGCCTGTTCCGGAGCTCCGCCGGAGCGGGGATCCATCACGGAGTGCTTCTGCATCATCATCATCGCCTCACCATGAGTTGTGAGTAGTTTACCACAGACCTTCGGGTCCATAGCTAGTATCTAGATGGCTTCTTCTCTCTCTCTAGATCACAATACAAAGTTCTCCTCAGTCTTCAACGAGATCTATTCGATGCAATCTCTTTTTGTGGTGTGTTTGTCGAGATCCGATGAATTGTGAGTTCATAATCAAGATTATCTATGAGAAATATTTGGTTCTTTTCTGAACTCTTTATGTGTGCTCATTATATCCTTGCAAGTCTCTTCTAATTATTGGTTTGGTTTAGCCTACTAGATCTATAGTTCTTGCAATGGGAGAAGTGCTTGGCTTTAGGTTCAATCTTGTGGTGTCCTTTCCCAGTGATAGTAGGGGCAGCAAGGCACGTATTGTATTGTTGCCATCGAGGATAAAAAGATGGGGTTTATATCATATTGCTTGAGTTTATCCCTCTACATCATGTCATCTTGCTTAAGGCGTTACTCTGTTCTTATGAACTCAATACACTAGATGCATGCTGGATAGCGGTCGATGTGTGGACTAATAGCAGTAGATGCAGGCAGGAGTCGGTCTACTTGTCTTGGACGTTATACCTATATACAATGATCATGCCTAGATAGTCTCATAATTAATCGCTTTTCTATCAATTGCTCGATAGTAATTTGTTTACCCGCCGTAGAATATCGCTATCATGTGAGAAGCCACTAGAGAACACTATGGCCCCGGGGTCTATTCTCAACATATCAATCTACATCTACTTTACTTTTTCCGCTTTTACTTTCTGTTCTTATAAACAAAAATACCAAAACTATAAACTATCATCTCTATCAGATCTCACTTTCGCAAGTGACCGTAAAGGGATTGACAACCCCTTACCGTGTTGGCAGCGAAGTTCTTATTTGTTTGTGCAGGTGCGAGGGACTCGCGCGTGGTATCCTACTGGATTGATACCTTGGTTCTCAAAAACTGAGGGAAATGCTTCCGCTACTGTGCTGCATCTCCCTTTCCTCTTCGAGGGAATACAACGCAAGCTCGAGAAGTAGCACCCTAAGCAATTGACTATGTTACTAGACCGATAGCAAGTTTTATGTGGGAGAGGCCACTGCTAGCATGTCATCCCTTACATGGAATTCTATGCACTTATAATTGGAACTATTAGCAAGCATCTGCAACTACTAACGTTCATTAAGGTAAAACCCAACCATAGCATTATGATATATTGGTCCCCCTTCAATCCCGTATGCATCAATTTCTATGCTAGGTTGAAGCTTCTGTCACTCTTCCCCTCCAATTCATAGTCCTATCAACATACAACTAACCCTATGGTGTGATCCACACGCACGCTCATATGATGGGCACCAAAGGACAGCAACATAACCACAAGCAATTTAAATCAATCATAGCAATTCACCAATCACCGATAGGACAACAAAAATCTACTCAGACATCATAGGATGGCAACACATCATTGGATAATAATATGAAGCATAAAGCACCATGTTCAAGTAGAGGGTATAGCGGGTTGCGGGAGAGTGGACCGCTGTAAATATATGGGGGAAGGTGATGGAGATGTTGTGAAGATGACGGAGGTGTTGGTGTAGATCGCCGTCACACGATGATGGCCCCGGTGGTCCTCCGGTGCCACCAGAAGCGAGGGGAAGAGAGCCCCCCTCCTTCTTCTTCTTCCTTGACCTTCTCCCTAGGTGGGAGAAGGGTTTGCCTCTGGTCCATGGCCTCCATGGCGGCGGAGGGGCGAGAGCCCCTCCGAGATTGGATCTGTCTCTCTGTCTCTCTCTGTTTCTGCATTCCCAGATTTTGGTCCTTCACCGTTTCTTATATTTCTAGAGTTCCTTAACTCCGATTGGGCTGATTTTTTGGCACGATTTTTATCCGGATATTAGCTTTCTTGCGGCGAAATAAGGGCATAAACCGCCTTACGGAGTGGCCACGAGGGCCCAGGGCGCACCTGCCCCTGGTGGGCGCGCCCCCTGCCTCGTGGCCCACTCGGGCATCGTCTCATGTTGGTTCTGCTTCCCAAATTTCACATATATTCAGAAAAAATCCCCGTCCGTTTTTATTCCGTTTGGACTCCGTTTGATATGGATATTCTGCAAAACAAAAAACTTGCAACAAACAGGAACTGGCACTGGGCACTGAATCAATATGTTAGTCCCAAAAAATAGTATAAAAAGTTGCCAAAAGTATATGAAAGTTGTAGAATATTGGCATGGAACAATAAAAAATTATAGATACGACGGAGACGTATCAGCATCCCCAAGCTTAATTCCTACTCGTCCTCGAGTTGGTAAATGATAAAAAGATAATTTTTGATGTGGAATGCTACCTAGCATAATCTTGATCATGTAATCTAATCATGGCATGAATATTAAGACACGAGTGATTCAAATCAATAGTCTATCATTTGACATAGAAGAATTCAATACTCGGGCATCTCAACAAACAATCAAGCCTTTCAAAATATCAATGCTAAAGAACGTTATCGCTACAAAATCATATAGTCTTTTATGCTCCCTTTTCTTAACACAAGGTACCCCTCATGCCTATCCCGGTGTCAGCCAAGCAATTGTTTTCATACTTTACTTTTTCGAACATTTTCAACTCTTCACGCAATACATGAGCATGAGCCATGGACATAGCACTATGGGTGGAATAGAAGGTGGTAGTAGACAAAAGTAGGGAGAAAGTCTCACATCGACTAGGCGTATCAATGGGCTATGAAAATGGCCATCAATAGATATCAATGTGAGTGAGTAGGGATTGCCATGTAACGGATGCACTAGAGCTGTAAGTGTATGAAAGCTCAACAGAAACCTAGTGGGTGTGCATCAAATTGCTTGCTCATGAAGACCTAGGGTATTTGAGGTAGCCCATCGTTGGAAGATACAAGCCAAGTTCTATAACGAAAAATTCCCACTAGTATATGGAAGTGACAAAACAAGAGACTCTCTATTATGAAGATCAGGGTGCTACTTTGAAGCACAAGTGTGGAAAAAGATAGTAGCATTGTCCCCTTTTTTGGGGGGCCTTCCTTTTTTATTTGGCCTTTCTTCTTTTTTTGGCCTTTATTTTTTTATTTTTTTTATTTGGCCTTTCTTTTTTCTCTTTTTTCGGGACAATGCTCTAATAATGATGATCATCACACTTTTATTTACTTACAACTCAAAGATTACAACTCGAAGCTAGAACAAAAATATGACTCTAGCGGTGTACCGGGATGTGCAATGATCTAGCATAGCAATGACATCAAAAAACAGACAAGCCATGGAAACATCATGCTAGCTATCTTACGATCATGCAAGGCAATATGACAATGATGGTGCGTGTCATAATAAACGGAATGGTGGAGTTACATGGAAATATATCTCAGAATGGCTATGGAAATGCCATAATAGGTAGGTATGGTGGCTGTTTTGAGGAAGGGTATAAGGTGGTTTGATGCACCGGCAAAAATTGTGCGGTACTAGAGTGGCTAGCAAGGTGGAAGGGTGAGAGTGCGTATAATCCATGGACTCAACATTTGTCATAAAGAACTCACATACTTATTGCGGAAAATCTATTAGACCTCGAAGCAAAAATACTACGACGCATGCTCCTAGGGGGGAGGTTGGTAGGAGTTAACCATCGCACGCCCCCGACCTTCACGCAAAGATAAACAATCAAAATACAATGTGCGCCAATTTGGTTACATAGTTAGGAGACCATACGTGCATGCTTCGGGAATCACAAACCTTAATCATTCACTAGACCACAATCATTCACTAGTACCTCCCACATATTAGCATCTATATATCGCAAAACTATTGCAAGGAATCAAGCATATCATATTCAGCGATCAAAAAGTTTATGTAGGATTTTATGACTAACCATGTGAATGACCAATTCATGTCAACTCTCTAAATAGATACAAGTGAAGCAAGAGAGTTTTAATTATTTCAACAAAAGTTATGCCCACGCTCTAACAATTATAAGTGAAGCAAAAAAGCATTCTACAAATGGCGGTTTTCTATGTGAAGAGAAACATGCAATCCAAACTTCAAATGATATAAGTGAAGCACATGAAGCATTCTATAAAGCCATACTCAAAAGATATAAGTGAAGTGCAAAGAGCATTCTATAAATCAACCAAGGACTATCTCATACCAGCATGGTGCATTTATTAAAAGAAAAAGAAAAGACACACGACGCTCCAAGAGTTTGCGCATATCATGTGAACGAAACGAATCCGAAAACATACCGATACTTGTTGAAGAAAGATGGGATGCCTTCTGGGGCATCCCCAAGCTTAGACGCTTGAGTCTCCTTGAATATTTACTTGGGGTGCCTCGGGCATCCCCAAGCTTGAGCTCTTGCCTCTCCTCCTTCTCCTCGCATCGAGACCTCCTCGATCTTCGAACACTTCATCCACACAAAACTTAACCGAACATTTAGTGGCGGGGTTAGGGCATATGATCAATAAAATCTCATCATGTACTGCTCTAACATTATTGTATAATTATAAAAAAAACATTACCTATTGTATGCTATCACAATTCTATGGCCCCAAGTCAAGGAGGCATCAACAAGAATTCAAACATAAGCAAATAATAAAGCTATAGCAGCAATCTATGAAAACAAGACAGTCTGTAGTAATCTGAACATTAACCATACTTGTGTAACCCTAAAAATTATAGAAAAATTAGGAAAAAAACAACAATTTGTATAGCAAGACTTTGCAAAATGTTTTAGATCCTTTTGACGTTCCAGTAAAAAAATCTGAAATCGCGCACTACAGCCAAAGTTTCTGTTTTTGCACCGCACAAACCAACAAGCAGTTTAATCATCCTAAAGGAAACTCTTGGCACATTATTTTTATAATACAATGGAATTGTACAAGGGGATAATTATTTTTGTTGAAAAGTTTCTGTAATTCAAGATTTGCAAAGTTTCCATGGGCATGAACAAAGTTCAAGGGGCTCCCCCATTTCAATGGTGCTCGTCCTTCTTACTTTCACTTTTATTTTTGAAAAGGTTTTAGGTTCCCCTCTTTATTTTTTTGTTTTTAAACTTTATAAAAGCACACAATAGAAATAAATAACTCTCTAAAACTTCCGGGTTGTCTCCCTGGCAGCGCTTTCTTTAAAGCCATTAAGCTAGGCATATAGTGCTCAAGTAATGGATCCACCCCGATCCCAAGGTATATCAAAGCCAATTTTAATTAGCAATGATTTGGCATTTAGTAGTGAGCACAAAGTGATATGTGTCATGAAACAACGAAGTCTAACTCTCTTCCTATGCATAGGCATGTCATACAAGAACAATTCATGCACATCAAGTAAATGCCAATGCATAGTATAAGCAGCTTCTTGCAATTTTATCGTCTTGAAAACATAGAGAGGCGTAGATGTAGTTCATCTCTCATAATAATTGCAAGTAGGAGTAGCAAGCACATGCATATTATATTCATCAAAATCATCATGTGCAACGGAAAAAGGCAACCCCTCAGTATAATCCTTAATAAGTGCAAACTTCTCCAATATAGTGTAGTTTGGAGAATTCAAAAAGATAATAGGACTATCATGTGTGGGTTCAATAGCAACTATCTCATGTTTAACATAAGGAACTATAGCAAGTACACCTCATGTTTAACATAATGAGCATCGAGGGTTTTAGGAGGTTCCCCATCTCCATGAGTAGCAAGTACACCTAATGTTTTTGGTATTTCGTGTTCCATATCCATAACTAAAGATAGAGAACAACTTAGAACAGCAAATGAAATCTACTTAGTGAGAAAGCAAACAAGCACACACACGAGAATATTCACCCCACGCTATTGCTCCCCGGCAACGGCGCTAGAAAAAGGTCTTGATAACCCACAAGTGTAGGGGGTCAGTTGTAGCCTCTTTCGATAAGTAAGAGTGTCGAACCCAACGAGGAGCTAAAGGCAGAACAAATATTCCCTCAAGTTCTATCGACCACCGATACAACTCTACGCACACTTGACGTTTACTTTACCTAGAACAAGTATGAAACTAGAAGTACTTTGTAGTTTTTGTGGGATAGGTTTGCAAGATAATAAAGAGCATGTTAAAAAAACTAGGGGCTGTTAAGATAAAGACACAACTAAATTAGTTTTAGCGAGTGTGGAAAAGTGGTGGTAGGAGTTGCGAAACTGCCCCTAAGCAACTGACTACGTTACTAGACTGATAGCAAGTTTTATGTGGGAGAGGCCACTGCTAGCATGTCATCCCTTACATGGAATTCTATGCACTTGTGATTGGAACTATTAGCAAGCATCCGCAACTACTAACGTTCATTAAGGTAAAACCCAACCATAGCATTATGATATATTGGTCCCCCTTCAATCCCATATGCATCAATTTCTACGCTAGGTTGAAGCTTCTGTCACTCTTGCCCTCCAATACGTAGTCCTATCAATATACAACTAACCCTATGGTATGATCCACGCGCATGCTCATATGATGGGCACCAAAGGACAGCAACATAACCACAAGCAATTTAAATCAATCATAGCAATTCACCAATCACCGATAGGACAATGAAAATCTGCTCAGACATCATAGGATGGCAACACATCATTGGATAATAATATGAAGCATAAAGTACCATGTTCAAGTAGAGGGTACAGCGGGTTGCGGGAGAGTGGACCGCTCTAGATAGATGGGGGAAGGTGATGGAGATGTTGGTGAAGATGACGGATGTGTTGGTGTAGATCGCCGTCACACGATGATGGCCCCGGTGGCACTCCGGTGCCACCGGAAGCGAGGGGGAGAGAGCCCCCCTCCTTCTTCTTCTTCCTTGACCTTCTCCCTAGGTGGGAGAAGGGTTTCCCCTCTGGTCCATGGCCTCCATGGCGGCGGAGGGGCGAGAGCCCCTCCGAGATTGGATTTGTCTCTCTGTCTCTCTTTGTTTCCGCGTTCCCCGATTCTGGCCCTTCACCGTTTCTTATATTCCCGGAGATCCGTAACTCCGATTGGGCTGATTTTTTGACACGTTTTTTATCCGGATATTAGCTTTCTTGCGGCGAAACAAGGGCAGCAACCACCTTATGGAGTGTCCACGAGGTCCCAGGGCGCACCTGCCCCTGGTGGGCACGCCCCCCTGCCTCATGGCCCACTTGGGCATCGTCTCATGTTGGTTCGGCTTCCCAAAATTCACATATATTCCAACAAATCTCCGTCTGTTTTTATTCTGTTTGGACTCCGTTTGATATGGATATTCTGCGAAACAAAAAACATGCAACAAATAGGAACTGGCACTGGGCACTGGATCAATATGTTAGTCCCAAAAAATAGTATAAAAAGTTGTCAAAAGTATATGAAAGTTGTAGAATATTGGCATGGAACAATCAAAAATTATTGATACAACGAAGACGTATCAGTTACTCACACAGGTAGTGTATTCTTAAGGATATGGTGTCAAGTTATCTACAACCGGATATTAACAAATTCCCATCTGCCACATAACCGCGGGCACGGCTTTCGAAAGTTTAAAACCCTGCAGGGGTGTTCCAACTTAGCCCATCACAAGCTCACGATCTGCGGAGTCGCAACTCCAAATTGGGAAGACCCGAGTATTCTCGGAATCCCGTGCTCAAGATATTTCGACAAAGGTAAACCTAATTCAGCAAGAGCTCCCGGCGTGCCGACACCCTGATAGTAGCTGCGCGTATCTCGTCTCAGGCCACGACCGGATGGGACAAGCTATAGGTATATACCAGATACCTCGGGTTTCCCCAAGGCGGCCCCGCAGGTTGCCCAGTTTGGACCAACACTCATGAGGAGCACTGGCCCCGGTTGTTGATTAAGAACTCAGGTTTACAACTCCCTATGCAAGTTTTAGTTGTTAGGCAAATGTAGTACCAATGTTGGGTCTTGCTGGAAAAGCTTTAAGCAGAGCGAATTATCAAGGGGGCCCATAAACCCCAACCGTGTTAGGAATGCGAAATCAAGGAACATAACACCGGTTTAAGTCCGAACGTGGAGCAATATTTGAAAAACTTCACCTGCAACTAACAACGCTATAAGAGGGGCTAAGAAAAAGCATACTTGCCAAACAACGGTTTGCTAGGAAGACGGTTAGAGTGTTTCATGGCAACATAGGAGGCTGACAAAACAGGAATAGGCATCGAGGCATATCTAAAGAGTGATACAACTAGCAAGGCAAAGATAGAGGTGATATCGGGGAATGGTCATCTTGCCTGTTAAATCCACGAAGGGATCGTAACCTTGCTCCACAAACTCAGTCTCCATAGGAACCTCGAACTCCGAATCGTCACCGGGCTCTAACCAACACAACAATACAAACACCGAAACGACAATCAATCACCATGCAATGCTCAAACACACAATGCAAGATATGATGCATATGAGCATGGGCAGGATATGATGCATCTCCAAGGAACATGATGAGTGCACATGTGACATGGCAATATGCAAGAACACAAAACATGTAGGGGACACCTCATGAAAAAGAAAGCAAGAACAAGCATAGTCACATATGTAGTTAGTTGAACCATCCAAGCACCCAACAAGTTTTTAAAAGTTGCTTAGCATGGCAAGAGTTGCAACTAAGAACATCAACATCATGCAAGCATTTTAAATGGGCCGGAAGGAACAAACTACAATTCCGGAAACTCCCATGTACATAAAAATGAATATAGAACAGATCTGTGACAACCATATTTTAGAGTTGTTAAACATGTAAAGTAATAGCACCATCTTAATCTACACATTTTCCCACCCCAAATACATATAAAGTTTGTCAAATTTGGAGCTACGGTTATTTAGTTATGAATTAAACAAGTTTGAACATGTTATAAACAAAATATATTCAAACAGCATTTTAAATGGTTTTAACATGGAAGCAAAATGCATATAGTTAATCT
Source organism: Secale cereale (assembly GCA_902687465.1). Lineage (NCBI taxonomy): Eukaryota > Viridiplantae > Streptophyta > Magnoliopsida > Poales > Poaceae > Secale > Secale cereale. The sequence continues at coordinate 264,310,256 of LR738711.1, read as the reverse complement.
ACACTAAAAACTGAATAGTTTTCATATATAAAGTATTTCAAACAGAGGCATATTTTAAAAGATATGAAATATGCAAACGAAATGCAAAAACTGAATTTAAAATCTAAACAGAAAAGAAGAAAAAAACTACACTGACTCAACCGGGCTAGCCACGGTCGCTGACCAGTGGGCCCAGGGGGCTGCTGAGGTGGCAATCGTGTATGTCAAGTGGGTGCGGGTGCGCAGTGGATGACAAGTGGGCCAGGGGTGTCAGTGGGTGACGCGAAGCAAAAATTAGCCATAATCCACTAGCCCTGCGGGGATTCGTACCCACGTCTGCGAGTTAACTGAACGGGGTGTTGATACGTCCAAAACGTATCTATAATTTCTGCTTGCTCCATGCCACTTTTGGGTGATATTGCTATGATATTCATACACTTCCATACACTTTTGATCATATTTGGACTGACTTACTAATCCAGTGCACCCCAGTGCCAGTTTCTGTTTTCGGCTGTTTTTGTATTTCAGGTTTTCACGTTTCGAGAACTGCCCAGAAAAATACAGAAAAATTATATAAAAAATCAGCGATCCGGGAACGACAGTGCTTCCGAAGGGCAGCCTGGGGGGCCACAGGGGCTCCAGGCGCCCTGTGGGCGCCCCCCCCCCCCCCCCGAGAGCCCCCTGGTGCCCTACTTTGGCATATATTTAAAGGGTTCCCCGTAACCCTTGAAACAGAACTTCTTTTCGCGATCCCATCTCTGTTCCGACGCCACCGCCGCTTCCAAGATCGGGAGCACCAGGAGAACTCTTCCCGGCACCCTGCCGGAGGGGAGGATCACCACCGGGAGCTTCTCCACCACCATGGACGCCTCCCGGATGACTCGTGAGTAGTCTCCCTTGGACCATGAGTCCATGACCAGTAGCTATGTGATGTTCTCCTCCCGTTCTTATGCTTCACTAATTAGTCCTCGTGAGCTGCCCTACATGATCGAGGCACCTATGTAATCCTTATGCTGTTGCTATGTTGAGTTTGCTGGGATCCGATGGATTATGAGATTATGTTCAGATTGATCTTGAGTAATATATTTGATTCACCTCTTTTATATTTTAGTTCATAAGTAATTCTTGCATGTTCTCCGTTGTTATTTATTGCTTTCGCCGAGTAATAGGTAGTGACTCCAAGAGGGAACATTATGCTCGATTGTGGGTTCATGCCCCTCGATGACTAGCTTGAGTGACAGAAACATGAGTCTAGGGGATGTGCTGTTGCCACAAGGGGGAAAACAACGGTGCTTGTGCCCGCGGGTGCAAGGATTGTTTACTTTATGCAAAGTTCTTTTAATGCAGTTGTCTGTTGCATTGAGTTTACACTATGGGTGGGACTCGCAACTTAATACCAGCGAGATGTTCTGGATAGATATCTCAAGGTGGATGATTAGTAGTAGATGCAGATGGATTTCAGTCTACTTACTTTGGCGTACCGCCCATGCTTTGAACCTCAACCTTTCTTGCAATGTAGTCAGCATTGGTTTGCGTTCGTGGGCCTGTCAGTTGCCCAGCTGTAATTTGTTTACCTCACATAGCTGTTTTATCGTCTTTTGGGAGAGAGACATCACTAGTGAACATCATGTGACTCCGGTCCATATTACCATCATTGATCACATACACTATTTACTTTTCCGTTATTTTATTTACTATTGCAAAATACTATCTATCACTACTATCATATTGCTTTTAACCCTTTGTGAACTACAAGGCCAGAGAGATTGACAACCTCTCTGTACTCGTTGGGAGCAAAGTTATTTGTATCTGTGTGCAAGTCCACGTTGATTGCTAATTGCGCCGTTAGCAGTTGACACCTACCTGTTGAACCTAGGAGTCTCTGGGGATTCGATCCTTGGCATCTTTGCTAGGGGAAAACACTTCTACTTACTGCATCTTACACCTTCCACTTGGGGTAACCAACGAGGGGTTCGAGGCCCATCAGGTGTGAACCAGCTGGGTTGGCTGCATGCGTCTGACGAAGAAGGAGCACTGCGCCTGAAGTACTAAGTACAGCAAGCAGACAGAACACTTGGCACCGGTGAACAGAGACAACGGCGAGGCGTTGGGGCTGCTCCGGCAACCAAATGGAACGGCGGAGGCTTGCGATGAGTTCCTGGATGAAACCCGCACACGCAACACGCGCTGGCTGCACTAACACACACCACAGCGACAGCGGCGACCTCGAACAGAAGCGGCGGCGATGAACTACGGCGAGGCCTAAACACACCCTATCGGAGCGGCGGAAGCAACTAGCAGAACCTCCACAGCATGGAAAAGACGAGGGACGCAAGCAATGGTGCTAAGGGGGTCAGAGCACTCATTGGCGACGATCTCCGACAGCGATAGGTTCGGACGCACGAAGAACTAGTAGCTAGAGCTCGCAATCGAGGGGGGAAAGTGCATGGGGAGGACCAAAGGCTCACCACGAACACGATGATGTGCTCGGATTGCCAGGAGGAGGTCGGAGTCGACAACAAGGACGATCGAACACCCGCGGTGGCCGGAATTGAAGACGAGGAAGAAGAAGTTGCAGGAGAGGCATTCGGCTCCGCGTAGTAGACGTAGAGGACGTAGTCGACGACGGGGCAGAAGACTGGCAAGGTTGGCGAGGCAGAGGAGGTCGGAGAACACGCGACTGCGAGATCATGCTCTCAGATGCGTTCGGGACATGGTGCGGGTGGGAGATCTCGTGGCCTAGAGCTCACCTGGCGGTGAGAGGTGGAAGAGGGGAACCGTAGCGAGTAGGTACACACGGAGAGAGGGGTTAAAAGGGGCTAGGGCGACGGGGACGCACGACGGCGTGCTCGGCTCGCGGTCCCCATGGCTCGATCGCGAGGAGGAAGAAAAGGTGGGTGTGGGTGCACTCGCAGTCGCTGGCGTGTGGGCCCAACCTATCCACGTGTAGGCGACGCAGAGGGGGCGCGTGGGTGCGTGGGTTCAAGAGGGAGAGAGGGACGTAGCGGGCTGGCTGGAGCAGGCTGCTGCGCTGGCTAGCTGGGCCGGCCTGGTGGCCGAGGCCCAGTTGGACTGCGGGCTATGGCTGGTGCTACACTGCTGCTGCTGTTGCTTTTCTTTTCTATTTTCTTTAGGCAGAAAAACAGAAAGAAAAGCCCAAGTTGAAAGAAAAGGAGTTAGGAGGAAATAAAAATATTCCCTAGCTCCTGGAATTATGCCCTATTTTATAAAAATGAGTTGGACATTTTTAGAGGTAGAAAAATAAAACAAGTTTGAATATGATTCAAACTTTTGTCATTTTTGAACCTGACCAAAACATTTCAAAATAAGGTGAGGTTTTGCAAAGTGGCTTAGGACAAGGTACCATAGAAGTTGGGAGAAGATGAACATTAAAGGAAGAGGCTAGATGCCACTTGCAAAATTTAAAGAAAGGGAAAAGAGAGAAGAGAAGTGGTGAAAGTTGGAGGGCTTAGGGATTGGGCATGACCTTGCATCAAACCACCATAGCATGAGCAAGAAAAACTCTCTTGACATAACAAGGATGAGTAAAGCACAATGACAATATGAAATGCCATATGATGACCATCATGCAATGATGGTGATGAAGCAAATGCATGAATGCATAATGAAAGAAAACATGACAATGCAATGAGATGACAAGGCATAATTGAAAAAGAACCCGCAAGAAAAGGATAAGGACCAAATGGTAATTTTATATATTGCCATATGGAAGTTTTACATCTGGGGTGTTACAAACTCTCCTCCACTACGAAAGGATCTCGTCCCGAGATCTAGGACTGAAAGAAAGCGGGATACTTGGAACGGAGATGATCTTCTCATTCCCATGTAGCTTCTCGGTCAATATGGTGTGACCACTTCACTTTCAAGAATTTGATGGACTTGTTGCGGGTCTTGCGCTCAGTTTCTTCAAGGATAGCAACGGGGTGCTCACGATAAGACAAGTCTTGCTGAAGATCAATCTCTTCGAAAGGAATGGTGCGTTCAGGCGTCTTGAAGCACTTGCGGAGTTGTGACACGTGAAACACATCGTGCACATTTGCAAAGTTGGAGGGAAGCTCGAGTTGGCAGGCTAGATCGCCTCTCTTGCCAATTATCTTGAAAGGACCCACATATCTTGGAGCAAGCTTGCCCTTGATACCGAACCTCTGAGTGCCCTTCATGGGAGAAACACGGAGATAGACATGATCTCCAATGTCGAAAGCCAAGTCACGATGCTTGCCGTCATAGTAGCTCTTTTGGCGCGATTGCGTGGCTTTGAGATTCTCACGTATGACTTTGCACATTTCTTCGGCCTCTGAGATCAAATCATTACCAAGTAGTTGGCGTTCACTGGTCTCAGACCAGTTGAGAGGGGTACGTCACTTTATACCATAGAGAATTTCAAACGGAGCTTTGCCTGCTCTTGCTTGGAAGCTGTTGTTGTAGGAGAATTCGGCAAATGGAAGGCAATCTTCCCATTTCATACCGAAGGAGATTACACAAGCTCTGAGCATATCTTCGAGAATTTGATTCACTCTTTCGACTTTCCCACTAGTCTGAGGGTGAAAAGTTGTGCTGAAGCGAATCTTGGTACCCATAGCTGACTGGAAGGAATCCCAGAATTTGGAAGTGAACAAGCTTCCATGATCTGAGGAGATTACTTGAGGGATACCATGCAAGGAGACAATTCTGGAGGTGTACAGATCTGCCAGTTGTGCTGCGTTGATGGATTCTTTGACTAGAAGGAAATGAGCCACTTTAGTGAGCTTTTCAATCACTACAAAGATAGCATCATTTCCTCGCTTGGAATTGGGAAAGCCAGTGACGAAATCCATCTCAATGTGATCGAATTTCCACTCGGGAATAGGTAGAGGTTGAAGGAGTCCGGCTGTATGTTGATGCTCTGCCTTCACTCTTTTGCAGACATCACACTCGTTCACGAATTGAGCAATTTCTCTCTTCATGCGAGTCCACCAATAGGATTGCTTGAGGTCATGGCACATCTTGGAGCTTCCTGGATGTATCGAGAGGAGTGAGTCGTGTGCTTCGTTCATTATGAGCTTCCTGAGATCACCTTTGGGAACCACGATTCTGTCCTCAAAGAACAAAGTGTCTTTGTCATCAATGTGATAGCACTTGTACTTGGGAGTGCCCTTAGCAATACCATGTTTCACCTTCTGCACCATAGCATCACTGAGTTGGGCCTCGCGGATTTGATCTTCCAAGGTAGGAGCGACTTGAAGGTTGGCAAGAAATCCTTGCGGAACAACTTGGAGGTTGAGCTTCCTGAATGACTCACAAAGTTCAGGTTGGAACGGTTTGAGGATGAGACTGTTGCAGTAAGCCTTTATGCTCAAGGCATCTGCAATGACATTGGCCTTGCCATGAGTATACTCAATGCTTGGATCGTACTCTTGAATCATTTCAACCCAACGAGTCTGGCGGAGGTTAAGGCTTGGCTGGGTGAAGATGTACTTCAGGCTCTTGTGATCGGTGAAGATGTCCACTTTTCTGCCCAGCTGAAGGTGTCTCCACATGATCAAGGCATGAACAACTGCTGCTAGCTCAAGATCATGTGTAGGGTAATTCTTCTCATTTGGTTTAAGCTGACGCGAAGTGTATGCAACGATCTTCTTGTCTTGCATGAGAACACCGCCGAGACCTTGTAATGAAGCATCACAGAACACTTCATAAGGCTTGGACTCATCCGGAGGAGTATGTACCGGAGCAGAAATGAGCTTCTCTTTGAGTGTATTGAATGCCACATCACAATCAGGAGTCCACGAGTACTTGACATTCTTCTGCAACAGGTTGGAAAGAGGCTTGGCAATCTTGGAGAAGTTCTCAACAAACCTTCTGCAATAGCTTGCGTGACTGAGGAAACTTCGGAGTTGTTTGACATTCTGAGGAGGTTCCGAGTTGACAATAGCTTCAACCTTCACAGGGTTAACAGAAATACCCTCGGCGGAGATAATATGGCCAAGATAGAGGACTTTATCAAGCCAGAATTCACATTTGGGAAACTTCGCATAGAAACGGTGCTCACGGAGCCTGTCCAGAACCAAATGGAGGTTCTTGGCATGGTCTTCTTTATTCTTGGAGAATACCAAGATATCATCGAGGTAGACGAGAACGAATTCATTGGTGTAGGGGTTGAATATGAAGTGCATCATCCGAGAGAAGGTGGGTGGAGCATTTGCAAGCCCGAAAGACATGACCGTGTACTCATATAAGCCGTAGCTCGTTCTGAATGCGGTCTTGGGAATATCCTCTTCACGGATACAAATCTGATGGTAACCCATCCGAAGATCAAGCTTCAAGAAAACCTTGGCTCCTTTGAGCTGCTCGAACAATTCATTGATGTTGGGGAGCGGGTACTTATTCTTAATTGTCTTCTTGTTCAATGGCCGGTAATCAATGCACAATCATTCCTTACCATCCTTATTCTTGACAAAAAGAACACCACAGCCCCAAGGAGATGTACTTGGTCTGATCAGACCCATACGTTCTTGCTCATCGAGTTGTTTCTTCAGCTCCTTCAACTCTTTAGGAGAAAGCTTGTACGGACGCCGACAGGCTGTATCGGTACCAGGTTCGAGTTCAATGACGAATTCAACTAGACGGTTGGGAGGCATGCATGGAAGCTCTTTAGGGAATACATCCTCATATTCACGAACCACCGCAATCTGGGAAATGGCATTAATCTCGCCTTTGTCATTGAGAGAGAATAGCCTGATTGTGGTATCTCAAGCTGCGAAGATAATCACGTCTTCGGAAGGATGAGTTAGATTGACCTCCTTGTTTGCACAATCAATAAGAGCATCATGCTTAGAGAGCCAATCCATCCCAAGAATAAGATCAATGTCCGAGTTACCGAGAACAACCGGAGAAACTAGAAAACTGTAATCACCCATATGAATAGATATATCCGGCGCCACCATACTAGAACTCAATCTCTTAGCAGGAGAAAGAATACTCAAAGCTCTTGGTAACGCTTTGGTGTGGAAATTGTGCTTCGATGCAAATGGTTGAGATATGAAAGAACATGATGCACCCGAATCAAACAAGACTTTTGCAGGAATTGAGTTAACTAAGAGGTTACCCATTATCACATTGGAAGAGTTCTCTGCTTGAGCTGCATTCATCGGGTTCACTCTTGCATGCTTGGGATTGTGCTTGACAATAGCATTGCTGACAGTTGGAGGAGGCGGAAGGCGCCTTTTAGTACACTTGTTTTCATAGTGACCCTTCTTACCACACTTGTTGCATGTAACTTCTGAAAGTGGCCGATGATAAGGACCGCTTGGTCTTGGAGCTTGGAACTAAGACTTGGACTGGTTGCTTGGGTTGGGTGGGTGGGCGAATCCACAACCACCTGAGTGCTTGTTGTTACTTGGAGGACGGAGCACTGGAGGAGGAGGAGTGAACAACATCTCTTATCCTCTTCTTGGAAGCTTCACATTTGAGCTGAGCTGCCTCTTGCTTGAGAGCCATGTTGTAGAATTGATCAAATTCATCTGGCTCGAACAGAGTGAGTGCAAGTTGGAGTTCATCTTTCAGACCACCTAGGAACTGGTAGATTTTTCTCTTGGCATCGGGGATGTCTTGCTTCGCATAACGGGCAAGATTATGGAACTTGACATTGTATTGGTAGACAGATATGGTGCCTTGCTTCAGATTGCGTAATTGCTCCCGCATGCCTTCAATGACACTGGTAGGAATGTGATGAGAACGGAAATCGTGGCAGAAGTCAGTCCACGAGATCTCACGACCCGCTCTGGAGTCTTTGTACTGTTTCCACCAATCCGCAGCTTGGTCTTTCAGTTGGAAGGCGGCAAACTTGACATAATCCTTAATTTTGATGTTACTACACTCGAAATGCTTCTTGGTGTCTGTGAACCAATTTTCAGCATCTAGCGGATCTACACAGTAACTGAAAGACTTGGGCTTAATTGCCAGGAATTGGTTCAGAGTCGCAAAGTGAGGTTGATTGAACATATTTCCTTAGCCTTGGTTTCCTTGATTGCCTTGATTGGCTTGGAAACTCTGCATCATTTGCATGAGCATCTGAGCGTTCTGATTGGTTGCCTGCATAATCGCTCTCCATGCCTCAGACGGAGGAGGAGGGGAATATGGATGCTCTTCTTCACCCTCTGGGTTCTGGCTAGGAACTTTCTTAGGTGCCATCCTGAGGATGATGACAACCGTTAGCCATTGAAGCAAATAATAGATAAGCTGACTCAATGGCTATATATTTGCAACATATAGTCTTCACAATGAACATTCGAACAAAACTGAACGAATGAATTTCATAGCTTAATGGTACATCAACTTGTCGAGAAGCCACTTGGGAGAACAAAATGATAGAATAAAACAACAAGGTACAAATGGAACAAATACATAATAAAGGTTTCGTCCCACATGTTCGTGCTGAATGCCCCATGGTACGTGTTACAAAGGGCCTTGTCATCCCCGGATCAGCATAGCCAAGGATCCTTTAAGATGCAACCCCCTAGTGCAACAACGCCCATGATAGCCTCTCCACTAGATGTTGAACCCCAACCTCATATCATGCACCCGTTGGAAGATTACCTAAGATCTACTTGAAACCCACCTATTAATTCCCGAAGCTTTCCAGCTATGCAATCTGGTGTTGGGGATACAGGGGAAGCACGCATATCACTCAACTAACAAATCCTACATCCAGATGTATCCATCCGTCAACACATAACCAGGCACCTTCGGAAACTGTTTACCTCGGACTTTTGAAACGCATCCGGTATACTAGCTATGGCAATACTCCCGAACTATCCCCCCAGTACTGGTTGACGTCAGGGTTATCCACCACCAGACATGCATAGAAGAGTTTTTTATGTCGGCCGCCTCTGGTATTCTAGAACCGCAACGATACAATTGTGACGACAACACCTCGGAGCTCAACTCCCCGGGACACTGCCACAACCCCTAAATGACAGGAGGCACCAAGAATAATGTTCTTGTGACAAAGATATCGGAACAATCCAAACAATACCCGCGTGATCCTAAAAAAATTGTGAAATTTTGAGAATAGTGAAGATAAAACAACGTCACGAGTCCTCACCAGAGCGACGAAGGGGATGAGGAGTAAAAATAAATCCTACTCTCTGATATATATATGACTCAAAACATTTTGTGTGTGTGCCTAGACTCAACCGTCAGCGGTTTGATCAATGAGGGGGCTCCTAGGTCGGAGAAGGCTCTGAATACCAACTTGTAATGCCTAGGATGCGACTATATCTCCTATGTGTTGAGGCACGACTTAGAGACATAAGCGCATTCTGGAATGATCGCAAGCGTGGTATCTTTGCACAACTCATGTAAAAGTTCAGGGATGAAAGAGGAAAATAGTTGGCTTACACTCGCCACATCACACAATGAATACAATAGCAGACATTCATCCAAATAACATAGGGTCCGACTACGGACGAAATCCAAACGAGAAAAGATACCACAAACACAAGTCCGGATCACTCCTAGTAGGAACCAGTACTAACCTTCGGGATACTTAACATAGAAACGACCACGCTCCTCATCGAACTCCGAGTGAAGTTCTGATCCATCTCCTGTAACGTTCTCGGCTGTACATGCCTCTGGTGTGCGTTGTAATCTGTAAGTCACAAGGACTCGGCTATCCCATTCCCGGGTATCAAAACTAACAAATCCTTTAGGTATGGAGAGGTAATAAAGTGTTTGCAGCAAGCACTAAGCAACTAGCTTACGAGTTCAGAGCGAGAGGAGAATATGTGCCAACGGTCGCCAAGATGATCAAGAAGTGATCCTAGCTACTCACGTTCATGCATAACCCCATCGTGTTCACTTTCCTAAACCCTTCAGAAAGTGACCATCACGATTACTCACATAGGTAGTGTATTCTTAAGGATATGGTGTCAAGTTATCTACAACCGGATATTAACAAATTCCCATCTGCCACATAACCGCGGGCACGGCTTTCGAAAGTTCAAAACCCTGCAGGGGCATCCCAACCTGGCCCATCACAAGCTCAGGATCTGTGGAGTTGCAACTCCAAATTGGGAAGAACCGAGTATTCTCGAAATCCCGTGCTCAAGATATTTTGACAAAGGTAAAACTAATCCAGCAAGACCTCCCGGTGTGCCGACACCCTGATAGTAGCCGCGTGTATCTCGTCTCAGGCCACGACCGGATGGGACAAGCTACAGGTATATACCAGATACCTCGGATTTCCCCAAGGCGGCCCTGCAGGTTGCCCAATTTGGACCAACACTCATGAGGAGCACTAGCTCGGGTCGTTGATTAAGAACTCGGGTTTATAACTCCCTATGCAATTTTTAGTTGCTAGGCAAACGTAGTACCAATGTTGGGTCTTGCTGGAAAAGCTCTAAGCAGAGCGAATTATCAAGGGGGGGGCCATAAACCCCAACCGTGTTAGGAACGCAAAATCAAGGAACATAACACCGGTTTATCGGGTCCTAAGGTGGCATGAGTGGAACAAAACACCAAGCAGGAGGCCAAGCCTTCCACCCATTACCAATATATATGTGCATTAATTTAATTAAGATATATATATATTGTGTTATCCGAATAACAAGTCTGAACATGGAGCAATCTTCGAAAACCTTCACCTGCAACTAACAACGCTATAAGAGGGGTTGAGCAAAAGCGTACTTAGCCAAACAACGGTTTGCTAGGAAGACGGTTAGAGTGTTTCATGGCAACATAGGAGGCTGACAAAACAGGAATAGGCATCGAGGCATATCTAAAAAGCGATAGAACTAGCAAGGCAAAGATAAAGGTGATATCGGGGAATGGTCATCTTGCCGGTTAAGTCCACGGAGGGATTGTAACCTTGCTCCTCAAACTCAGTCTTGATAGGAACCTCGAACTTCGAATCGTCATCGGGCTCTAACCAACACAACAATACAAACACCGGAACGACAATCAATCACCATGCAATGCTCAAACACATGATGCAATATATGATGCATATGAGCATGGGCAGGATATGATGCATCCCCAAGGAACATGATGAGTGCACATGTGACTTGGCAATATGCAAGAACACAAAACATGTAGGGGACACCTCATGCAAAAGAAAGCAAGAACAAGCATAGTCACATATGTAGTTATTTAGTTGAACCATCCAAGCACCCAACAAGTTTTTAAAAGTTGCTTAGCATGGCAAGGGGTGCAACTAAGAACAACAACATCATGCAAGCATTTTAAATGGGCCTGAAGGAACAAACAACAATTTCGGAAACTCCCATGTACATAAAAATGAATATAGAAAAGATCTGTGACAACCATATTTTAGAGTTGTTAAACATGTAAAGTAACAGCACCATCTTAATCTACACATTTTTCCACCCCAAATACATATAAAGTTTGTCAAATTTGGAGCTACGGTTATTTAGTTATGAATTAAACAAGTTTGAACATGTTATAAACAAAATATATTCAAACAACATTTTAAATGCTTTTAACATGGCAGCAAAATGCATATAGTTAATCTACACTAAAAATTGAACAGTTTTCATATCTAAAGTATTTCAAACACAGGCATATTTTATAAGATATGAAATATGCGAAAACGAAATGCAAAAACTGAATTTAATATCTAAACAGAAAAGAAAAAGAAAGCTACACTGACTCAGCCTGGGCTAGCCATGGTCGCTGACCAGTGGGCCCAGGGGCTGCTGAGGTGGCGGCTATGTGTGTGGAAGTGGGTGCGGGTGCACAGTGGATGACAAGTGGGCCCGGGTTGTCAGCGGGCGACGCGAAGCAAAAATTGGGCATAATTCACTGGCACTGCGGGGATTCGAACCCGCGTCTGCGAGTTAACTGAACGGGGTGTGAACTAGCTGGGCTGGCTGCATGCGTCTGATGAAGAAGGAGCGTTGCGCCTGAAGTACTAAGTACAACAAGCAGACAGAACACTCGACGCCGGCGAACAGAGATGACGGCGAGGCGTTAGGGCTGCTCCGGCAACCAAATGGAACGGCGGAGGCTCGCGATGGCTTCTTGGATGAAACCCTCATACGCGACACGCGCTGGCTGCACCTAACACTCACCATAGCGACGCCGGTGACCTCGAATAGAAGCGGCGGCGACGAACTGCGGCGACGCCTAAACAGACCCTATCGGAGCGGCGGAAACAACTAGCAGAACCTCCACAACATGGCAAAGACGAGGGACGCAAGCAACAGCGCTAAGGGGTTGGAGCACTCGTCGGCGATGAGGTCCGATGGCGATAGGTTTGGACGCACGACGAACTAGTAGCTAGAGCTCGCAATCGAGGGGGAAAAGTGCATGGGAAGGACCAGAGGCTCATCACGAACACGATGATGTGCTCAGATTGCCGGGAGGAGGTCGGAGTCGACAACGAGGATGATCGAACACCCGCGGTGGCCGGAGTTGAAGACGAGGAAGAAGAAGTCGCAGGAGAGGCGTTCGGCTCCGTGTAGTAGACGTAGAGGATGTAGTCGACGACGGGGAAGAAGACTGGCAAGGTTGGCGAGGCAGAGGAGGCCGGAGAACACGTCGGTGGCGAGATCACGCTCACAGATGTGTTCGGGACACGGTGCAGGTGGGGGATCTGGTGGCCTTGAGCTCACCTGGCGGCGGGAGGAGGAAGAGGGGAACCCTAATGAGTAGGTAGACACGGAGAGAGGGGTTAAAAGGGGCTAGGGCGACGGGGACGCACGACAGTGTGCTCAGCTCGCGGTCCCCATGGCGCGATCACGAGGAGGAAGAAAAGGTGGGTGTGGGTGCACTCGCAGTCGCTAACGTGTGGGCCCGACCTATCCACGTGTAGGCGACGCAGAGGGGGGCGCGTGGGTGTGTGGGTACAAGAGGGAGAGAGGGACGCAGCGGGCGGGCTGGCGCGGGCTGCTGCACTGGCTAGATGGGCCGGCAAGGTGGCCGAGGCCCAATTGGACTATGGGCTGCGGCTAGTGCTGCACTGGTGCTGCTGTTGCTTTTCCTTTCTATTTTCTTTAGGCAGAAAAACAAAAAAGAAAAGCCCAGGTTGAAAGAAAAGGAGTTAGGAGGAAATAAAAATATTCCCTAGCTCCTGGAATTATGCCCTATTTTATAAAAATGAGTTGGACATTTTCAGTGGTAGAAAAATAAAACAAGTTTGAATATGATTCAAACTTTTGTCATTTTTGAACCTGACTAAAACATTTCAAATAAGGTGAGGTTTTGCAAAGTGGCTACCATAGAAGTTGGGAGAAAATGAACATTAAAGGAAGAGGCTCGATGCCACTTGCAAAATTTGAAGAAAGGGAAAAGAGAGAAGAGAAGTGGTGAAAGTTGGAGGGCTTAGGGATTGGGCATGACCTTGCATCAAACCACCATAGCATGAGCAAGAAAAACTCTCTTAACATAACAAGGATGAGAAAAGCACAATGACAATATGAAATGCCATGTGATGACCATGATGCAATGATGGTGATGAAGCAAATGCATGAATGCATAATGAAAGAAAACATGACAATGCAATGAGATGACAAGGCATAATTGAAAAAGAACCCCCAAGGAAAGGATAAGGACCAAATGGTAATTGTATATATTGCCATATGGAAGTTTTACACCTGGGGTGTTACACCTGCGCAAGGCAAGGGGGAAGAGGGGGCCGCCACTGACGCGGGTACGGCCGTGCCTCGGAGGAAACTGAACCTCGGAGCTAATTCGGATTCGTCTGAACATAGCTTTGTGGTGAAGCCCAGGGAGAAACCCCTGCGTGAATCGTAAGTCAATCTGTATTCAAGTGATGTACCTTTGTTTATTTGGTATTTTTGATACTTTGCTTAATATTTTTCTCCTGCTGACCTATAGCCCTCACAGTGTACACCCTGATGTTACATCATCGGAGGGGAACTCTCTGGCACCTCGAGAGACTGAGAGTGACCCACCAGTCCGGGCTCCATCACCCGTAATCGGCGGGGACACCAAAGTGTCGTCCCATCGGGTGCTCTCCGCCCAAGGAGATGAGGGCAGGGCAGGAGACAAGGCGGCCGGAGGTAGTACCTCGCCGGCCGCTGACCATGGGGAGACGACCCCCATGGAGACCGAAGATGTGGGGCCCAAATAGTCCGGGGCCGCACTGAATACCATCCCGGAGCCTAGCGCAGTTCCGGGGTTCGAAGACCCGGCTCCTCAAGCGGAGGAGGGTACGGCGGCGCCCGGAGTTAACCCGGAGGCACCGGATTCTTTGGAGGGAGCACTGCAAAGTGCTCTCGTCATTGAAGAACACCGCACCGTGATGGGTGCGGTAATGAAGAAGATTCAGTCCGTCAAGGGCGGACTGAATGAAGCCTTCAACAGCCTTTTAACAGGCTTTCAGGTAAGCAATGTAATGTTGTTAAGAAATTTTATTTGTTTTAAATACACATATATAACCAGTAGCCCCTGATGCTTTGTGTGATTCTGAAAAGAATCGGACGAAGTGTCCATAGTATAGCATTCTTATAGAGCTGAACTATTTGTGCATGCTTCACTAGTTGCGGCAATTGCGCGAGACGCAGAGGTTGCCGAACTAAACCGGAAGCTCGAGGTGGCGAACGCAGACCTCAACCGTGTCAACCAGCGTTTTGATAAAACGCAAGGTATGCGGATTTTTAAAATATCAATAAGACCTAATTGATTGAGTATGTTTACAAACTCTAATTTTATATTCTGTGTTACACAGTTGGCGCCACTGAGCTCGAGGCCCTCAAGGGCGAGGTTGCCAAGGCCAAGAAGGAGGCCGAGGCAAACAAGGTAGCCGCTGACAAAGCGGCTGCCGAATTGGAGACCGAAAAGGCCGAGTGCGAGAAGCACAAATCTCGGGTGTCTGAAGTCGAGATTGAACTTAACGACGCCATCCGGAAGTGTGAGGCGTTGGGGAAGAAGACTTCGGAACAAGCATCCGAGCTGTCTGTGGTAGTACAGTCTGCCCAGGACGCGCGAGGCGAGGCGCGCAGCTGAAGAAATTAAGCAAGCACGACAGATAGCATCTGGTAAGACATTTATCTTACAGAGCATCTTCGGAGGGCCGAAGTATATTGGGCTGACATGATTGTGGAGTTCTCCAGGCGTGTTTGCTGATCTTCCGAGGAGCAGCGCAGATACCGCTCAATACTTCCACATCCAGGAGGGGAATGGCACTGAGAAATTGTTCTGGTCGCAGTTCTATGCGCCACAACATCTAGTTCCCCTCAATGACCAGATGAAGCAGTTGGTCGAGCTGCACAACATGGTGGGTTCGGACATGAAGGACGTAATAGTCCGGCTATGGCTCGTTGAGCCAATCCCGAGTAGTTACTTCGGATTGGTGAAGCGGCTCGTCGAGGTGAGTCCACGGGTCGATGCGTTAACGCGCTCAGCCTGCATAGAAGGTGCTCGGATGGCCTTCGCTCGTGTGAAAGTGCACTAGGCGAAGATGAACGTAGTGCATATAGCTACTACTGGCCGCCTGCGGGCAAGGAGCACCGCAAGCCGGAGAAGTACTTCGAGGAAGTCGTCGAAGGCGCCCGCCTTTTAGAAGGCCAGTGTTCGAAAGATATTGTCTTCGAGTGATTGTATCCGGATATAAAGACTAGGCTTATGAATCTGATGTATATATAACTTTTGCGCTATTTATAATATCAGCGTTTTTTACCTCCTGTGTGACTGTTTGTCTTAAATCTGAAAGTTAACAGTAGTCGGCTTGAGCCCCCAGGTACATAGTACTGGGGTGTTCGGTCATATGCAAATACATTCTTTATCCAATGTCTTGGTCCATATAGGAGGTGTATGCGGAGCGTACGAGGCAATCGGACTATGCAGCGTTATTCCTTTCACTTAGTCATAGGAGTTTGACAAGTGGGGCTAGGTACTAGCCCCTGGTGCGGATAAAGTATCCAATTGCACTTGGCTTGGCGAAAAAACCAACTCTTCGTATAACACGGGGTAGATCTCTATCGATCGTAGTATAAAACTAAGTCACCGGATTGCTGACCAGGTTCTTGCTTATCATGACAGTCAGTTTTCGGCTTTCTCTACTGAGGTACTTGACCGGACTAGCCAGAAGTACTATCGGAGTAGTTCTCCCTTTACACCCTAGCCGAACAATTGGGAATGTAGGGGTAAGCACAGGAGCCGGGCAACCCAACTATTGACCTAAGACATTATTCAGAATTGATGCATATAATGCAAATATCCAGGACGCCGAACACTCCCTATAGGTGTTCGGTCTTTTCAACATATACCAGGGCTGACTACAGCCCCTGGCAATAAACCCTTATTGACAAGGCACATATGGCAATCTGATGCGGGAAGAGAACATTCGATGATGAGTGAATGAAACTCTAGACATAATACGAATAAAACTGCTCTATTAATATCCCTCTATAGTACGATGAGCCGCAAACTTTACAGATAATGCCGATGACCTTTTTTGGACATTTTACATGCCAAGAAGGTATATAACAAGAAAGATAAAAAAGGTTTACGCAGGGTCTTAATCTAAAAAAGAAACCTTAGTGCGGGTCCCTGCTGCACGTCTGCGCCGTTTCCTCCTCTGTAATGTGTCCTTGAAGGGATGAGTATGATGGCCATCTGTAGAAAGGAAAAAGGAGTAAACCTGGAAAAGAAGAAATCGATCCGGTGTGGCCATAATAAGTCTGGTTCGTTTAATGAACCTAAAGAAGGAAAGTTTAAAGTCCGAATAGGGTCTAGCCGAACTATGGACTATCTGCGGGTGCCCCCGGTCGTCGTCTAAGGAATTTTTAAGGCATAATTTTGTACTCGAGGCACATATGCTATCCCCATATGGGGCAGTCGACGGGGACGTAGCTGTCAATCTTGCTCAGGTTCATCTGAGCTGCCGCACTGAAGCGTGTGCCAGACACATTTAGCTGTGTCCGTTGTTGATAGATTATCCGGCTTGAGTAGGCTGCATTGGACTTCGGCTGCTAAGGTCGCAGTGTCCTCCTCCGTATGGAGAGAGCGCTCCATATTTCCATTGATCGTGATAACGCCACGTGGTCCAGGCATCTTCAGCTTTAAATAGCATAATGCGGGACTGCATTAAAGCGGGCAAAGGATGTTCTTCCGAGTAGAGCGTGATAGCCACTTCGGAACGGAGCTATGTCGAAGAGTAGTTCTTCGCTTCGAAAGTTTTCGGGAGAACCGAATACAACTTCCAACGTTAAAGAGCCTGTGCAGCGAGCTTCAACACCCGTTATCACACCTTTAAAAGTCGTGTTGCTTGGCTTGATTCTTGATGGGTCGATCCCCATCTTGCGGATAGTGTCCTGATATATCAGACTGAGACTACTGCCGCCATCCATAAGGACTCTGGTTAGATGGTATCCATCTATTATTGGGTCGATCACTAAGGCAGCCGAACCCACATGCCAAATACTAGTCGGATGATCCCTGTGATTGAAAGTGATCGGACAGGCTGACCATGTGTTGAATTTTGGGGCGACAGGCTCAACGACATAGACGTCTCGGAGTGCGCGCTTGCGCTCCCTCTTTGGGATATGAGTGGCATATATCATGTTCACTGTTTTGACCTCTGGTGGAAATTTCTTCTGTCCCCCTATATTCGGCTGGCAAGGTTCATCCTCGTCTTCGCTCTGAGGCTCCTTCCCCTTGTGTTTCGGCGTTTAGCTTGCCGGCCTGCTTGAAAACCCAACAGTTACGGCTGGTGTGGTTGGCAGGTTTTTCTGGGGTGCCATGGATTTGGCTGGGTCAGTCTAGTATTATGTCCAGACATGATGGACTGTCTTTGTTGGCTTTAAATGGCTTCTTCCGTTGACCGGGTCTAGAGCCACTGAATCAGGCATTTACCGCTGTATCATCTCGGCTTCCAGAATTGTTTCGACGTTTGTTTTTGTTACGTCATGGCTTTCCATTGACATCCCTAACTTCGGATGTTCCAGGGTCACTGGTGCTGCTATGAGCTAACCAGCTATCCTCACCTGCGCAAAAGTGAGTCATGAGTGTAGTTAAGGCTGCCATTGTCCTCGGCTTTTCCTGTCCAAGGTGTCTGGCCATCCATTCATCTCGGATACTGTGCTTAAATGCCGCTAGGGCTTCAGCGTCCAGACAGTCCAGATTTGGTTCTTTTTAGTAAGAAATCGATTCCAAAGCTTGCGGGCTGATTCCCAGGGTTGTTGGATAATGTGATTTATATCGTCAGCATCCGGGGGCCGGACATAAGTCCCTTGAAAATTGGCCCGAAAAGCATCCTCAAGTTCTTCCCAACTCCCAATGGAGTTCTCTGGGAGGCTGTTTAGCCAGTGCCGACTTTTAGCTTGAGGGGTAAATATTTGATGGCGTGGAGATCATCTCCTCGAGCCATGTGGATGTGAAGAATAAAGTCTTCTATCCAGACAGCGGGATCCGTCATTCCATCGTACGCTTCGATGTTCACGGGTTTATACCCTTCTAGGAAATCATGACCCAGCACCTCATCAGTGAAGCATAGAGGGTGTGATGCTCCTCTGTATCTTGCTATATCGTGGTGTATGTCCGATGGTTGTGGTGTTCGGCATTGACCCCGAACTGGTATGTCACCGGCGCGATTGTCTTGATAGCCGCCGTCCCGTGCGGGAGCTCGGTCCCTAGGTCTGAATATAGACCTGGTCTTGCTAACTTTTTTGTTTAGGTTCTCACGCAGATCGTGTTTTCGGAATTGGGCTTCACCCTCCTTCCCTTTATGGGGTGGTGGTGGGGGCTTGTTTATGCCATTGCTAGCGACTCTATCCCGTCCACGAGGTGGTCGGTCCGGCTTGTTGGCGATGTTATTTTTCGGTGGGACGGGCGCAACGGCCTCGTCGTCGAATTCGGGCAGCAGCTTACGCTTAGGATAGCCATTGGTTTGGCTGTGAAAGCCATGTTTCTGTTCAGCGTCTAGCACCTCATTCCATCTATCATTGAGTGTGTCTTGTGCAGCTCGAAGCTGTCTCTGCTGCTTTTTTAGGCTCCGTGCGGTGGCTATAAGCCGCCGATGGAAGCGTTTTTGTTCAGAGGGTTCTTATGGGACGGTATATTCATCATCATCCAAGCTAGCCTCTTCTTTAGAGACCGGTTCGTAGTCACCGTCTTCCGCATCGCTGTCATCGGACTGCGGCTTCAGACTCTGTTCGCCGTCTTCTCTCTCCTCCTGCTCTATCGCTGGGTCTGCGGGGTCTTCGGCTTGTTTCGGAATGTCACCATCATTAGTCATGGTGTTGTTGTCCTTTCCTTTACGGGATTTAGTTCAGCATTTTGGACGCCGGCACTTGGGAGGTTCTTCGGCGGTCTTGTCCTCTACGGGATTGTTTTCGTCGTTGCCCTCCACTTCTTTGGGTGTATCCACCATGTACACGTCATACGAAGACGTGGCTGTCCACCGCCCGGTTACGGGCCGGTCTTGATCTGGATACGCTTCAGTTTCGAGGTCCATCCCTTCGAAGTCTTTGGGAGCATAATCAAGTAGACCGGTTAGATCTTCGACCATGGCTATCAAGTCGGTGGTGGGTGGGGGACGAAATTCTCCATCAGCCTCCAGTTCGAACCGGATATAATTCGGCTGTGTACTCTCATCCAAGGAGAGAGATCTTAACGACCTTAACATGTCGCCAAGGGGTGAGTGCTAGAAAATGTCTGCAGCACAGAATTTGGCGATATGTGCCTGATCGGATTTGAAGGGTGTGGTTACGCGCAATTCGGAATCAGAGATCAGAGTTGAGTCCGGAGTTCCGGTAACACAGACCCCATCTATAGTTGGGTCCGTGTGCGGCTCCAACGTCATAGAGTCTGCGGCTCCCGTGGTGGGGTTGAGCTTCCCATCTTCGGGTGATGCGGTCTGTTCTAGATCTAGGGCTAGAACTATTGCAGGTGCTATTTCCTGATCCGATGGCAGAGTTAAGTGATCATCGTGGTGGCAGAGAGAGGTTGCCGGCAGCTCGAATCCGGCAAAGATCAAGTCTCCGCGAATATCAGCAACGTAGTTCAAGTTCCCGAATCTGACATGATGGCCAGGGGCGTAGCTCTTGATCTGCTCAAGGTGGCCTTTAGTGTTGGCACGAAGCGTGAAGCCGCCGAACACGAAAATTTGGCCAGGAGGGAAAATTCCCTTGGCGTCGCCGTTGTAGTTAAAGACATGATCCATCAGTCCTTCCGTCGACGACATAGTGGAACTCTCAATGAAAGCACCAATGTCGGTGTCAAAATCGGCGGATCTCGGGTAGGGGGTCCCGAACTATGCGTCTTGAGGATCGATGGTAACAGGAGGCTGTGGACACGATGTTTACCTAGGTTCAGGCCCTCTCGATCGAGGTAATACCCTACTTACTGCTATATTAGTATGGATGAATATGAATACAAGAGTTGATCTACCTCGAGATCGTAATGGCTAAACCCTAGTTGTAGCCTATGAGTATATTATGATTCTTCTAGCCTCTACGGACTAAACCATCCGGTTTATATACACACCGGAGAGGCCTAGGGCTTGTACATGCCATCTTGCGAGGGAAGGAAAATCTACACCCGAACCTAAACTTGACATTACAGGAATACAGGAGTCCTATCCAGATATGAGAGTTGATCTTGTAGTAATCTTCACGGCCCACTAGTCCGGCCCACCAGGAGTTTGTCCGGCCACATGAGGACCCCCCGATCTAGGACTCCCTCAATGATGGCCCCTCCGGGATTCTCCTCCATGGCCTCCGGCGATGATGGCCCCCTCCAACAGGGTGCCAGAGAGGGACTAGATTGATTTCTCGTGGTTACAGAGGCTTGCGGCAGCGGAACTTCTGATCTAGGTTATTTTCAGGATGTTTCTGTATTTATAGAAATTTTTGGCATCGGTCTCACGTCCAGGGGGTCTCCGAGTCGTCCATGATATAGGGGCCCACGCCTAGGGGGGTGCGCGCCCCCCACCCTTGTGGACAGCCTGGGACTCTTCTGGCCCAACTCTTTTACTCCAGGAGCATCTTTTGGTCCATAAAAAATCATCAAAAAATGGCACGTCAATTGGACTCCGTTTGGTATTCCTTTTCTGTAAAACTCGCAAACAAGGAAAAAACAGAAACTGGCACTGGGCTCTAGGTTAATAGGTTAGTCCCAAAAATCATACAAAATAGCATATAAATGTATATAAACATCTAAGATGGATAATATAATAGCATGAATACTTCATAAATTATAGATACGTTGGAGACGTATCAGCATCCCCAAGCTTAATTCATGCTCGTCCTCGAGTAGGTAAATGATAAAAGAAATAATTTATGAAGTGTGAATGCTAGCAGGTGCACACGTTTGATCAATGATAATTTCAATCACCTTTTCTAGCATCATTATGTGTCGTAACACTAGCTCATCTCATAAAACTTTTCATGATCATGTAACAAGCTATTCACATGTTAAACTATAGATCATAAACTTTCTTGAAAACTAACAAACAGTGCTCTTAGTCATCAAACAATTGCAATTCATCTTATTTTCGGGAAGGATCTATGTAAGAGCTTTGATTCAGCAAACTCCACATACTCAACTATCATTCAATCTTTCACAATTGCTAACACTCACGTGATATTTATGGGTTCAAAGTTTTAATCGGACACAGAGAACGATAGGGGCTTATAGTTTCTCCTCCCAACCTTTCACCTCAAGGGTAATGTCAACAATAATAATTTATGAAAACCTATATCCAAGTGGATATATATATCTGGATCGCTCCAACACAAAGTGCTTGCCAAAGGAAAAAGTGTAAAAAGGAAAGGTGATGATCACCATGACTCTTGTATAAGGGTAGAAGATAAAAGTAAAAGATAGGCCCTCCGCAGAGGGAAGCAGAGGTTGTCATGTGCTTTTATGGTTGGATGCACAAAATCTTAATGCAAAAGAACGTCACTTTATATTGCCGCTTGTGATAAAGATCGTTATTATACAGTCTGTCGCTTTTATTTCTTCCCTATCACAAGTTCGTATAAAGCTTATTTTCTTCGCACTAATAGATCATACATATTTAGAAAGCAATTTTTATTGCATGCACCGATGACAACTTACTTGAAGGATCTTACTCAATCCTTAGGTAGGTATGATGGACTCTCATGGCAAAACTGGTTTAATGGATGTTTGGAAGCACAAGTAGTATTTCTACTTGGTGCAAAGAATTTGGCTAGCATGACAGGGAAAGGCAAGCCCAACATGTTGGATGATCCAAGACAAATAACGTTTCGGATATAGGAAAACATAACCCATTAAGTTGTCTTCCTTGTCCAACATGAACCTTTTAGCATGTCATATTTTAATGAGTGCTCACAATTACAAAAGATGTCCAAGATAGTATATTTATATGTGAAATCTCTCTTCCTTCAATATTCTTTCATGAATTGTTCAAGTGACCAATTCTGCATTTGCCATCTTTCAATAAGTTTACTACCTATACTTATTCTGTGTGAAGCCATTACTCCCCATGGTATAAGCATATGAAACATATATAAATTCAGATTTATGATTTTCAATTCATTCAACCATTTACTCATAGGATGTACGTGAAGCATGTGAGTAAATGACAAACTACTCCAAAAGATATAAGTGAAGGACACTGAGTAGTCAAATAATTAACTGGCCATGGGAGGATTCTTTTTCATTCAAGATTTCAGATCCAATTATTTTATTCAAACAGCAAGTAAATTGAAAATATGCTCCAAGCAAAACACATATCATGTCACGAATAAAAATATAGCTCCGAGTAAGGTATACCGATAGTTTTGAAGACGAAAGAGGGGATGCCTTCTGGGGCATCCCCAAGCTCAGGCGCTTGAGTCTTCCTTGAATATTACCTTGGGGTGCCTTTGGCATCCCCAAGCTTAGGGTCTTTCCACTCCTTATTCTCCTCATATCGATATCACACCCAAATCTTGAAAACTTCAACCACACAAAACTTAACATAACTTCGTGAGATAGGTTAGTATGATAAAGAGTAAACCATTCACTTTGGTACTGTCAAAGACAAGGTTCATAATTTTTCTCACACAATGCCTATTGTACCATATCATTTCAACAATTTATATTGAGAAATATAAGCCATAGAAACTAGAAAACAAGCAAACTATGCAACAAAAACAGAATCTGTCAGAAACAGAACAGTCTGTAATGATCTGAACAACAACCATACTTCTGCTACTCTAAAAATTATGAAATAAATTGGTGGACGTGAGGAATTTGTTTATTAATTTTCTACAAAAATAATCAACTCAAAAGCACTCTTTTGTAAAAAAATGGCAGCTAATCCCGTGAGCGCAAAGTTTCTGTTTTTTTACAGCAAGATCACATTAACTTTCACCCAAGTCTTCCCAAAGGTCTTACTTGGAACTTTATTGAAACAAAAGCAATAAAACATGATTAATACAGTATCTTAATCATGTAAACACACAAAAACAGTAAGGGTAAATATTGGGTTGTCTCCCAACAAGCGCTTTTCTTTAAGGCCTTTTAGCTAGGCATGATGATTTCAATGACGCTCACATAAAGGATAAGAATTGAAACATAAAGAGAGCATCATGAAGAATATGACTAGCATATTTAAATATAACCCACTTCCTGTGCCTAGGGATTTTGTGAGCACATAATTTATAGGAACAAGAATCAATTAGCATAGGAAGGCAAAACAAGTATAACTTCAAAACTTTAAGCAAATAGAGAGGAAACTTGATATTATTACAACTTCTACAAGCATGTATTCCTCCCCCATAAAAAAATCCAGTAGCATCATGAATGGGTTCAACAATATAAACATCACATAAAGCATTCTTTTCATGATCTACAAGAATAGAAATTTTACTACTCTCCACATAAGCAAAATTCTTCACATTCGGAATAGTGGGAGCAAACTCGAAATAGTGGAATCATTACTAACTAAAGTTGACACTCTTCCAAATACACTTTAGATGATATTATTATTCATACTCCAAAAGATATAAGTGAAGTTCATGGAGTATTCTAGGATTAATTTGACTAGCAAGTATCCAAGCTCAAAATATATAAGTGAAGCAGACGAAGCATTCTATAAAACCGTACTCAAAAGAATTAAGTGAAGCACAAAGATCATTCTATAAAATCGTACTCAAAAGATATAAGTGAAGCACATGAAGAATTATATAAATCAAGGAAGGACTATCTCATACTAGCATGGTTCTTAAAGAAAAAAAGAAAAACACAAGGGACACAAATCATGTGAACAAAACAATAACCGAGGTATACCGATAATTGTTGAAGAAGAAAGATGGGATGTCAACCGGGGCATCCCCAAGCTTAGATGCTTGAGTGTCCTTGAAATATTTACTTGGGGTGCCTTGGGCATCCCCAAGCTTTAACTCTTGCCTCTCTTTATTCTTCTCATATTGATAACTCCTCGATCTTCGAACACTTCATTCACACAAAACTTTAACAAAAACTTTGTGAGATCCGTTAGTATAATAAAGCAAATCACTACCTTTAGGTACTGCTGCAAACTTATTCCAATTTCATATTATCAGTTTATCTACTGTATTCCAACTTCACCATGGTTCATACCCCCCGATACTACCCATAGATTCATCAAAATAAGCGATCAACACATAGAAAACAGAATCTGTCAAAAACAGGACAGTTTGTAGTAATCTAGAAGTTTAGTAAACTTCTGTAACTCTAACAAATTCTAAAAAATATGACAATTTGAAAATTTTGTACAGAAGTTATGTGCAAAAAGTTTCAGACCCATTTGACCTTCCAGTAAAAAAAGTAAAATCACGCGCTACAGCCAAAGTTTCTGTTTTTTGTTCTGCACATAGAAAACAAGCAATCTAATCATCATAAAACCAAAGGCACATTATTTTTATAATACAGTGGATATATACAAGGGGATAATTATTTACACAGAAATGTCCATGAAAAATTCTACATTGTTTCTATGAGCATGAACACAAGTGCTCAAGGTCGACCCTCACTTCTTCAATGCATAACTTTCCAATCACTTCTCTTTTTGAAAAACTTTTTAGGCATAAGAGGCAAGTATTTTTTTTGTATTTTCATTATTTTAAATTTTTGTATGTTTCACCCACAACTAAACAGAAACAAAAAGGAAAATCAAAATCTACTTAGTGAAGAAAGCAAACAAGCACACACGAGAATATCAACCCCACGCTATTGCTCCCCGGCAACTGCGCCAGAAAAGAGCTTGATGGTCCCCAAGTGCAGGGAATCATCATAGAAATTCCCATTGGTGCAAGTGATAAGTATGGAGTGTCAAACCCACAAGGAGCTAAAGGTAAGATCAATATTCTCTCAAGTCCTATCTGCCACAGATACGACTCTATGTACACCGAACGTTTGCTTCCAACTAGAAACGAGAAATAAAACTATGTTGTGGGTATGAAAAGGATAACTTTGCATGATATTGGAGAGCTAAAGTATAAAAGTAGGTGATGTTATCATAAAGTTAGAATATATTACTAAATATTATAAATAGCAAGTGTGGAATTATGATGGACCGGTGTGCGGAATTGTCCTAGGCAATTGTTAACAGGACTGGTAGTCGTCACTGCAATTTCATATGAGGGAGAGGCATAAGCTAACATAATTTCTCTTCTTGGATCATATGCACTTATGATTGGATCTCTAGCAAGCATTCACAACTACTAAAGATCATTAACCCAATCATAGCATTAAAGCATCAAGTCCTCTTTATCCCATACGCAACAATCCCCTCACTCGGGTTTATGCTTCTGTCACTCAAGAAACCCACTATAAGCGAATTATGAACGTAATGCAACACCCTACAGCGGGAATCCCTCACGCTTGCGCGACACGGAGGCCACCATAGGACAGCACTAAAATAAAACATACTACTTGTACCAATCTAGATCATCAATCAACCCAAAGACAAATGATATCTACTCAAAACATCATAGGATGGCAACACGTCATTGGATCATAATATGTGGCATAAAGCACCATGTTCAAGTAGGGGTTACGGCGGGGTGCGGGAGAGTGGACCGCGTAAAAGAGATGAGGAAGGTGACGATGATGGTGATGTTGATGAAGATGATCACCGCGGCGATGATTCCCCTCCCGATGGCACTCCGGTGCCACCGAGATAGAGGAGGAGAGGTTCTCCCCCTTGTGCTTCCTCCTCCATGGCCTCCCCCTAGATGAGGAGAGATTCTCCGTCTGGTCCTTGACCTTCATGGTGATGATGGCCCCTCCGGGATCCTCCTCCATGGACTCCGGTGATGATGGTCCCCTCCGGCAGGGTGCCAGAGAGGGCCTAGATTGATTTCTCGTGGTTATAGAGGCTTGCGGCGTTGGAACTTTCGATCTAGGTTATTTTCTGGAGGTTTCTGTATTTGTAGGAATTTTTGGCGTCGGTCTCACATCCAGGGGGTCTCCGAGTCGTCCACGAGATAGGGGCCCACGCCCAGGGGGTGGGCGCGCCCCCACCCTCATGGACAGCCCGGGACTCTTCTGGCCCAACACCTTTACTCCAGGGGCTTCTTTTGGTCCATAAAAAATCATCAAAAATTGGCATGTCAATTAGACTCCGTTTGGTATTCCTTTTCTGTAAAACTCCAAAACAAGGAAAAAAATAGAAACTGGCACTGGGCTCTAAGTTAATAGGTTAGTCCCAAAAATCATATAAAATAGCATATAAATGAATATAAAACATCTAAGATGGATAATATAATAGCATGAATACTTCATAAATTATAGATACATGGGAGACGTATCAGTGTGTGATAGGGTGTCCTTCCCACACGACCCAGAATCGTCGAGGATAGGCCCTCCTGGGACCCAGGCTGCGGCCGTGTGCGATCGGGCGAGGCATCGAAACCCAATCATTTTCGTAGGTATGTACATCCCACATGGTAATCCGAGAAAATCATTTCCGTAGGTATGTATAGCCCACACGGTGTATCCCAGAAAAACATTTCCATTTGTATGTATATCACACACAGTCAATCCAAGGAATACGTTTCCGTTCTTATGTACATCCCACACAGTCAATCCAGGGAAAACGTTTCCGTTCAGATGTACATCCCACACAGTTTTTTGTATACGCTCGTGTGTGATAGGTGTAACTATCACACACACTCTGCCTTGGTTAACTGTTTGCTTTCACTAACTACATCACACGCGATTTGATGTAGAAAACCGTGTGGTACTGGGCTATCCATCACAAGCGCTTTTATTGCCAGAACCGTTTGCAAAGTTCCATGACCGTTTGTTCTCTTTTTATTCTTGCTTGTAATTTATTATTCTAATTGGAAATTTCGAAATATGAAACGTGAAATTCAAATTCTCAGAACAATGGTTCAACAACGAATCCATAAATAAAATTGCCAGTACAATATGTTCAGTAATTACAGGATTAGGCAGCAATTAACTATGATGAACCACATTATTTAAAGGCGGTAAAGGTGAAGAGACAAGTGTAAATCATTTTGACTGTCGACGGTGTTGAAGAAGCGGAATGCCCATAATGTTCCTTCCTACATGCCATAGGCACGAACCACTTTTGTCCAACCCCTTGTGACGATCGCCCGACCATCCTTCACCGCCTTCCGGAAGACTTCTCGAGCATTATCATGGTAGCATGAATTATATACTTTAACCTTAGTTGCCTCCACTCCGGTCATGTAGTTTGCAAGGTAATCATTAGTAAATAGCTTCGGAAACTGAAAAGAGAAAAATATCAAATATTGAGGTCTAAAAGAGTAACTTGTTGTGGGCAGGGGAAAAAGGCAACACATTACTTACCATCCTAAAGTTCACTGTTGTCTTCGACAAAGTGTAAATAAAGAGGTTAATTCCAATCACTCGTTTCTTTCGCCTAACAATCTTTCTTAGTTTCCTCACTTGACGCTTGTTCATGAATATCTCATTGCCACATATGCAAAAGGGATCGAAACGTGGATCTGTACCGTTCACAAATGTACCTACAAGCAACCAGTAAATGTTAGATGCTAAACTGAGATTGCACAAATGATGTAAAATACAACTACATGTGTTCCTAAGTACAAGTGTTTTTTTAGATTTCAATATGAACTACATACGGATGTATATAGAATTATAGATATAGTTTAGATTAGAATCTAGAATTCTAGATTCACTCATTTTGCTCCTTATGTAGTCTATATTGGAATCTCTAAAAATACTTATATTTAGGAATAGATGGTGTATAAGACATGGGATGCAGCTAACCTCGACGGCAAGCAACAACATCACCCATTGTAGCCCTGTGTAAGTACATGGAAAGCCAATGTTAACTACAACATGGTTAACATCCACCAAAAATAACAAATGGTAATAAAACGGCAGCATCTGTAGTGATATCTTCATTTCAAAAGAGTAGCATGGTAGCAAAGGGACGGATTAAAAATGGATACAACTGTTAATTGCAACAGGCTTAACAACATCCTAATTCATGTTTTGTAAGTTTGTAGCCATTGAAATACAACTCTTTAAAAATGGATACAACTATTAATTGCAACAGGCTTAATGCACATTGAAATGTGTACTGATAAAAATGCAATTGGCAGAGTTAAACATCACAGGGCAGGTGCTGCCAGAGCAGATAATGGCCCAGTTGTCTATAAAAAGGTAGGGAAAATAGCTCAAACGTATTAGGCATGTTTACACATGCTTAATACATCGACAGTACAAAACATAGCCATTAATTGCAACTGGTATTGGTAAGATCGAACTGGTGGGTACATACTTGGTAAGTCCTAAGAGGTAGTTGATGGGGCACTTCATCTTGGCCAGAGCCCGCCCAAAGTCAGCGATGGCGGAGGCGAGCTGTTCCTTCGGGTCGAAGCATGGATCAATGCCACTGACATGTGTACCTACAAGCAACCAGTAAATGGTAGAAGTTAAACTGCAATTGCACAAATGATGTGAAATACTGTAAGACATGGGATGCAGCTAACCTCGACGGCAAAAAACAGCATCGGCCGTTATAAGCCTGCGTAAGTACATGGACAAGCATATTAAGTACAATAGGGTTAGCATCCACCAAAAATAGCAAATGGGGTAGCATCTCTAGTATATCTTCATTGCGGAGAGTAGCATGGTAAAAAATGGATAGATTAAAAAATGGATACAACTGTTAATTACTAGAGGCTTAACAGCATCCTAAGTCATGTTTTGTAAGTTTGTAGCCATTGAAATACAACTGTTTAAAAATGGATTCAATTGTTAATTGCAACTGGCTTAATAGACATTGAAACTGGTACTGATAAAAATGCAATTGGCATAGTTAAACATCACAAGGCGGGTGCTGCCAGAGCACAGAATGTCCCAAATGTCGATAAAAAGGTAGGGAAAGTAGCAAAAATGTGTTAGGTATGTTTACTAGAACATGATTAATACATCGATCATACAGAACATAGCCATTAATTGCAACTAGTATTGGTAAGATTGAACTGGTGAGTACATTATTGGTAAGTCTTGAGAGGTAGTTGCTGGGGCACTTCATCTTGGCCAGAGATCGCCCAAAGTCAGCGACGATGGAGGCGAGCTGTTCCTCCGGGTGGAAGCGTGGATCAGTGCCATTGACATGTGTACCTACAGGCAACCAGTAAATGGTAGAAGTTAAACTGTAATTTCACAAATTATGTGAAATACTGTAAGACATGGGATCCAGCTCACCTCGACGGCAAAGAAAAGCATCGGCTGTTGTGACTCTGCGTAAGTACATGGACAGGCATGTTATGTACAACAGGGTTAGCATCCACTAAAAATAGAAAATGGGAAGCATCTCTAGTGATGTCCTGAGTCATGTATTATAAGTTTGTTGCCGGTATTGGTGAAATTGAGCTGGACACAGTAATATTTGAACATCACACAGTGTGTAGTACTGAAATAAACAAGGCACGAACATGCTTAATACATCAACCATACAAATCATAGCTGTTGCAAGTGTTATTGTTAAAATTTAGCTGGTCGGATCTTACATGTTAAGTACTTGGGGGTAGTCGCTGGGGGACTTCATCTGGGTCAAAGCCTGCACCATGTCGGCAATGGCCGTGGAGGCGAGGTGTTCCTCCGGGTCAACACGCACAGTGGTCATCGTGCCATGGACCGCCATCAGCCCCTGGCGGGGGAGGGGATTTGGAGGCATGAGGATGTTTCGCAGGCGCCATTTAAGCAATCAGGCCGGGGACATCATAGAGATCGGTGGGTTACCTGACTAGATCCGAGCAGAACGTAGATGTGGTTGAAGCTACGGTTGCGGCGGCGACGGTTTTAGATGCCGGTAGGGGGAGGCACGAGGGAGGGGGATACTGAGGAATGTGGTTGGAGGAATAAATTCTGAAATCGTGCGCCTAATGAAAATTTCGGTGCGAAACTTGAAACTTGGGCTGGGGAAACACACAACACAGACGAAGCGCATAAAATACTCGTGTGCGAGAAAAAAGAAAGTTGGCAGATCACGTCTCTAAAAAAATGTACACGCGTACTTGATTTTTTTCGGTCAATGGTACGTTTGGTTTATTAGGAAATATCGCATAGGTAACTGACTTATGGGTCATTAACGCAAAAAACGCAGACAAGTACGGCATAGAAACCGTGTGTTTTGTGATCTTCTAATGATTAACACAAAAAACGGACACGGGCACACATGCTACTCCACGCTCAAAGCCCTCAAAGTATGCTCTTACCGACATTGTACGTTAATACTACAAACTTGCTGGCCAGACGCCGACGTTCTCCTTCCCGGCCTTGTAGGCGGCAGCCCACCATGCTTCGATCTCCGCCAAGCTCTCCTCACCACGGCATGCGGCCTCTTTTTCTTGCGGCGACAAAACTCTCTTTTCTTGGCTGCTTTTTGCCTTTTCCACTCCTTCTGTGCGGCTTTGGCCGCCTCTAGATCCACCACCCATTCGGCCATGGCAGCCTCAAAGTCCGCCCATGTAATTGTCTGGCCGCCGACGGCGATGAACTCGGCGCGGTGAGATGCCATCGCTTCCTTACCATGTGTGCGGTCGCGGGTGGTGAGGAACACGACGCGGCGGGATGCCATCGCTTCCTTACCAGTTACTGTGCGTCGCGGTGCCATGGACGATGCCTGGAAAGATCTCTAGGATGGAGGGGCTGGGCAGCCGTACAGTGCGGTGGTATTCAAGATCTCAACGAAAAATAACAACAGAAATTTGGCTTCCCTTACAATTTTGCTCGTTCATTATCGCACACGGTTCATCTCCGTCGCTTCCGGAAACTGTGTGTGTTGAGCCTATTGTGTGTTGCGTTATGATTGGTCGAAACCCCATCCACGCGGATCGCGCGTGTGCCCCATTGGATGCGCCGCAATCTAATGGCAATCCATGTCCCTCACGTCACACCCATGCACTTGTAGCTGGATTGGATTTATATGCGCTAAATGCCTAGAAAATGCACATAATCTCCTAAATATGGTAAATGAGCCCGGAAAAATGCCAAATTTGAACACGGTGATTTGCAGGGTGTATGTTCGACGTAAAAAAACTCCATGGCAAAGAACGAAGAAAATTTGGACCCCCCTTCAATCTTGGGGATTTCCCTCTCAAAAGCATGGAACTTCCTCGATGATGGTTCGATTTATGAAGGGCGTGCATGATGACATAAGCCAAACCTTCTCAAATTTTTACCGGGGCATGGTGAGGTCATACCATGGCACCATGCCAGGCGTCATGTTTTTAAGCATTTATTTCATTTTTTCTACAGTTAAAAACCCAACAAACAAACATTTGTGGTTGACTATTGCCACACATTTCATCGAAATATTTGTCCATTCCTTGTAAAAGGCATGAGAATTTACTAAATGGCACGAGCATGGTTTTCTAGGCCATTCTTGTGGACCCTTTCATGCATCGATTGTTTGAACTTGAATTCTGCGCATTAATGCCTAGGAAATGGACATAATCCCCTAAATATGGCAAATGAACCCGGAAAAGTGTCAAATTTGCACACGGTGATTTGCAGGTTGTATGTTCATCATAGAAAAAACTTGTGGACGAAGAACGAAGGAAATTTGGACCCCCCC
>LR738711.1:264146392-264267936 GCA_902687465.1 Secale cereale | reverse complement strand
CCCCCGGCGAACTTGTGCGCGAGGGAACTTTGCTTTGCTTGAGAAAGAAAAGAAGAGAAAATATAGATATGGAGCCTTTGTTCTCTTTATCACTTACCGGGGGTAGGTGCTGCACAAAGTGTCAGATAATGCATGCAAGAAAATAAAAAGCATGAAATGAAAAGGTGTGCGAGGCACATAAGCTTTACTGATGCACGAGGTCTGCGCCCGGTTTTGTACAAAGGATTACATGCAACAGCGGCAAGACTTGTACAAAAGGTGGTTGCCGGAGCGGGTCACGGCAACCGCGCCCTATGGGTAAAACTTACGAAGATGCTCTATGTTCCAGGAATTGCTCACCGGAAAGCCATCTTCGGTCTCAAGGCGGACAGCTCCAGGCCTAGTGACTCATTTCACCCGATAAGGGCCTTCCCACTTCGGCGTCAACTTGTTAGAATTCTTGGCGGACTGAACGCGCCGAAGAACAAGGTCGCCTTCCTCGAGACTTCTGGCGTTAACCTTGCGGCTATGGTAGCGGCGCAAGGTTTGCTGGTAGCGAGCAGCTCGTACAGCAGCCTGAAGACGGTCCTCCTCAAGGAGCATCGCGTCGTCTTGTCGCAGCTGCTCTTGCTCGAGCTCATCATAAGCGAGCACTCGAGGTGATCCGTATACGAGTTCTGTGGGGAGAACTGCCTCTGCTCCATAGACTAGAGCGAAAGGTGTCTGTCCAGTGGAACGATTGGGGGTCGTCCTGATCGACCAAAGAACCACCGGCAGCTCCTCGATCCAGTTTCTTCCACACTTGTGCAGCTTGTCGAAAGTTCTGGTCTTGAGGCCACGCAGCACTTCAGCATTTGCCCTCTCCGCTTGACCGTTGCTTCTCGGGTGAGCAACAGAAGTGAAGCAGACCTTGGCGCCAAGATCTTGGACGTACTGCATGAAGGTGCGGCTCGTAAATTGCGTACCGTTGTCGGTGATGATCCTGATAGGGATCCCGAAACGACAAACAATCGATCTGAAGAACTTGACTGCTGACTGTGCGGTCACCTTTCTCACTGGCTCCACTTCTGGCCACTTTGTGAACTTGTCGATTGCAACGTACAAGTACTCAAAGCCCCCGGCTGCGCGGGGAAAGGGGCCGAGGATGTCGAGCCCCCAGACCAAAAATGGCCAGGATAAAGGGATCGTCTGGAGAGCTTGAGCTGGCTGGTGCATCTGCTTGGAATGGAACTGGCATGCTTCACACTTGGTTACTTGTGCAGTTGCATCCTGGAGGGCTTCTGGCCAAAAGAAACCTTGCCGGAATGCTTTGCCGGCAAGTGCTCTTGCGCCAATGTGGTGACCACATATGCCTCCGTGTATCTCTGCCAACAGCTTCTGTCCATCTTCCCGTGGAATACACTTCAATTTCACATCGTTGAGCCTTGCTCTGTACAGTGTGTTGTCGACAAACTTGTACATACTTGACTGCCGGGCTACTCTCTCTGCTTCTTCTTGCTCTTCGGGAAGCTCTCCCGTCTGAAGGAAACGGACAATCTGCTGTGCCCATGCTGGAGCTTGTGGCTCGACAACAAGGACTAAAGGCACATCTACTGCTGTGGGAACATCCGCTTCTACGGCGAGAACTTGTGTCTTAGCCGGAGCTTGATGTTCCCCGGCAAGCTTGCCGGAGCAAAACTTGTCGGGAGGGTCTGCTTCAACTGTACAAACCCTAGGGCTTGCAGGAGCAGACTGCTCCTCAGCACTCTTAGTGTTGATCTTGGGGACCTTGTTGGCGGCGGCTTCGGGAAGCTCTGCCGGAAGATAGTCGCCGGAGATCAACTTCCTCTTCTTGCTCTGCCCAGTCGATGGTGTTACGGATGGTTGAGTTAGCTTGAGCACAAAGATCCCTGGTTCCACATGTAACTTAAGTGCGGCGCACTTTGATAGGCCGTCGGCGATGTCGTTTTGAGCTCTTGGAACATGCTCCATCTGTAGGCCGTCAAAGTGTTCTTCAAGCTTCCTCACTTCATCAACGTAAGCTTCCATCAACGGGCTCTGATAATTCTTGTTTACTTGGCGGACGACAAGTTGCGAGTCACCCCTGACAATCAGTTTCTTAATCCCAAGGTCTGCCGCGATCCTGAGACCGGCAAGCAAACCCTCATACTCTGCAGTATTGTTTGTCGCTTGCTCCTTCGGAAAGTGCATCTGGAATACGTACTTGAGGTGCTTTCCGGTGGGTGCGACAAGCAGCACACCAGCACCGGCGCCTTGTAGCGAAAAGGCACCATCAAAGTACATTAGCCACTCTTTGCTTGCTTCCTTGACGGGGATGCTCGTTTCTGGAACCTCTTCATTTGGTGTTGGCGTCCGCTCTGCTATGAATTCTGCCAATGCTCTGCTCTGGATAGTTGAAGTACTTTCAAATTTGAGGCCAAAGCTTGACAGTTCCAGTGCCCACTCAACAATCCTGCCTGTTGCATCTGGATTTTGCAGTATCCTCTTCAGCAGAAAGCGAGTGACAACTGTTATCTCATGTGCTTGGAAGTAATGGCGCAGCTTTCTCGAGGCCATGAGAAGGCCGAAAAGCAGCTTCTGCACACCAGAGTACCTTGATCTAGCCCCCTATAGAAGGGAGCTGACAAAGTAAACTAGGCACTGCACCATTTTCTTCCGTACCTCCTCTTGCATCTGGGCAGATCCATCCTTATCGGGAACAGAGCTTGCCGGGGAAGCCCCCTGCTTGTCGCTTGATGCACTTGCCGCGGTTGCTAGCTCGTCATCTGCCTCCCTCTCCTCTACTAACGCAGCACTAACCACTTGATTGGTTGCCGCTAGGTACAGCAGCAAGTTCTCTTGTGGTTTAGGTGCGACAAGTATTGGAGTGGAGGACAGGTACCTCTTCAAGTCTTGCAGCGCAGCCTCCGCTTCCGGAGTCCATTTCATTGTACCTGCCTTTTTCAAGATTTTGAAAAAGGCAGGGCGCGCTCAGCTGACTTAGAGATGAACTTGCTGAGGGCAGCTACGCAACCGGCAAGTCTTCGCACATCCTTGACGCGCTTCGGTGCTTCTATCTGCTCAATGGCCTTGATCTTGTCGGGATTGGCTTCAATCCCCCTCTGAGAAACGAAGAACCCGAGAAGCTTGCCGGAAGGGACTCCAAACACGCACTTCTCGGGGTTGAGCTTGAGCTGGATCTTGCGCAGATTTGCAAAGGTCTCCTCCAAATCTTGTATCAGGGTTGCTCTGTCCTTGCTCTTGACCACTATGTCATCCATGTATGCTTCTACATTTCTGTGAATCTGTGGCTCAAAAGCTGTATGGACCACCCTTGCAAATGTTGAACCAGCATTCTTCAAACCAAAAGGCATCCTTATGAAACAGTAAGTGCCACATGGAGTGATGAATGCGGTCTTCTCTTCATCTTCTTCAGCCATGAAGATCTGATGATATCCTAAGTATGCGTCAAGAAATGAAAGCAGGTCGCATCCGGCCGTGGAGTCAACAATCTGGTCAATGCGCGGCAAGGGAAATGGGTCTTTTGGACAAGCTTTATTTACATCGGTGAAGTCAATACAAAGCCTCCATTTCCCGTTCGCCTTACGCACGACTACTGGATTGGCCAACCACGTTGGATGGAGCACTCCTCTGACAAGGCCTACTTCTTCCAACTTCTTGATCTCTTCAGCTATGAACTCTTGGCGCTCTACTGCTTGTTTCCTGACTTTTTGCTTGACGGGCCGTGCGTGAGGACAGACAGCAAGCTTGTGCTCAATCACTTTCCTGGGAACACCGGGGATGTCGGACGGTTGCCATGCAAACACGTCGACGTTCGCCCGCAGGAAAGCAACGAGCATGCTTTCCTATTTAGGGTCAAGCGTGGCACTGATGGTGAAAGTACCACCAGTGCCGTCCTCCTTGACGGACACCTTCTTGGTTTCTGGCGGAGCTGTCATCGTCCTCTTACACTTGCCGGTGGAGCTCGATGGTGCGTCCTCGACGACAGCGCGACACTCCGAAGAGGTGCGTTTGCCGGAGTGGGCCCCAGAGCTCTTGCCGGACTTGGTCTTCTCCTTCTCCCCGGGAGCTTCAGCGGCAAGTGTCTTGCTATTTGTTGCGGCTGCTGCTTCCCGGTAGATCTTGTCGGCGCAGATAAGGGCATCTTTCTTGTCGCCAGGGACAGAGATGACGCTTATCGGGCCGGGCATCTTCAACATGTTGTAAGCATAGTGAGAGGCTGCCATGAACTTGGCGAGCGCTGGACGGCCAAGTATTCCATTGTAGGGCAATGGAAAATCGGCAACGTCAAAAGTGACTTTCTCAGTCCTGAAGTTTAGCTCCCCGCCAAACGTCACTGGCAG
This sequence comes from Secale cereale, assembly GCA_902687465.1. Classification (NCBI taxonomy): domain Eukaryota; kingdom Viridiplantae; phylum Streptophyta; class Magnoliopsida; order Poales; family Poaceae; genus Secale; species Secale cereale. The sequence goes on along the minus strand of LR738711.1, from coordinate 264,263,614 downwards.
TGTAATCTTCCCCTTCGGCTTGCTCCTTCCCGGGTTGATTCCTTGGAATGTACCTGTCTCTTCGAGCTCACTGTCAGGGATCTAGAGTCTGTGGAGCACAGTGGAGGAGATTAGGTTCAAGCCAGCCCCGCCGTCAACTAACATCTTAGTGACCTTGAGGTTGCGGATGGTTGGTGAAACCAACATCGGCAAGCACCCGACCGCAGTTGTGCGATCAGGGTGGTCCTCAATGTCAAAGACGATAGGCGTGCTGGACCATTTTAGAAGTTTCCGCGATTCGACAGGTGGTTCTGCTGCATTGACTTCCCGCACCCACTGTTTGAGTTGACGGTGTGAAGTATGCAGAGAAGCACCGCCGTCAACGCACAAAACTTCCGTGGCTTTTTGAAACTCCTGCTCACTGTTCTCAGCATCATCCATGTCTTCGTCGTCGTCGTCGTCTTCATCTTTGTCGCGGCCGCGGGGAGGTCTATCTCCTTGCCGCTGCTTGGCCTTGCCGCGGCGTCCTCCCCGGCCGTTGAATGGCCGCTTCTTGCCGGATCCCTCACCACCTCCCTGGGCCTTCTCCTTGTCGCGCCGCTCGTACTCAGCCTTCTGCTGCTCGACGAGCTGCTCGACTCTCTTGCAGTTCTGGAGATCATGACCCTTTGTGCGGTGGATCTTGCAGTATTGCTTGTCTGTGCCGTCCTGCTTGTCGGCGGCCGCCACAGCCTGGCAGTTGGTGCATGCGGCAGTCTCCTTGCCGGAGCTACCAACTTGGGCTTTCTTGGCGCCAGCCTCCTTGCCGGACTGCTCAACAACTAGCACTTCCTTGTTCTTCTTCTTTCTGTTGTTCCGCCGCCGGTTTTTCTTTGCCGGGGCGGCATGCTCGCTGTCAGATCCCCCTGCGCCTGTATCCTCTCCGAGGAGTTTCCTCCCCTCCTCAGCGCGTGCACACTTGTCGGCCAGGGCATAAAGCTCACTGACGTCTCGGATCTTGCACATCTCCATCTCCTCCCTCATCATGCGGTTACGCACGTTCTGATGGAACGCGCTGATAACCGCGGCAGGGTGGACGTCTGGGATGTTGTGCTGCACGTGGCTGAATCTTTGGATATACTTGTGCAGGGGCTCTCCATCCTTCTGGGCGAGCAGGTGGAGGTCACTCTCCTGGCCATGAGGTTTGTGGCCGCCTGTAAAGGCGCCGACAAACTGATGGCACAGGTCTGCCCAAGAAGAAATGGAGTTGTCCGGCAAGTGCATGAGCCAGGACCTGACATTGGGTTTGAGTACCAGAGGGAAGTAGTTGGCAAGGATCTTCTTGTCTCGCCCCCCAGCAGCTTGCACCGCAATGGTGTAGATGTTGAGGAACTCTGACGGGTGCGTCTTGCCGTCGTACTTCTCCGGCACGTCTGGCTTGAAATTCTTCATGCTGGGCCACTGGACTTGCCGCAGCTCACAAGTGAACGCAGGACAACCTACCGCGTACGGCAAGTCGCCTAGTCCCCCTGGCGCTTGCATGTCGACAGTGGGCCCAGCGCACTGGTCTGACTGACGCCGCGCTTCTCTTCGGCGCTCGATGCGAGTACGAGCGTCTTCATGTCGGCGATCTTGAAGAATTTGGCGCTGATCGCGACGAGCTCGCGGATCCGACGACGCGGTGGAGTCGCTGTCGAGGTTGACCCAACGAGTCGGCGATCTTGGCCTTCGGGGCGGAGAGTGCACGGTGGTTGCACCCCCACCGGTCTTGTCGCCATCAGCCCGCACCTGGCTGGCTTGCCGCGGCCGTGACGTGCTCGGCTGCTGCGGAGTGTTGCCGTTGGCGAAGGCGATGAGACTCTGAATGGAGGCCCTTCAGTCGTCGGCCTTGTCTGCCGCTGGAGGGAAATCTAGGAGCAGTTGAGCTCGTGCTAGAGCTTCTGCTGGAGTGGCCGGTAGCGGTGGCGAACGGTGCGAGGAGCAGGACACGCTCGGACTTCTAACCGTGTTAGAAGGAGCAGCATCCCGTCCAGGCGACCGTGCCTTGATCGTGCCGGCACGTTGGTGTGCATGTTGGCCTTAAGCGTCCCGAGATCCGCCGGTTTGGCCTTGGCCCAGCAAACGTATGGTACCGTGGGTACCATGATGCTGCCGGTCCCGCACCTCCTGAGACGGGTGCGGTGCATGTACGGACGCCGAGGTCTTGGAGTGCGCCCGGTCGTCTGCCTTGTCCTTGGACTTGGCAACGCCGTGAGTTCCCTCGTCGACGTCCGTTCTTCCGCCGGCGTTTACCCCACCTGCCGTTGGCTCCAGCGGTGGCGGGATCGATGCGGACGGACCTGCTGCCTCCGAAGCCTTCTTCTTCGGCGGCATGTTGATGAAGATGATGATGAAGATCTAGCTCGTGTGACGCCGGATCGGGTTCACACAACCTCGACGCACCCCCTACCTGGCGCGCCAAAGATGTCGGGGAAACTGATCGCCCACGAACACCTATGGGACTGGAGCCCCTTTTCGGTACGGCAGGGGGCGGAGGGTGCACGAAGAGCAGATCGAGGCGTGCACACGAGCAGTTTACCAGGGTTCGGGCCGCACGGATGCGTAAAACCCTACTCCTACTTTGGTTTGTATTGAGTCCTTGCTCGGGAGCGAAGAGAGCTACAGTACACTCTAACCGCAAACAAGACCGGGCGTGAGAATGATCGATGTTCCGAACCCCTTCTACGTTGCGCATGGGCCTCCTTTTATAGGTCAAAGTGGTCACCAACAGGTGGCAACACAGATGAGGGTAAAAATGTAAAAAGGGTGGTAGTTGGAACAGTGTTTGTACAGTGCTCCATACCTAACCCTGACGGCAGGGGACAAGGGCATTAAATGCCCGTCGTCGTCGCTCAAACAGTGCAAAAAGTGGCCGTCAGGGGCGCCACCGTCCGCCACGACGGTAGCCTCGTCATCGCTGCTTGCCACCGTGTACCCCAGGCTGCACAGCCTTCCGCCACGTGCGCCTGGGATGGTCCCAGAACGACACGTGGGTGGATGCGCTGGAGCGCGGGTACTGGGTGGAAGCTTGCCGCGGCAAGCGCCTTGCCGCGGTTGCTATCTTGTCGCTTCCGGGAGCTTGTCGCTCACCAGGCCTTGCCGGGGCGCGTGGCGCGTCGCGGCAAGTTTCTTGAGGTGCCTTGGTTGGCCTTCCCGGCAAGCTCCTCTTGCCAGGGTCTTGTGTCTTGAGTGATCTTATGCTTTGAGTGTCCTTCCCGGCAAGCTCCTCTTGCAGGGGCCTTGTCTTTTTGACTTGAATACTTTGTTCTTGAGTGGCTCCAAGGGAACCACTGAGGATCTTGGCGGTCACCGGGCAGGCCTTGCCGCGGGACGCTGCAACTGCCCGTGCACAAGATCGGGATACTAAGGTACACCTACTTTAGTACACCGACACACGAGTACTCGCAGACGCATCGTGTGCGATACTCCGCCACCGCAAGCAACTAGTTTGCATTTTTCAAAGTTATTTGTACACACAGAATCGCACACGAAGTAACTGCATTGAGCATCTGTGTTGTAATTTCTCATCGCAAACAGTTCATCTGAGTCGGTTGTTTGCCACGTATCACACACATCTTGTTTACACTACTCGTTTGTGTTCTTTTGGCTCATCACAAACAGTTCATCCATGTGAATTGTATGCCGCATATCCGTTTCTGTCGTGTTCCCTAATCAAAAACAGTTCGTTCGAGTTAACCGTATGCCGTATATCACACACACATTGATATGGCTGCCCGTTTCTGTTGTTCTACCTCATTGCAAATAGTTCCAATGGATTAACCGTGTGTCCTGCATCGCACACACATTGTTATGGCTGCCCGTTTCTGTTGTTCTGCCTCATCGTAGATAGTTTGAATGGATTAACCGTGTGTCTTGCATCGCACACGCAACTAAAATCTTAACCGTGTTTGATGGCTCTGACATTGCAAATGTTTTACACCTTTCTTGACGGGTTTTTTTGCACCACCGTTTGCAATTATTGCATCGCATACAGTTTCGGCAAAGGGTCTCTGATCGTAGTGTCGTGTTAGCAGTATCCTGTAGTAGTGAATGATGATCATCACACTTTAATTTACTTACAACTTGATACAGCATGATGACTCTATATGAATGCATATGGCAGTGTACTAGGATGTGCAGTGATCTAGCATAGCAAAGATATAAAAAACATACAAGCCATGAGAATATCATGCTAGCTATCTTATGATCATGGAAAGCAATATGACAATGATGCTCAAGTCATGTATATGATGATGGAAGTTGCATGGCAATATATCTCGGATTGGATATGAAAATGCCATGATAGGTAGGTATGCTGGTTGTTTTGAGTAAGGTATAAGGAGGGTTTATGTACCGGAGAAAGTTGTGCGGCACTAGAGAGGCTACCAATGGTGAAGGGTGAGAGTGCATATAATCCATAGACTTGACATTAGTCATAAAGAACTCATATACTTATTATTAAAGTTTTATTAGCCCTTGAAGCAAAGTACTACTCGCATGCCCCTAGGGGGGAGGTTGGCGGGAGTTTACCATCGCGCATCCCCGATTCAAACAGCACAAAAAGGATTTCAACCAAGGATAAATTATGCTCCAGCCTTACCACTAATGTCAGTGGACAACACTTTACATGTGTGAGGATTTACTTGCTAAAGACTTAATTCCCTTAAAAACATTATTAATACTCAACTTTAACTCTTTTACTACCATGCCCTAATATTACCACCTCAATATCACAAAACTATTGCAAGGAATTAAACATATCATATTCAGTGATCTACAAGTCTCATGTAGGATTTTATGACTAACCATCTGAATGACCAATTCATGGTAACTCTCTAATAGATATAAGTGAAGCATGGGAGTTTAATTCGTCCTACAAAAGATTTGCCCAAGCTCTAAAAAATATAAGTGAAGCGAAAGAGCATTCTACAAATACGGGTTTGTAGAGAAACTTGCATCGAAACTTCAAATGATATAAGTGAAGCACATGAAGCATTCTATAAAGCCATACTCAAAAGATATAAGTGAAGTGCAAAGAGTATTCTATAAATCAATCAAGTACTATCTCATACCAGCATGGTTCATTTATTAAAAGAAAAAATAAAAGTCACACGACGCTCCAAGAATTTACGCATATCATGTGGATAAAACAAAATCCGAAACATACCGATAATTTTTGAATAAAGATGGGATGCCTTCCGGGGCATCCAAGCTTAGACACTTTAGTCTCCTTGAATATTTACTTGGGGTGCCTTGGGCATCCCCAAGCTTGAGCTCTTGCCTCTCCTCATTCTTCTCATATAAATACATCCTCGATATTTGAACACTTCATCCACACAAAGCTTAACAAAACCCTCGTGAGATCTGTTAGTATAATAAAGCAAATCACCATTTTAAGTATTGTTGCAAACCAATTCATATTTTATTTTTGCATTATACCTACTGTATTCTAACTTCACCGTGGCTTATACCTACCGATACAATCCGTAGATTCATCAAAACAAGCAAGCAACACATCAAAAATAGAATCTGTCAAAAACAGAACAGTCTGTAGTAATCTGAACATTTACCATACTTCTATAACTGTAAAAATTCTGAAAATTAGGAAAAAAATGTATAGAAGCCAAAGTTTCTGTTTTTGCACTTCACATACCAATCAAGCAATCTAATCATCCTAAAAGCAAATCTTGCCACGTTATTTTTATAATACAATGGATTTGTACAAGGGGATAATTATTTTTTGTTGAAAAGTGTCTATAATTCAAGATTTGCAAAGTTTCCATGGGCATGAACAAAGTTCAAGGAGCTGCCCCACTTCAACGGTGCTCGTCCTTCTTACTTTCACTTTTCTTTTTGAAAAACTTTTTTGTATACCTCTATATTTTTTGTTTCTAAACTTTTAAAAAACACACAACAGAATAAAATGACTCTCTAAAACTTCCGGGTTGTCTCCCTGGCATCGCTTTCTTTAAAGCCATTAAGCTAGGCATATAGTGCTCAAGTAATGTGTCCACCCGGATCCCAAGGTATATCGAAGACAATTTTAATTAGCAATGATTTGTAATTTAGTATTGAGCACAAAGCAACATATATCATGCAACAACGAAGTCTAACTCTCTTCCTATGCGTCGGCATGTCATAAAAGAATAATTCATGCACATCAAGTAAAGGCCAATGCATAGTATAAACAGATTCTTGCAATTTTATCGTATTGGAAACATAGAGAGGCAGAGAAGTAGTTCCTCTCTCATAATAATTGCAAGTAGGAGCAGCAAGCACATGCATATTATATTTATCAAAGTCATCATGTGTAGTGGTAAAATGCAACCCATTAATATAATCCTTAATAAGCGCAAACTTCTCCGATATAGTGTAGTTGGGAGAATTCAAAAGGATAATAGGACTATCATGCATGGGTGGAATAGCAACAATTTCATGTTTAACATAAGGAACTATAACAATTTCATGTCCATAAGAATAATTCATATTGGCATCATGGCCACAAGCATAGCAAGCATCAATTTCATCAAAAAGGGATATTTCAAATGTATCCAAGGGATCACAACAATCATCATAGCATTCATCCTTTGGTAAGCACGAAGGGAATTAAAAATGTATGACTTGAAGAGTTACTCTCATTAGAAGGTGGGAACGGGTAGCTAATCTGCTCTTCCTCCTTTTGTTTTTCGCTCTCCTCCTCATATTTATCATCCAATGAGCTCACGGTGTCATTAATTTGTTCTTTCATAGATTCCTGCAAAATATTCGTCTCTTCTTGGACAGCGGAGGTGTCCTCAATATATGGTTTAACATAAGCATTGCAAGCATAGTTTTTATAGCAATAATCAAGTATGGCAAAAATTTCAGATCCGTAAAGGGTAGCATCATACTTTTCAATCAAAGAAGCAATTTCATAAGCACCTTTAAAAGCAACAAATTCTTAAAAAAATCAATATCAAAGTAATTATAAACATATTTGGCATAAGAAGATAAGATTCTGGTATCCTAAAACTAACATTGGAATTGAAGGTGCATTTTAGGGTCTTCAGAACAACAAGTAAAATCATATATTTCACATAAATTCCAAGCATAGCACTACAAACAATTAACTTGATGTTGTAAAAGTTTCCCTTTTTGACACGAGCGGTGTCGCACAAAATAAGCATGCTCATTTAATGATTTTCCCTCAACTAAGCTAGTTGGCTTTTCAGCACACGCACAAATGGATCGAAGATGATCCAAGTAAAAAGCTACAGCAGTATGATAGATTTTGGGTGATTCTTCAACCATTGGTTCAGTAGGTACAACTATTTTTTTGGTATTTTACATCTCCTACCCATAACTAAAGATAGAAAACAAGAGCACAAAACAAAAACTACTTAGTGATAAAGCAAACAAGCACTGAGAGGACCGAAGAAGAGGTGTCTAGAGGAGGGGGTGATTAGACACTCAACAAGAAAAATAGCAGTTTTTAAGTTTTTTAAGTTGAGGTGGAGTTTTTTGCACAATTTTAAACATTCACAATAAATTTCAAGCAAGCATGACAAGAGTATATGAGCAGCGGAAAGTAAAGCATGCAAGTTGCAAGAAAGTAAAGGGATGAGGTTTGAGTGTGCAAACGTAATTGGAGACACGGATGTTTTGGCGTGGTTCCGATAGGTGGTGCTACCGTACATCCACGTTGATGGATACTTCAACCCCCGAAGGGTAACAGCTGCGCGAGTCCACGGAGGGCTCCACCCACAAAGGGTCCATGAAGAAGCAACCTTGTCTATCCCACCATGGCCATCGCCCACGAAGGACTTGCCTCACTAGGGTAGATCTTCATGAAGTAGGCGATCTCCTTGCCCTTGCAAACTCCTTGGTTAAACTCCACAATCTTGTCGGAGGCGCCCAAGTGACACCTAACCAATCTAGGAGACACCACTCTCCAAAAGGTAATAGATGGTGTGTTGAGGATGAACTCCTTGCTCTTGTGCTTCAAGTGATAGTCTCCCCAACACTCAACTCTCTCTCTCACAGATTTGGATATGGTGTAAAGAAGATTTGAGTGGAAAGCAACTTGGGGAAGGCTAGAGATCAAGATTCTTGTGGTTGGATTGGAATATCTTGGTCTCAACACATGAGCTGGTGGTTTTCTCTTAGAAAATGAATAGTGGAAGTGTAGGCACGTTTTCATGGCTCTCTCTCTGATGGAGAAGGGGTGGAGGGGTATATATAGCCTCCACACAAAATCTAGTCGTTACACACATTTGACCCAACTCGGTCAGACCAAATAAACGACTCGATCAGTCTGAAGCAGTTCAAAATGTGAACGTTAGACATTTCGGTGGGACCAATACTATCAACTCGGTGAGATCGATGTGTTAGGGTTAGGGCAAAACCTCAACTCGGTTTGACTGATTACGCAAACTCGGTGAAACCGATTCTGGGAATAGGCTAACAGAGTGTTGGTCAGGCAAAATCGGTGGGACCAATTTGCTCATCTCGATGGGACCGAAACGTTACGAAGAGGAAACAGAGAGTTTGCAATGCTAACTTGGTGGGACCGATTCTCACATCTCGGTTAGAACAAAATGTTGCAAAAAGGAAACAGAGAGTTTGCATTCCCATCTTGGTGAGACCGAGATCCCTATCAGGGAGACCGAACTGATTAGGGTTTGTGGCAGTGGCTATGTCATGTGAACTCGGTTGCGCAGGATAAATCAAATCGGTAGGGCCGAGTTTGACTTTTAGTTTTGGGACATATGTAGAAATGAGAAAGTGGTTGAGGGATTTGGAGCATATTACTAAGCACTTGAGCAAGTAGACCATTAAGCAACATATCTTCCCCTTTTAATAGTATTGGCTTTTCCTATGGACTCAATGTGATCTTGGATCACTAAACTGAAAATGTAGAGTCTTGAGTTTTTGCCAATGTTTGTCCTTAGCTTCTTGAAAAGTGTTCCACATCCTCTTGTCGTGCCACTCCACTGTTGAACTCATCTGAAATATACTAGATGAAAATATTAGTCCAACAAGAGATATGTTGTCATTAATTACCAAAATCACCCAGGGAGCACTTGTGCTTTCAATCTCCTCCTTTTTGGCAATTGATGACAATCATACATCAATGCTTCAGATAAAGATATAAATAATAACAAGTAAAGCTTTGGAAGAACATGTAACAAGCATATGCTCCCCCTACTTGTATGCAATCATGTAAATATGGAGTATAAGAGCATGTGAATGCATAAGCATGTCTGAGCAAGCAATGAGTTACATGTATCTTGGCTATATGCATCGGAGAAAATGATGTTGAATGTAGAAAATGTACCTCCATTTTTATGAGTCCTCCTTGCAAACAATATGTACAGCAGCAAGAGATCATCATGCACATGGATGTGATGCATAAACTTACCTTGTGGTCTTGAGCTGGCTTTGAAGAGGGTGAACTTGAGAAAACAGGGTTAGATAACGCAAGATCACCTACTAAACAAAGCACGGGGAGTAACCACAAAAGATACCAAGATTGGGATGACATGTAGAGAGTGAATACCCCAACGATTTTCTTCCCTTGAGTATCTTCCTCCCCTTGAATCTTATCTTGGATAATGGGAGAAGATAGGGTAGTAGAAAATCAGAGTAAACTAGCAACCTAGAAAAACAGAGCAGCACAATCATAATACATACTAACATGTCTTTCCCCTCTTGAAGACATGTGACTTATCTCCTCTTAGGATAATAAGCATCTTGGGATAAGCTTGAATGTGCTTTCTCTCTCTCCCCCTTTGTGTGATAAGCTTTGATGTGCTCTCTCTCCCCCTTTGACATCAATTTCCAAGAAGGGAACTTCTGGAGCATGAGTCAAATAGGTTTTGTCCTTGGGTCACATTACAAAGAAACATGTAGATTAAGATGCTAGTAGAGGATAAGAATCATTGAGTGGAGCTGGAAGAGATATGCAGGATGCAAATGGCAGAATCTTTGCTCAGTAATGAAATCTGTCGGATTTCAGGTTCCGTAAACCCTTGAGAGGTTCGAACTCTGGGGTGCGCATGAAGTACACTCTCTCCCTAGTGCGCTCGCCCTCCGATTCCACAGCCAAGCTCGACAAACTCAAAGAACAAGGGACATGGAGGATTATACTGGTTCGGGCCACCTTGCGGTGTAATACCCTACTCCGGTATGTGTGGTGGATCGCCTTGTGTGGCTGAGGATGAACTAGTACAACAGATGAACAACCTCTGGAGGAGAGGTGTTCTTGGGCTTGGGTGAGCTCGTGGGGTGTGTAAGGTGGAATGGATCTGATCCCTTCTAAGGTTGGATCGGCTCAAGATGAGATGCCTTTCTATGGTGGTGGCTAGGTCCTATTTATAGTGGCCTTAGTACTCTTCCCAAATATCGACGGGAAGGGATCCCACAATGGCCAAATTTGAAGGGGAACAACTAGTACAAGTTATCCTGACAAAGGCGGTCTTCACCTGCCAAAGGCTCTGGTGGTGACGTCGCGGCGGGCTCCACGATGACCTCCATTCTACCTCCATGTTTATGAGTCCTCCTCGCGAACAATATGTATAGTAGCAAGAGATCATCATGCACATGGATGTGATGCATATACTTACCTTGTAGTCTTGGGCTGGCTTTGGAGAGGGTGAACTTGAGAAAACAGGGTTAGATAACACAATATCACCTACTAAGCAAAGCACAAAGAGTAACCACAAAAATACCAAGATTGGGATGACATGTGGAGAGTGAGTACTTTAGTACTCTATATGAATATAGACATGTCCCCAAATATTTTCTTCCCTTAAGTGTCTTTCTCCCCCTGAATCTTATATTGGATAATGGGAGAAGATAGAGTAAAAGAAAATCAGAGCAAACTAGCACAAATGAAAAGCAAAGTAAAACAGTCAAAGTACATGCTAACATGTCTTTCCCCTCTTGAAGACATGTGACTTCTCTCCTCTTTGGGTAATAAGCATCCGGGGATAAGCTTGGATGTGCTTTCTCTCTCCCCTCTGTGTGATAAGCTTTGATGTGCTCTCTCTCCCACTTTGACATCAATTTCCAAGAAGGGATCTTCTCGAGCATGAGTCAAATAGGTTTGGTCCTTTGGTCGCATTGCAAAGTGCTACTTCTCGAGCTTGCGTTGTATTCCCTCAAAGAGGAAAGGGTGATGCAGCACAGTAGCGTAAGTATTTCCCTCAGGTTTTTGAGAACCAAGGTATCAATCCAGTAGGAGACCACGCGCGACTCCCTCGCACCTGCACAAACAAATAAGAACTTCGCAGCCAACGCGAGAAGGGGTTGTCAATCCCTTTACGGTCACTTACGAAAGTCAGATCTGATAGATAGGATAGTATAATATTTTTGGTATTTTTGGATATAAGAACAGAAAGTAAATAAAGCAAAGTAAAGTAGATGGAAGATTAATATGTTGAGAATAGACCAGGGGACCATAGGTTTCACTAGTGGCTTCTCTCATGATAGCAGAATTCTACGATGGGTGAACAAATTACTGTCGAGCAATTGATAGAAAAGCGCATAGTTATGAGAATATCTAGGCATGATCATTATATATAGGCATCATGTCCGTGACAAGTAGATCGAAACGATTCTGCATCTACTACTATTACTCCACACATCGACCGCTATCCAGCATGCATCTAGAGTATTAAGTTCATAAGAACAGAGTAATGCTTTAAGCAAGATGACATGATGTAGAGGGATAAACTCAAGCAATATGATATAAACCCCATCTTTTTATCCTCGATGGCCACAATACAATACGTGCCTTGCTGCCCCTCCTGTCACTGGTAAAGGACATCGCAAGATTGAACCCACAGCCAAGCACTTCTCCCATTGCAAGAACTATAGATCTAGTAGGCCAAACCAAACCAATAATTTGAAGAGACTTGCAAGGATATTATAATGATACATAAAAGATTTCAGAAAAGAATCAAATATTTCTCATAGATAATCTTGACGATAAACCCACAATTCATTGTATCTTGACAAACACACGGCAAAAAGATTACATCGAATAGATCTCCTCGAAGATCGAGGAGAACTTTGTATTGAGATCCAAAAAGAGAGAAGAAGCAATCTAGCTAATAACTATGGACCCGAAGGTGTGTGGTAAACTACTCGCAACTCATTGGTCAGGCTATGGCGTTGATGTAGAAGCACTCCATGGTAGATCCCCCATCCGGCGGAGCTCCGGAACAGGGCCCAAGATGGGATCTCATGGGAACAGAAGGTTGCGGCGGTGGAATTAGGGTTTTCTCTGTTGCCTCGATGTTTTCAGGGTACATGGATGTATATAGGAGGAAGGAGGGCATCGAGGGAGCCAGAGGGGGCCCACGAGGGTGGGGGGCGCGCCCTGGACCCTCGTGGCCGCCTCCTTCATTCCCTCGCGTGTACTCCAAGTCTTCTGGGTAGATACAGTTCCAAAAATAACTCTCGCGAAGGTTTCATTCCGTTTGGACTCCGTTTGATATTCTTTTCTACGGAACCCTGAAATAGGCAAAAAAAACAGCAATCTGCACTGGGCCTTGGGTTAGTAGGTTAGTCCCAAAAATAATATAAAAGTGTATAAGCAAGCCCATTAAACATCCAAAAAAGAATATATAATAGCATGGAACAATCAAAAATTATAGATACGTTGGAGACGTATCAAGCATCCCCAAGGTTAATTCCTGCTCGTCCTCGAGTAGGTAAATGATGAAAACAGAATTTTTGATGTGGAATGCTAACCAACATAATTCTCAATGTAATTTCTTTATTGTGGCATGAATGTTCAGATCCGAAAGATTCAAGAAAAAAGTCTATATTGACATAAGAATAATAATACTTCAAGCATACTATCAAAGCAATCATGTCTTCTCAAAATAACATGGCCAAAGAAAGTTATCCCTACAAAATCATATAGTCTGGCTATGCTCCCTCTTCATCACACAAAATATTCATATCATGCACAACCCCTGTTTTAGCCAAGCAATTGTTTTCATACTCAAATTTATTCAAACCTTTCAACTTTCACGCAATACATGAGCGTGAGCCATGGATATAGCACTTATAGGTGGAATAGAGTGGTGGTTGTGGAGAAGACAAAAAGGAGGAAGATAGTCTCACATCAACTAGGCATATCAATGGGCTATGGAGATGCCCATCAATAGATATCAATGTGAGTGAGTAGGGATTGCCATGCAACGGATGCACTAGAGCTATTAGTGTATGAATGCTCATCAAAAGAAACTAAGTGGGTGTGCATCCAACTTGCTTGCTCACGAAGACCTAGGGCATTTGAGGAAGCCAATCATTGGAATATACAAGCCAAGTTCTATAATGAAAATTCCCACTAGTATATGAAAGTGACAAAACAAGAGACTCTCTATTATGAAGATCATGGTGCTACTTTGAAGCACAAGTGTGGAAAAGGATAGTAGCATTGTCCCTTCTCTCTTTTCTCTCATTTTTTGGAGGGGCTTTCTCCCTTTTTATTTTTTTTATTTAGCCCCTCTCTATTTTTTTGGGCCATCTCTTTTTTTGGGCCTTTACTCACATGGGACAATGCTCTAATAATGAAGATCATCACACTTTTATTGACTTACAACTCAAAGATTACAACTCGATACTGGAACAAAGTATGACTCTATATGAATGCCTCCGGCGGTGTACCGGGATGTGCAATGAATCAAGAGTGACATGTATGAAAAATTATGCATGGTGGCCCAGCCACAAATACGATGTCAACTACATGATCATGCATGGCAATATGACAATGATGAAGTGTCATAACAAACGGAATGGTGGAAAGTTGCATGGCAATATATCTCGGAATGGCTATGGAAATGCCATTATAGGTAGGTATGGTGGCTGTTTTGAGGAAGGTATATGGTGGGTGTATGGTACTGGCGAGAGTTGCGCGGTACAAGAGAGGCTAGCAATGGTGGAAGGGTGAGAGTGCGTATAATCCATGGACTCAACATTAGTCATAAAGAAGTCATATACTTATTAAAAAAATTTACGAGTCATCAAAACAAAGTAATCAATGCATGCTCCTGGGGGAAGGGTTGGTAGGAGTTAACCATCGCGTGATCCCGACCTCCACACAAAGGATGACACTCAATAAATACCTCATGCTCTAACTTCGTCACATGGCGGTTCACCATATGTGCATGCTACGGGAATCACAAAATTTAACACAAGTATTTCTCAAATTCATAATTACTCCACTAGCATGACTCTAATATCACCATCCTCATATCTCAAAACAATCATCAAGTATCCAACTTCTCATCATATTCAATGCACTTTATATGAAAGTTTTTACTATATTCATCTTAGATACCTATCATATTAGGACTAGTTTTATAACCAAAGCACATTACCATGTTGTTCTAAAATACTCTCAAAAAGATATAAGTGAAGCATGAGAGATCAACAATTTCTACAAAATAAAACCACCATCGTGCTCTAAAAGATATAAGTGAAGCACTAGAGCAAAACTGTCTAGCTCAAAAGATATAAGTGAAGCACATAGAGTATTCTAATAAATTCTAAAACATATTTATCTCTCTCAAAAGGTGTGTCCAGAAAGGATGATTGTGGCAAACTAAAAAGCAAAGACTCAAATCATACATGACGCTCCAAGCAAAACACATATCATGTGGTGAATAAAAATATAGTCCCGAGTATAGTTACCGATAGATGAAGACGAAAGAGGGGATGCCTTCCCGGGGCATCCCCAAGCTTAGGCTTTTGGTTGTCCTTGAATTTTACCTTGGGGTGCCTTGGTAATCCCCAAGCTTAGGCTCTTGCCACTCTTTGTTCCATAGTCCATCAAAGCCATACTCAAAACTTGAAAACTTCACAACACAAAAACTTAGCCAAAAATCTGGTGAGCTCCGCTAGTATAAGCAAACAAACCACCACTGAAAGGTACTGTAATGAACTCATTCTTTGTTTATATTTGTGTTGAACCTACTGTATTCCAACTTCTCTATGATTCATACTTCCCAATACTACTCATAGATTCATCAAAATAAGCAAACAACACACGAAAAACAGAATCTGTCAAAAACAGAACAGTCTGTAGTAATCTGTAACTTTCGAATACTTCTGTAACTCCACAAAAATTGAAATAAATTGGTAAACTTGAGGAATTTGTCTATTAATCATCTGCAAAAAGAATCAACTGAATAGCACTCTCCAGTAAAAATTTACAGCCAAACTCGTGAGCACTAAAGTTTCTGTTTTTTACAGCATGATCATATAAACTTCACACAAGTCTTCCCAAAGGTTCTACTTGGCACAAACACTAATTAAAACACAAAACCACATCTAAACAAAAGCTAGATGCAATATTTATTCCTAAACAGAAGCAAAAAACAAAGAAAATAAGATTGGGTTGCCTCCCAACAAGCGCTATCGTTATAGCCATTAAGATAGGCTTGAGAATTCAATTATGCTCACATTAAAGATAAGAATTGAAGCACAAAGAGAGCATCATATAGCATGTGAAAATCACATATAAGTCTAACACACTTCCTATGCATAGGCATTTTATAGGCAAACAAATTAGCAAGACAAACAAGATCTAGCATATGCAAGGAAGAAGAAGAAAACAATAGCAATCTCAACATAATGAGAGGTAATTTAGTAACATGAAGGTTTCTACAACCATATTTTCCTCTCTCATAATAATTAATGTAGGATCATAAGAAAATTCAACAATATAGCTATCAGAAAACAAATTCTCAACACAATCCACATGCATATGAAGTTGACACTCTTCCAAAATAGTGGGATCAACATTAACTAAAGTCATGACATCTCCAAACCCACTTTTATCAAAAAATTCATAAGATTGAACATTCTCCAAATATGTGGGATCTAAAGTTAACACTTTTCCAAACCCACTTTCAATATTATTGCAAACATTATTATCAACCTCATATATATCATGGGGCTTAAATTAAATTTTCAAGATCATAAGAAGAATCACCTCAATCATGATCATTGCAACAAATAGTAGTCATAGCAAAACTAGCATCCCCAAGCTTGAGGTTTTGCATATCATCAACACAATTGACATTAATAGAATTTACAATAGTATCATTGCAATCATGTTTTTCATTAAAAGATCTATCGTGAATCACTTTATAATCTTCTTCTTTCAACACTTCATCACAATTTTCACACTCACGAATTTCAAGCAAAACCTCATAAAGATAATCTAGTGCACGCAGCTCACTAGCAGTTGGTTCATCATAATTGGATCTCTTAAAAAGATTAGCAAGTGGATGAGGATCCATAATTTAGCAAGCAAAGATGCAAGCTGATAGAGGGCACATAGCAACACAAACAAATAAGAGGCAAGCGAATGGGAAAACACACGGAGCAAAAGGAGGGCGAATAAAACGGCAAGGGTGAAGTGGGGGAGAGGAAAACGAGAGGCAAATAATGTAATGCGAAGGATAAGGGTTTGTGATAGGTACTTGCTATATGACTTTTGCGTAAACCTCCCTGGCAACGGCGCCAGAAATTCTTCTTGCTACTTCTCGAGCTTGCGTTGTATTCCCACGAAGAGGAAAGGGCGATGCAGCACAGTAGCGTAAGTATTTCCCTCAGTTTTTTCAGAACCAAGGTATCAATCCAGTAGGAGACCACGTGCGAGTCCCTCGCACCTGCACAAACAAATAAGAACTTTGCAGCCAACGCGATAAGGGGTTGTCAATCCCTTTACGGTCACTTACGAAAGTGAGATCTGATGGATAGGATAGTATAATATTTTTGGTATTTTTGGATATAAGAACAGAAAGTGAATAAAGCAAAGTAAAGTAGATGGAAGATTAATATGTTGAGAATAGACCCGGGGGACATAGGTTTCACTAGTGGCTTCTCTCATGATAGCAGAATTCTACGGTGGGTGAACAAATTACTGTCGAGCAATTGATAGAAAAGCACATAGTTATGAGAATATCTAGGCATGATCATTATATATAGGCATCACGTATGTGACAAGTAGACCGAAATGATTCTGCATCTACTACTATTACTCCGCACATCGACCGCTATCCAGCATGCATCTAGAGTATTAAGTTCATAAGAACAGAGTAATGCTTTAAGCAAGATGACATGATGTAGAGTGATAAACTCAAGCAATATGATATAAACCCCATCTTTTTATCCTCGATGGCAACAATACAATATGTGCCTTGCTGCCCCTGCTGTCACTTGGAAAGGACACCGCAAGATTGAATCCACAGCCAAGCACTTCCCCCATTGCAAGCACTATAGATCTAGTAGGCCAAACCAAACCAATAATTCGAAGAGACTTGCAAGGATATTATAATCATACATAAAAGATTTCAGAAAAGAATCAAATATTTCTCGTAGATAATTTTGATCATAAACCCACAATTCATTGGATCTCGACAAACACACCACAAAAAGATTACATCGAATAGATCTCCTCGAAGATCGCGGAGAACTTTGTATTGAGATCCAGAAGGAGAGAAGAAGCCATCTAGCTAATAACTATGGACCCAAAGGTCTGTGGTAAACTACTCACAACTCATTGGTGAGGCAATGGTGTTGATGTACAAGCACTCCATGGTAGATCCCCGCTCCGGTGGAGCTCCGGAACAGGCCCCGAGATGGGATCTCATGGGAACAGAAGGTTGCGGCGGTGGAATTAGGGTTTTCTCTGTTGCCTCGATGTTTTCAGGGTACATGGATATATATATAGGAGGAACGAGGGCATCGGGGGAGCCAGAGGGGGCCCACGAGGGTGGGGGCGCGCCCTGGACCCTCGTGGCCGCCTCCTTAGTTCCCTCGCGTGTACTCCAAGTCTTCTGGGTAGATACGGTTCCAAAAATAACTCTCGCAAAGGTTTCATTCTGTTTGGACTTCGTTTGATATTCCTTTTCTGCGAAACCCTGAAATAGGCAAAAAAACAGCAATCTGCACTGGGCCTTGGGTTAGTAGGTTAGTCGCAGAAATAATATAAAATTGTATCATAAATCCCATTAACATCCAAAATAGAATATATAATAGCATAGAACAATCAAAAATTATAGATACATTGGAGACGTATCACAATGCAACATGTAGATTAAGATGTTAGTAGAGGATAAGAATCATTGAGTGGATCTGGAATAGATATGCAGGATGCAAATGACAGAATCTTTGCTCAGTGTTGAAATCGGTGCGGTCGATCTATTTGCATCGGTGACACCGAGTTGGCAGCGTCAAAGATGATGCATATTGGTCAGACAGGGTTTGTCCTTATCGGTGGGACCGATGAACAATCTGCAATACAGCATTGCAGTTCGGTCTAGCCGAGAGGCGAAAATCGGTGATATCGAGTTCAAGACAAAGAAAAGATTTTGTCATCTTAGCTCACTTAGGCAAATAATATCTCACAAGATTTGCATGGAATTAACTGAAGAATATGCAATGAATTTGATGCGGAAAATAACAGAGAAAAGAAAAGAAATCTAGATGAAGTTTTTTTTTGAAAGGGGAACAAGCATGCAAAAAATGAATGCAAGAACATAGAGAAACACTAGAGAACTTCATCCAGAAATGGTCGGCGATAGAGTCACCTATGTTAGAGTATATTTACTTAGGAGTCAAGTGAGAACACTTGATCATAGGTCATACTCATCGTTTAAGCTCAAAAATGGGGTTGCCATTTTTCGTTTAAGCATTTTGATGTATTCACATCTTGTTGAGCTGCTTTAACCTCATGTCTTGGGGTAAAGCTTCTCTAAGATGGAATAACATACCTTGGGTGGTGATGTTTATCTTGATCATGTAGTTGAACCTGTGTTGGATGCTCAAGGTTGATGTGGTTCTTCAAGAGTTGGGAGCACCACTTTTAATTTGAGTTCATCTACCTACATGGGTTAGATTCGCAAGGAAAAGCACTTGTTTTTCCAAAATAACAATCATGAGAATTTTATACCAAATGAAATTTGATATATAGAAATTGTCAAAGGATATATTGAAAGGATTCATGCTTCCTTGGCTTCAACCACCATATTATAGAGACTTGGTGATGTAAAGATTGCTTAGCATGAGAGTGAGTTGCAATCTCATAGATTTGGGTTCATCCAAGTACCTACAAGGGTTAAATAGCATGCAAGGGTAAAAATAGATCCAAGACATATGATCATCATCATAGGAGAAATATCAAGGATTAGTCAAAGAAAAATGCCTTGCATACATTCAAGGGAGTTACTACTCCAAGTTTGAGGCATCAATAATGTTCAATTAACCTCTCAACTGGCGAAATACTTTCTCATCAAGTGGTTTGGTAAATATATCCGCCAATTGCTTATTTGTACGTACATGTTTAAGATCAATGTCTCCTTTAGCAACATGATATCGAATGAAATGATGATGAACTTCAATATGCTTGGTTCGAGAATGTTGCATGGGATTGTGAGCAATCTTAATAGCACTTTCATTATCACAAAGCAATGGAACATGTTTCACATTTATCCCATAATCTTTAAGAGTTTGGGTCATCCAAAGTAATTGAGCACAACATGAACCAGCGGCAATGTATTCCGCTTTGGCGGTGGATAAGGATGCCGAGTTTTGTTTCTTGGAGGACCATGATACAAGAGATCTACCAAGAAATTGACAAGTACCTGAAATGGAATTTCTATCAACCTTGTCTCCGGCATAGTCCAAATCGAAGTAGCCAACAAGATCGAAAGAAGACCTCTTGGGATACCAAATGCCAAAGTTTGGTGTGTGAATTAAGTATCTCACTATCCTTTTCATAGCCTTAAGATGACATTCTTTGGGGGCCGCTTGGTATCATGCACACATGCACACACTTAGCATAATGTCGGGACGGGTGTCACATAGATATAACAATGAACGAATCATAGAGAGGTAAACCTTTTGGTCAACTGGTTTGCCATCCTTAGTCAAGTCAGGATGTCCACTAGTAGGCATGGGTATATTCATACCTTTGCATTCTTGCATGTTGAACTTCTTGAATAAGTCCTTGGTATACTTTGTTTGAGAAACAGAGGTACCCTCCTTAGTTTTCTTGATTGGCAAACCAAGAAAGAACTTGAGTTCACTCATCATAGACATCTCGAACTTCTCCGACATTAGTCTACCAAACTTTTCACTAAAATGAGGGTTAGTCGAGCCAAATATGATATCGTCAACATAAATTTGGCACACAAATAATTCACCATTAACTCTTTTAGTAAAAAGTGTTGAATCAATTTTCCCAATTTCAAAGCCTTTTTCAATAAGGAACTTGGTCAAGCATTTATACCACGCTCTAGAAGCTTATTTAAGACCATAGAGAGCTTTGTGAAGTTTGTAAACATGATTAGGTTTCTTGGGATTAACAAAGCCGCGAGGTTGTTTAACATAGACTTTCTTGAGATTTATTGTTCCATGTTGTTATATTATCATTCTTGGATGTTTTACAATTATTTTACAATCATTTTATAGTCATTTTATATCATTTTTTGGTACTAACCTATTGACATAGTGCCAAGTTCCAGTTGTTGTTTTCTGCATGTTTTTACATCACGGGAAATCGATATCAAACGGAGCCCAAACACCGCGAAACTTTTTGGAGATTTTTTTGGGCCAGAAGACACCTAATGGGCCAAGGCAGCACCTGGGGACTGCCCTAAGGGGGGCACAACCCACCGGGGCGCGCCAGGCCCCCCTAGCGCGCCCAGGTGGGTTGTGCCCATCTCGGTGGCCTCCCACACTGCGTCTTTGCTCTATAAATACCACAATATTCCAGAAACCCTAGGGGAGTCGACGAAATATTCATCCAGCCACCGCAGAGTCCAGAAACACCAGCTCCAATCTAAACACCATCACGGAGGGGTTCACCACTTCCATTGGTGCCTCTCCGATGATGCGTGAGCAGTTCTTTGTAGACCTACGGGTCCGTAGTTAGTAGCTAGATGGCTTCCTCTCTCTCTCTTTTGATTATCAATACAATGGTCTCTTGGAGATCCATATGATGTAACTCCTTTTGCGGTGTGTTTGTTGGGATCCGATGAACTTTGAGTTTATGATCAGATCTATCTTTTTATATCCATGAAAGTTATTTGAGTTTCTTTGATCTCTTATATGCATGATTACTTATAGCCTCGTATTTCTTTTCTGATACTTGGGTTTTGTTTGGCCAACTTGATCTATTTATCTTGCAATGGGAAGAGGTGCCCGGTAGTGGGTTCGATCTTACGGTGCTTGATCCCAGTGACAGAAAGGGAACCGACATATATGTAATGTTGCCACTAAGGATAAAACGACGAGATTCATATCTAACGCCATAGATATACGGATCTTGTCTACACTACAAAAAATACACTTCTGTGATGATACATGTTTGTCACAGTAGGTCACGTTTTCTGTCATGCATGTACATCCATGACGATTTTATGACAGGATCAAGATAGTCATACATGTGCTGTCGTAGAAGTGTTCCATGCCATTACCAAAATTATCATCACGGAAGTGTCCACTTCCATGACGATAAATCGCGCGTCACATAAGTGCTTTCGTCAAGGGTGACCGATACGTGGCATCCACCATAACGGAACGTCGTTAAGCTATCGGGTCCGGTTTTGGATCTGATAACCCGTTAACAGCCCCGACCAATGGGGATTTTCCACGTGTAAAATTCTGATTGGCTGACGGAAACAGGTGTCAGCTCCGCGTTGGCACAGGTGTCACTCATCCAATGGACGAGATGCGCCTATGATATGTTGACACGTGGACTGGCCCAAAAGTGGCCCATAAAGTTTAAATGGGCCGGCCCAACTAAAGGCCCGCAAGATTTTGCAGACCATAATGGGTCGGCCCAACTAAATGCCCACGAGATTTTTGCGAACCATAATGGGTCGGCCCAGCTAAAGGCCCACAAGATTTCGCGGGTCATAATGGGCCGGCCCAGGTAAAGGCCCACAAGATATTTTTGCGGGCCATAATGGGTCGGCCTAGGTGAAGGCCCACAAAATTTTTGTGTACCATAATGGGCCGACCCAGCTAAAGGCCCACGAGATTTCGCCAACATTAATGGGCCGGCCCAGCTGTACGCCCACAAGATTTTGAGGACCCTAGTAGGTCGGCCCATTAACTGGCTCCCATATTTTGGGCCAAATGCCAGCCCATATTTGATCTGGTCCATTAATGGCCTGCCACATTCCGGGCCTAATAATGGCCCATATGAGATCCGGCCCGTTAAAAGCCTACCATGTTCTGGGCCAAATTATGGCCCAGATCAGGTCCGGCCCTTTAATAGGCTTTGGGCTAAATTATGGCCCATATCAGATTCGGCCCATCAACTGGACGCTATGCTTTTGGGCCCACTTGCTAAAGGCCCATTTAGTAATTCGGCCCGATATTAGTTTCGGCATGTTAAGGGCCTGTTTAACATTTCAGCCCTATATTAATATCGGCATGTTAAAAGCTCATCATATAGTTGGGCCTAACTACGACCCGGTTTGCATCCGACCTGCTCGCAGCCGATAATCTGATTGGGCCAAACAATGACTGAGACAATTTTGGCATGTTATAAGCCCGTGATTTGATTGGCGCATTCATGGGACGGGGTCTATTTTGGCCTGCTGCCGGCCCATGAGCTGTTTGGCACGATTCAGGCCCAACCTACTTTTCAGCCACCTAAAGGCCCATTGAGTTTTCTTGGGAAAATAGGGCCGGCGGTTTACTCGGCCTATTAAAGGCCCGAATCTACTAGTGGGCCAGTTTACATTTAGGCCTGTAAACGGACCAAGATGACGGGGCCCATGATGCATATCATACATGGTGATTTGCATGACGGCCTGATTATGTGTAATTTTACGGTTTGGCCAATTTACTGCGAAGACAAGATATATATACAGTAAAATAACTGCAGCATCGTGAATAAGAAAAAAACTAGACTATACAATAAATAAATAACGGCATATTACATCCACTGGGCATCAAAGTTCGCCACTATGATAATAAAGCACAAGCAGACAGCAGATTACATACACTGGGCATCAAAGATCGCCACCAGTGCAACTAAACATGCCGACAAAATAATATACAAAACCGACAGCACTTCAATAGAGTTCAAGAAAGGTTAGCCCAGCTCGAGAGCTGCAGCGCAAGCAGCTGAGCAAGCTGGTGAGACTGCACTTGTTTGACACTTATATCCTCCTCACTCTGAAAGATAAACAAGCAGATAGATGACAGGTTTCGTACATATAAGTATCAGTGTTGACAATTCATCACATTTCTTACTGACGAATAAAGTAACACAGTTTAAAATAGCATTAAAACAATATGGTATTGTTCAAGTCAAGGCATGGCAGGAAATGACATTGTGAAGGAGTTGGCAGCTTCCCGAAACCACTGGATTACAGATCAAGAACTCATAAGTATCAATGGTTAGTGTGCTGTCAATTTATCCCATTTCAGATTGGCAAAATAAGATCACTTGCTCTGTATAGTTTAATTTACATGGTATGAAGAAGGAACTTGGTTGTACAACTGAAAACTTAAATTGAGAAGGACAAACTTTTGTTTATGAACTGGAGTACATAATAAACTTTAAACATGCAATTTGATGCAAACACCAAAAATAAACAGCTGTTGCAGTCATGCCTAACCAAATATACACAACAAAGTTTGAAGGCTTGAGAAGGACAAACTTACATTATTTGTAATGCCCCGGATGTAATACTTTCCCTCTTGGGCAATATATATATATATATATATATATATATATATATATATCTGGCTTCATCAATTCCATTCCGGGTTCTTCGTCTTTTGGGTTTTCGTCGTTTTGTTGTGTGCGTGTGTGGCATTCATCCTTATCATGTTGTCGTGTGCATTGCATTGCATTGTGCTGTCGTTTGCATCCGGCCTCACTCGTTTCTTTCCGTTGTCCATTTCGAGTTCCGGAGCTCCCTCACGTGTCTGTGGCATCCCCGAGGCCTACTTTTGTGTTTGGCCGTGTAACGTTTCCTGTTTGGCGTGAGACTTGTCGTGCGATGTTGTTTTGTTGTGTGTAACCCGCCTGTCAAATCTCGTCGCGTTTGGAGTTCGTTTGGTGCTCCAACAGTTATTCTCGTGGGCTGAAAGTACCTCCTCTTTGAGGCCCAAGACACCCCTCCAACAGCCCACCAAACCAACCCAAACCCCTCCCTTCATCTAGGCCATCTAATTGTGATCATGTGGCTGAAAACCTCACCTCATTTAGACAACCCTAGCTCCTTGTGCCTATATAAACGTCCATCTCCCCCAAAATTTGCGTCCAGAAACCCTAACACTTCCACAGTTCACCGCCGGTGCTTCCACCGTTGATCCGCGATGCTTCCACCATTGAAAATCCGTGCTTCCGACGTCCCAGAAAACCATGCTTCCGAGAGTCTTCGTCGTGCTTCCGTAGTGTCGTCGACGTGCTTCCGACCCGACGCGCGGGTCCCGCGAGGTCTTCTTCAACCTCACCTCGCCGGAGTTACCCGCCGCCGCCGGACCTTCTCCGCCGCCTTCTTCCTCCACTCCGGCAGAGCGCCTCCACCGCGCCATCCCTCACCGCCGTCGACCTCGCCGCGCATCACCGCCGCCACCGCGCACCGGCCGCCGCCCCTCCGCCGCCGGCGCCCGCCGCCTCCCGCCTCCACGCCGGCGCTGCTCCGGTCCCCCGCCGGCCGCTCACCTCGCCGGGCCGCGAGGACCGCCGCCGCCGACCTCCATCCCCGATCCGCCGCCGCGCCGCGGGCGCTCGAGGGAGCGAGGGAGCCAGGCTCCCCGATCCCCTCGTCCCGATCGGCTCTGCCCCAGCGGGCCGAACCCTAGCGGCTGGTGGGCCGCCCCGCGGGCCCGTTAGGCCACACCGGCTCGATCCGCGTTGACCCCGCCCGAGGCCCGTTTGACCGCTCCAGATCCAGCCCAGTCCGATCCGTTGACCCGCCGTTGACCGAGGTTGTATTTTTTTTCTGTAAGTCCCTATTACTTTTGTTGTCTGATGCAGTTTTATATTGTGGATAACTTTTTGTGTGGTGGTCCGATTTGAGCAAATGATATGTCAAAATGATCGTGGAGACATGTACTACGTTTTGTTCCATTGTGCCATGCATATTTGAGGTTATCTAGATGCTTAAATATCTGTTGGAAGAGTGCTACTTGTTATAAACTGTTGTTAATAGATGTTTTCATGCCATCTTTGCAATGTGATAACTTGGTGCATGTTTATCCAAATGATGCAAATGATATGTCCACGTGTTCATCATGATATGCTCTACATGTTGGTTGCTTTAGCTTGCATGATAGATTTCATCTTGCCATGTTTATCTCCTTTGCAAAGTGTTGTGTGGCTGTTATGTCGTTGAACTTGTTACGAGATGCCTCGTTGAGGAGCTCGTTGCTATTGATGTGTTTGTCCCCTTGATGCATGCTTAGATGTTTTGGATTCACCATGATGTGTACTTTGCTGTGGTGCTTACCACTTGCCATGTTTTGCTTTGAGGTGACTTAAACTTTCTCACAAAGATGCCATGATAAAACTGATGTTCACTAAGTCTGGAATCTGTAATTTCCAGATGCCATGTTTGCTTGTTGTTCTAGACAAAACCATGCTAGTTTTGGGGTGACTCTTGATGATTCCTTGTTGTATAAGTTGTTGGCTATCCATTCATGCTCTCACATGCTTATTTGGGTGGCTGTAGCATATTTAATTTTTGCTCCCAAGTTGCAACAAATTACTGCTGTCAGGATTTTGTTGTCAAGTTCAATATGTCATAGCTTGTTGCTATTGATCCATGGCTCCTTTGGGGATGCTCCAATGGATTTGTTTGCTGCAGGATATGTCTAGTTTATGTCCATGCTCCTTGCCATGATGTTTGAGTGCTGTAGGCCATTTATCTCTTTCCCGGAAGTTGCTATGTGGCTGTTATTTTCAGCTTGTGCATGTTTATTGTTTCGGGTGTAACTTTTAGCCCGTTGCTCCGTTTTGAGCAAGTCCAATATGAAACTTGTGTGATTTTGCATGTAGTTTCATAATATCCTCATGGTTTCATGTTTTGAAGTATTTTGCTTGATTGCAAATTGCCATGCTCATTGTGCTATAACACTGTGCTTCCTAAGTAGACTTTCTGTGCTTCCATAGTGCATCTGTTTTGCTTCCATAGTGCATCAGTCATGCATCCAGTAATTTTCTGCGCATTGCATCTTGTTTGATTCGTTGCCTTGTGTTCTTGTGTTTGAGTAGAGCCGGAAGCTAAGACCGAGTACGAGTACGAGCACGAGGTTACTATCGAGGTCGAGAACAAGGACCCCTCTTACGATCCCATCGACAAGTCTTCAGGCAAGATGACCGAACCCTGATAACATTACTATCTTTGCCTATTGCTAGAAGTCTCGATCTATAGTTTTGCCTCGATGCCCATGTTTTCCTGTCAGCCTCCTATTTGTAACCATGAACCTGTTTAACCACCCTACCTATGCAAACCTTTGATTGGCTAAGTACGCTTCGCTCAGCCCCTCTTATAGCATTGTTAGCTGCAGGAGAAGTTTTGAAGATTCTTGCTTCTTGTTGAAGCTTGTTGGGATATCACACTATATTAATTATTAAATGAAATCATCTATATATTGGTAATGGGTGGAAGGCTAAGCCTTTTGCTTGGTGATTTGTTCCACTCATGCCGCCCTAGGAACCGTATAAATCGGTGTTATGTTCCTTGATTATGCGTTCCTCACACGGTTGGGGTTATGGGACCCCCTCGATAAACCGCTAGGTGCTAAGTCTTTTCTAGCAAATCCCAACATTGGTACTATTTGCCTAAACAACTAAAAACTTACCAAGGGAGTAATTAACCCGAGGATTAATTAATCAACCCCCCTTGGGCCAGTGCTCGATTTGAGTGTTGGTCCAAACTAGAGCCACTTGCGGTGCCACCCAGTTCGCTGGGATCTTCGGTATCTGTACGTAGCGCTCATCCGGTCGTGGCCTGAGACTAGATACGCGCGGCTACTATCAGGGTGTCGGCACGCCGGGAGGATTTGCTGGATTAGCCTTACCTTAGTCGGAGTATCTTGAGCACGGGATTCCGAGGATACTCGGGCCTTCCCACCTTGGAGTTGCGACTCCGCGGATCGTGGGCTTGTCATGGGCCAAGTTGGAACACCCCTACAGGGTTATGAACTTTCGAAAGCCGTGCCCGCGGTTATGTGGCAGATGGGAGCTTGTTAATATCCGGTTGTAGAAAACTTGACACCATGTTTCAATACACTACCAGTGTGAGTACCATGACGGTCATTTTTCGAAAGGGATTCGGGAAGTGAACACGGTGGGGTTATGTTTGACTTGCTTTAGTTAGGATCACTTCGTGATCATCTTTCGACCGAGGCACCTTCTCTTCTCGCTCTCTTTTACGTAAGCTAGTGCTAGTGCTGCTGCAACCTCTTGTTCTTTCTTCAGCCTTGTTCCACACCCAAGGCTTGGATAGTTGTGTTACCCGGGAACGGGATTGCTGAGTCCTCTGTGGCTCACAGTTACTTCACCACACCAGATGCAGGTACGATGGTGAGCTACACAGGCGATGGCACCGAGCTAGACTGGGAGTACGACGAGGAGCGTAGCCGTTACTATGTGAACTATCCGGTTGATCAGTAGAGCTTCTACTAGGATTCGATTCAGACATGTGGTTCAATGTTATGTTTGGTATCTTGTCATTTGGATCTTTACCCTTAGATGGGATGTGATGTTTATTTGAATGATGATTGGATATGTAATGAATTTGTGTGACGTGGTGAGTGTAAGCCAACTATCTTTTCAGTTTTCATCCCTATTCTTACATGAGATGTGCAAAGGTACCAAACTTGCGATCATTCCAGAATGGGCTTATATCTTTAAGTCGTGCCTCGACACGTAGGAGATATAGTCCCATCCTGGGCATTACATTATTGGTGAAGGCAGGCTCTATAAAGCCCTTGTCCATTCTGATGGGGGGGGCAATTGAAGAAGTTTACCATAGAATCTTCTTCATAAGCATTGCCTTTATTCTACATTTTGTTAAGAGTAAATATAGATGTGACAATATAAGAAAAAATGGAGAATATTTAAGATAATATGAAGAGTGATGCTACATAACCAAGTAGCTATAAATGTAAGTACAGCGATACAGGCAAAAGGTACAGCCAAGAGCAATGTAGAGCTAAACTTCTTCAGTACCATCGGTGTTATCCAACCTTATGGTAAGAGTAAATATTGATCTTATGTGTAGAAAATGGAGGGCAAAGGAAAATAAGCTACAGAGTGATGGTACATGAACAACTACCTGTCAATATAAGTACGCTGATAAAGGACAGCAGGTACTTACAAGAACAATGCAGAGTTAAAAAAATCATTGGCATTGGATATATTCTACACTAATTTAACCATTCATACAGATCAGATAATTTGGAGCGAACAATTGATAAGCAAGCTATCATGCATACTGCTGTCACATAATGAACCAGGTATGTATGCAAATACAGTGATACAGGACAACAGGTACTAACAAGAGCAAAGCAGCGGGCAGCATATTTGCGATATCCTGTCATTCTTTTCAAACCGAAATTCTTTTTCGAGCAGATTTCCTGCAAAAAAGATCCATAAGGCACATGCAGAAAAGTAGAAATTCAAATTGTCATGCGATATCATAGACAATACCTCATCCTCGGAACGAGACCAGTGCATAACAAGGTTTTTCCATTCAATGTCTTCTAAATTTAGCACAGGAGACTTCACCAGAAATTCGTTTATAGACTTGCCATCAAAGTGTGATTTCCTCAGGTAACACCAATACTGCTGCAATGCTTTCTTGAAAAGCGCAAGCAAGCTTTGCTCGTCATGACTATCCAGATTGACCCTCGCCTACTTACAACAATGTAATGTAAATCATTGGTGTGTTCAATCAGCAGAAAACAGGAAAATAATCACCATGAATAATAGCACTTACACGTAAGTGGGACAGGAAGGTGTGAAAATGGTGTTTGTCTTCACTATAATCTTCCAATGATGGGAACATATGCATGTGGTCCCTAACAACATTGAAAGCATTGTCTTTTAAACTAGGAATAACTGGAATGGGGTTGCAATCTGCAGGAATTGGTCGTCTCTGCAGTTGGGATAGGTATTCGGCCGGTGGACTTGTTGTACTTTTTGCTGGAGTGGGATTTTTCTGTGGTACGGCTGGTGCTATGGCAACTGAAATCGGCATACCTTTTGTTGGCGTCCAGGTCCTGTGTGGTGGGACTAGTGGTGTGGCCAGTGAAGTATGGGTACAGTCTGCTGGAGTCGATCCTACATTTTGTGTCACTGGTTGTACAACCAATATAAGTGGGGTGATGTCTGATTTCTTTGGCACAACCACGTTTTTCAAGGACTTTGCTGGTGCTCCTTCAGGTTCGGCAACCACCCTCTTCCTTTTTGATGTCTGATGCACAAGAACAGCATTTGAGTGGAAAAACATGGTATGATGACAGATGGAATATGTATTGATAATGGATGGGCATGGCATCTCAACATATATGATGAGTAAACTAAGCAGATGGCGGTGCAACAAAGTAGAAGAAATGCAAGACAACATATGCAAGATACGCGCAATCAATAAAACCTTGCCAAATTAGAGCAGGCACCTTGATGGGTGAACATGACAGGCCATCTGCCTTTGACTCCTCGAGGTTAGAATAGTCATTAAGATCGTATTCTGAACAAGAATCTACAGGTGGGGAGCGTATGAGTTTCATTGCATCCAGAATGGCACTCAATGCCTTGGTGCCAATTTTGTAAGTCATTGCAGTGTTCCACAATATTCTTCTGATGCACGGATTCTGATATTCACTGTAATTACGTATAATATCTGAGAACCATGAAAACATAAATAGTTGTGAGATTATCTTTGTAATGCAGAGGATATTCTAATATAGGGGCGCCCCTGTAAACACTTGTGTGCTATCACTGGATTCTGATGAGAGAGCTCATGTGTGTTGTAATATGGTGTGTGCATTTATATAATCTGGCACAAGTACACACAAAAATAGGCTCCAGAAGTAAGGATAGTTGGCATATGATAGGTTCAAAATATACTGTATAGAGAGTTTATTGCCAAACCATGATAACAAGAGCACACGGCAACTAGGCAGATCATCGTGTACATAAAAGGGGTACACCATAACCACGATATATAAATCGGGAAAGTGGAACTGGCTTGAAAATACGGTGTTGTATTGCCGCTAGTAATTGAAAGCCTGTCGATCAAGTACATGCCAGCTCTATCAGCTGTTGATTGCAGATGTCCCTGCTCCCCTTCCTGACAAGGAACATACTATACGTACTAAATACAGAATAACAAAAGAGGAACATGTTAAAGAACAGAAGAGGAAGCATATTCTTGAGGTTTCGCTTAATTGCATACAATGTTGGTTGCCCACTCATGATGAATCACAGCGCCCAAAGAAATGCAATTCCATGTTGTCTCTCTATATGTGGCAATTTTGAACAAGAGTCATTAGGATCATATTCTGAACAAGAGTCAACAGGTGGGGAGCGTATGAGTTTCATTGCATCCAGAATGGCACTCAATGCCTTGGTGCCAATTTTGTAACTCATTGCGGTGTTTAGCTTCAAGAGTGGACTGCTAGTAGTGCGACATAAAGCAGCTACACAGATCATAGTGTAGATATAATGGGAAAACCGTAAGCATCAGAGTAAAATCAGCAAAGTGGAACTTGCTGGAATATATGTGCTAGTATTGCCGGTACGGCTAGAAAGGCTTCGGATACCAGCTCTCTTCAACTAAAGGTGTGGTACTATTAATATCAGTGTAACTCTCAAAGGCGACACAGCTCCCTGCATTTCCTTGCTATTCTTATAGTATTCAAGTGGGCGGGCCCTACAAATCCTATTCCCATGTTTACAAAATCCTACTAATCAAAGAGGCCCGAAGAGTTCAAAGTGTGCATACCAACCGACCGTATAGACCTCTACACTGCAAATGTCCCTGCTCATCTTCACTACAAGGAACATACTGTACTACTATCATACTCCCTCCGTTCCAAAATATAAGGCTTGGTAGAGATTTCCACTATGGATCACATACAAATGTATCCAGATACATTTTAGAGTGTAGATTCACTCATTTTGCTCCATATGTAGTCCATGGTGGAATCTATACAAATACTAGTATTTAGGAACGGAGAGAGTACTTATTAAAGAAGAACGGAAGAGGAACATGCTAAAGAAGAGCAAGCAGATTTTGGATAATAAAATGTTCATTGCGCAGTGCCCACACATGATGAACCAGAGCGCATTAAGAAAGCAACTCCCTGTTGTCTCTCTATATGTGGTGCGCGTGCTTTTTCAAAAGTAAAGTAGGAACATTAGCTGACCAATTAAATGTTATCTATTTTAGTAATATCAGCATCATATTAGATACGTACTTGAGCAACAAGTTTGGAATTATGAGTGGCACGTTGTTTAGCTTGATGGATTCAGGAGCAGTGCTAAGCAGGTACGATGATGGTACTGAATATAAAGGCATGTCCGCATGCAAGTCGAGTGACTTTTGTCATTTGGGTCAGTTGACCATTTCAGGCGGTTGGATGAAGATCCTACGTCTCCTAACCCTTCTTCTTCCTCGTCTCTGATTCTTCCCATACAGAACACCGGCCGGACCACCGGCCCCCATCGCCTGTGTCCTCCGCCACCCCCACCCCCACCCCGGCCCCCACCCACGTCGAGTTTTCTTCGTTCGGCGAGGCCCCACCACCGCCGCCCCACAACCAAAGTCCCCACCCGAGCCCCTTCGTTCGCACCGGGAAACTCTGGCGAGCTCTGAAAAATCGACTGACCCAATTTTGAAATTTAGTCTACTGTGATTTAACTAGTGTGGAATATAAAAGGGGAAAACCATAAGCATTGGGAGTATAGTATTGAGCGTGCCATGGCGGATCTGAAGGTGCAAACCGGACAAAGGGAACTTCACAACCAATGTTTGCTCTCAACTAGCAAGTAAGTGATGGACAAGAAATCAGAGTAAAGCAGTGGTGATCTATTTTCTTGTTGAGGTAAATAAGTTGAGCAGATATGAAAGAGTACCGCCTATGGTGCGGCGCCGTGTATGCATCTGCTGAGAATTTGTTGGTGCTGCGGTAGCGATGGCTGTAGGCGGCGTGGAAGCAGATCTAGGAGAATAGACGGTGGCGGTGGGGCGCGGTGGACGAGACGAACGTAGGAGCGGCGCCGGTGTAGGATCGAAAGTAGGTCTAGAGGGGGGGTGATTAGACTACTTGACAATATAAAAAATCTGCCTTTAGATCATGCAATGTTTTTGGCAGTTTCACAATTAAGATCAAATCAAGTATCACCCTACACATGCAATTCTAGAGTATATGCAGCGGAAAGTAAATTGCACATGTAAAAAGGAGGTGGAGAAGATCAAACGCAGTTTGGTGACACGGAGATTTTTGTCGTGGTTCCGATAGGTGGTGCTATCGTACATCCACGTTGATGGAGACTTCAACCCACGGAGGGTAACGGCTGCGCGAGTCCACGGAGGGCTCCACCCACGAAGGGTCCACAAAGAAGCAACCTTGTCTATTCCATCACGGCCTACGCCCACGGAGGACTAGCCTTACTCGGGGTAGATCTTCACGAAGTAGGCGATCTCCTTGCCCTTACAAACTTCTTGGTTCAACTCCACATCACGACGGAGGCTCCCAAGCGACACCTAACCAATCTAGGAGGCACCACCCCCCAAAAGGTAATAGACGGTGTTGATGATGATGAACTCCTTGCTCTTGTGCTTCAAATGATAATCTCCCCAACACTCAACTCTCCTCACTGATATGGCTGTGGTGGAAGAAAGATTTGAGTGGAAAGCAACTTGGGAAGGCTAGAAATCAAGTTTCATATGGTAGGAATGGAATGGCTTGATCTCAACACAAGGGTAGGTGGTTCACTTCTCAGAAAGTGTATGGTAGAAGTGGTGGTACTTTCTGATGGCTCTCCTCACGAGTGAAGAGGGGGTGGAGGGGTATATATAGCCTCCACACAAAATCCAACCGTTACACACACATTTGACCAATCTCGGTGAGACCGAAGTTGAAACTCGGTCAGACCGAAAGTTCAAATATAGTGAACGTTGGGATTTTCGGTGGGACCGAAAATACCATCTCGGTGTGTCCGAAGTGAGTCAAAGGTTAGGGTTTGCCATCTCGGTGTGACCGAAAACAACAACTCGGATATTCCGAAATGCTGTCAATTGGTTACAGAAGGTTGGCAGTCCATTTTCGGTGAGACCGAAACTCAGAATCGGATGGACCGAGAAATTAGGGTTTGGGGAAATAACTGAAGTGGTTCATCTCGGTGGGACTGAGTTTGCATAATCGGTTTGTCCGAGATTACTTATGAGTGTGTTGAAAAGTGAAGAGTGCTGATAGTTGAGGGAGCTAGATCACCAAGCACTTGAGCAACAAGAACATTAACACAACCTCATCCCCTTTTAATAGTATTGGCTTTTCCTATGGACTCAATGTGATCTTTGATCACTAAACCAAAAATAGAGTCTTGAGCTTTTGCCAATGCTTGTCTTAGCATTTTGAGGGGTCCACTTCTTCAGACATTTCCATACCCATATCATCGAACTTTTCTGAAATGATTCTCAAGTAAATATTAGTTCAATGATATATATGTTGTTATTAATTACCAAAACCACCCGGGGATTAGTTGCACTTTCAATCTCCCCCTTTTTGGTAATTGATGACAACATATAGATCAAAGCTTCGACAAAGGATATAATCAATGAATAATATCGTCGCTTTGAGAAGTATGTGATAAACAAGAGCTCCCCCTAAATTTGTGCATTATTTAAAATTTGCGTTTGAATGCAAATGCACAATCGATTAGGATTATGGGTCACTCTTCCATGTCACATACATCTTGGTGGAGCGCACAAAATGATAAGAATGAATAACATGCACTCAATCACCAAGACAAGAGTAAATAGCCATACAATAAGGAATAGCATAGGATAAGCAATAAGCACACATTAAGGCATAGTATGACTAAGCACTCATTAAGGTAGCATCAAACGTAGTAGCAAGCACACTTAAAGTATCGGAAACCAAAAGAAACCAATGTATCTCAAGGAAAAACCGGCAAAAGAACGAAAGACGAAAGAGCACTCTCTCTCTCGAAGCCCTATGATCTATAACAATTTCTCCCCCTTTGGCAACAAGTTACCAAAAAGTTCGAAAAGGTATAGAGCTAAGCGTCACTGCGGGCTCTGCTGGCGGCTCCCGTCTGGGTAGATGTCGGTGTAGAGATAGCTGCATCTGCGAAGACTTCTGCTGATGTCTGCGGTGGAGGAGTGGATGCTGGAGCTGTAGCTGGTGCTGAAGTGGTAGCCCTGGAGTCTGTCACTGGGATAGCTGCAGATCTGGATCCTCTGGGAACCTGAGCAGTCTGGCGATGAGAGTCCTGGACTAGATCATCCTGCATAAGCTCTGCTCTCTCCTGCCTAGTCTCCTCCATGTCTGCCTCAAGCTTGTTGACAGACACCTGAATCTCAGTCAGCTTCACATCCAGAGCGTGGATCTTGTCCTCGACAATCCTCTCAAGGCTCTCCTGAGATTGCTCAATGCTGGCCAGGCGTTGTTCAATCCTTTGGGTAGCTTCAAGAATTTGTTCTCCAAAGCTCTTTGGCTTAGCTGCTGCTGCTGCTGCCTCTTTGTCAGCTTTAGCCTTCTTCGCGGCTTCAATTTTGGCTTGTCCTTCAACTGAGGTAGGATCCTCTTCATCCATCACAACTACGTTGTCCTCATGCTCTGGCTGCAGTGGCAAGTGCTTCCTATCCAACATGAATTTGCCCGTGCCAAACTTGGCATTGATGAGCATCTGTATCTGCGGTGCAAACCCACACGACCTCTTCTGGTCAGCTGCAGTCCTCTTAATGGTCTCTACCATCAAGTCCATCACCTTAAAAGGTGCCTTCTCATCGAGAATGTGCAGCATGTTGATAGAATAGCCTCGAATCATCCGGTGGTCTCCTGACTTAGGCATCAATGTATGCCTCAGAATAGTGTTAGTGGTGGTCAGACCTGCCTGGAGATAGTACACTGAGCCAAGCTTCCATCCTTCCAAATCAGCAGCTGGGATCTCCTTGTACATATTCTTCATGGAATCATGACTCTTCTTAGGAATCCCATAGACATCAATGTCGTCCTCTCTCTGCACTGGAGCGTTCAGAAGTTCTGCCCATTCTTCAACAGTCGAAGAAAACCGTTGACCTTCAGTCATCCAGGTGATCTTGCCATCAGGATAGAAGTGGGCTGTGGCATAGAACTGCATGATCATCTCGTCATTCCAGGCTGTCAGCTCTTGACCCACAAAGTCAGCAACTCCACATGCAGTAAAGCTCTCATGCACATGGGGAAAGAAGTCCCGGTGCTCTTCACTGTCAATATACTTCCAGTCAACATACCTGGTGTCAGCAACAATGGGCTTCTTATCCATTAGCACGGTCTCATAGAAATCCTGCTGCTCTCTGGTGTGGAATCTGGGGTCCACAGCAGTCCTTCTCCTTACGGCATATGGATCAGACTGTCTCCATAGCCTGAGACCTTTGTCCTTCCTTGCCTTCATGTCCTCAGCTTGAGGATGAGCATCATTGTGGAGTGGCAACTTGGGACGGAGCTTAAGCAACACATGCTCTTCATCTGATTCAGACGGTGGCATCTCACCTTTGTTCTTCTCAGAAGCTGGAATGCTTCTGGTTGTTCTCTTGGGCTTGGCTGGAGCTGCCTTGGATGGAGCAGGCTTCTTGGGCTTAGAGGAGGCTTGAGCCCGAATAGCATCACCCAAGAACTTAGCTTTCTGAGGAGGAGGCTGGGGTGCTTCTTCTTCTTCTTCTTCTGCAGCATCAACTTGAGGTTCAGCATAAACAACCCTCTTCCTTTTGGATGTCTTCTTCACCTTGCTTGGAGCAGGCTCTTCCAAGTTGAGCTTCTTAGCAACTGCTGACTGCTTCACTTTGCTTGTGCCTTTCCTTGGCTGCTGCCCTTGGTGCTCTTTGGCAACCACATTCCTCTTGGGCTTGGAGGTAACTTCCTCAGCAACAAAGTCGGAGTCCTCATCATCAGAAGTTCTCTTCTTCCTGGTTCTCGTGGCTGCAGGAGGCAGACCACTAGGGGTGCTCCTCTCACCATCATCACTAGAGCTGCTTGCAGGACTTGTATCTGCCTCTGGAATTTCAGCAAACGGTGATTCAGACCTGTTCTGGCTGTCACTGACATCTGACATGGCTGAAAAACCTGTGAAAAGATAAGGTATAGGCAGAGTAGAAGAGTTATCACAACTGCAGAAGTTTTTTTGCAAAAAAAATGAGTTCAAAACTTAGTTTTGAGTTTTCACAGAATGTATTTCGGTCAAACCGATTTCAGGTTTCGGTGCAACCGAAGTGCTCAACAGAAACCTACACACCACTTTCGGTCAGACCGAAATGGGTTTCGGTCCTACCGAAAACTTAGGGTTTCACTGAAACTACTTTTCGGTCGTTCCGATTGGCACAACTCGGTTAAACCGAATTACGCAGTGCAATGGCCAGAGGCCAAATCGTTCATTCCGATTTTCAAAATCGGCTTCACCGAGATGCATTCCGTGGAAACCTAAACCTAAGAATTTTCCTCGAAACTAGAAGATCTGAACTATTGTATGGGGAACATATCAAACGTGGATTGAATCATGGCAACCTATCGTGCAAGAATCAGAAGTGGAGCACGAAAAGGGATCGGGACACACCCTAACTTGGTGGTGTCCCTCTACGGCGGCAACGGTGGAGATGATTACCGTTGACGGCGGCGGAGACCTGCGGCGAGGGCGCACAGGCGACGAAGGCGACGATCCGTAGACCAGGGCGGCGGCAGCAGGGGTCTTGGGGGCGAACGGTTTGAAGAAAGAAATCGCGCGCAGCCCCTCAGGTATATATAACCCCGTGCTGTCGGTGGGACCGAGTTGAAAAACTCGGTGTCACCGAGATGTATATCTGCTGTGCAGTTACACATATCGGTCAGACCGAGAGTTTGAACTCGGTTTCACCGAGATGAAACCTAGATCAGTCTAAGCGTTTCGGTTGGACCGATATTGAGAAACCGGTCAGACCGAAATGGACTTAGAAGGTTTTGGAAGTCAGCCTTAGACGAATCGGTGGTTCCGAGTGCTCCTCACTCGGACTGTCCGAAAAAGACTTGTTCAAAGTTGTGATATGAGCATGAATAGAATTTGAGACAAGAAAGCATAGATAGCTAGGGAAAGGTGCTTAGGCATTCTTGTCCATCCATTTGGCCAGAAAAAGAAACCAAAACAATCAAAACAACAAATGGATGTCTTTGAATGGATAAAATCATGCATTCAACATGCTCACACAATAAGATAGCAACTGAAATATGTGTCAAACATGCACAACCAATCACTCTAGCTACTAGCACACAATTTGTCGATGACTAGGTCATCTATATATGAGTATATTGACTTAGGAGCCAAATGAGAACATTTGATCATAGGTCATACTCATCGTTTAAGCACAAGTGGGGTTACCACTTTTACATAAAGCATTTATGTGTTCACATCATTTGAAGATGCTTTAGCTCAATTTTTAGAGCAAAGCTCCCCCTAGATGTGAGAACCCCTTTTAAAGGGTCAAACTAACCTTGGGTTGTCGTAGAAGACTTCATGTAGATGTTGAAGATGTGGATGCTCAATGTTGATGTAGATCATCAAGAGTTAGGAGCAATCCTTTGGATTAGAGCACTTTCAATACCTACATGGGTTAGTCCCACAAGGAACAAAAAAGAATATCCAAAGACATAGAGTGAAGTACACAAAAGATGATGTCCATGAAAGCAATGATTACCTTGTCCCTTGTCTTACCAACAAGAGGGTTTGTGACTCCATGAACAAGTGCATGATGTGGAAGTTGATTGCACACAAGTTCTTGCCAAAAAGAATATGAGTGAAGTTTGTTGGCGGAGTCACCCTCAAGAACCTACTAGTTCTTCTTCTTTGGGATCCACATC
Organism: Secale cereale; assembly: GCA_902687465.1. Lineage (NCBI taxonomy): Eukaryota > Viridiplantae > Streptophyta > Magnoliopsida > Poales > Poaceae > Secale > Secale cereale. The sequence goes on along the minus strand of LR738711.1, from coordinate 264,225,520 downwards.
ATCTTGATGGGAATCCCTGGTGTTGTAGTTGAGCTTGTCGAAGTAGAACTTGATGTGTCCTTGGGAACCCACTTGACCATGGCTTGAGGTGCTTCAATGAATGCATCAATCTCCTCTTGAAGCTTGTCCTTGGCCTTTAGCTTGTGGTCTTGTGGTGGAAGGTCATCTTGAGCTTGTTCCACATTGGAAGAAGTAGGATCATACTTCTCCTTTTGTGAGACAAACTGTGGAGTAGGGTATTGACCTTCTTCCCACTCAACACCTTCGGCGTTGAACTTTCGCTCAAAACCAATCCCTTGATTCTTCCGGTGTCTTCCTTGTTTGCGAACAATCTCCTCAAAGTTCTTGCTTCCGGCAAGACTCTTGTAGACACCTTTCTCTATGATTTCCTTCAATAAGCTATTTTCTTGCTCAAGTGTTACTTGGCTTGAAACATTGTTAGTGGAATCAAGAGAACTACTAGAAGCAACAATATTGGATTTAACATTGTTATTGTTACTACTAGAGGAAGAATTTTTCTTATGCTTGTCATGCTTAGTCTTAATAGGTGGCAAGAAATTAGACAAGAGAAGTCGTTTGGCAAGATATGAAGAACTCTTCTTTCGAAGATCGTCATTGATCGCTTTTAGAAACTCATGTTCTTGCTCTAGAGTGAGCTTCTCGAAGCGTAGCTTCTCATGAGATCTTAGGAGCTCTCTATGATCTTCTTGAGTTGTTTCATGAGCTAACTTAAGAGTCATTAGTTCTTTAGTTAGACGCTCAATCTCCTTCATAGCATTGTCATTCGACTCTTCTCGACTATAAAGACTACTAGCATTTTCATCATTACTAAGCTCACTAGATTTATCATGCAAGAGCTCATCTTCACCTAGCAAGTCATCCTCATCACTATCAAAGTCAATGAATTCAGGGTGTGTTACCTTGGGGCCTTTAGCCATGAAGCATCTTCCAATTCCCTCATTTGGTGAATCAAATAAGTCGTAGGAGTTGGAGTTGGAGGATACGAGTGCAAGTCCGGCAACACCTTCATCTTGACTATAGTCGGAGTCGGAGTGATAGCTTCCATCGGATTGATTGTCAGAGTCGGAGCCGGAGACCCATTCACCAACATGAGCTTGATGTCTTCTTCTTGTGTAGCTCCTTGATGACTTGTCTTTCCTCTCCGAATCCTTGCTTCTCCGAGAAGGTCTTCGTTCATAACGATCATCTCTACTCCTTCTCTCTCTCCGAGGTGACTCATCTCTTGCTCTTCTTCTTGGAGATTCTTCTCTTCTCTTGTGGGGAGCCGTACACTCATTTGAGAAGTGTCCGGGTCTTCCACAATTGTAGCAGTTTCGATCACGGCTAGAAGATCTCTTTTCATCATATGATCTAGACTTTGAGCTTCTTTCTTTGCCTCTATTCTTGTAGAACTTGTTGAAGTTCTTGACCATTAGGCTTATCTCTTCATTGGAAATTAGCTTGTCACTTGAGGTAGTAGGAGCATCACTTGTAGCTTTGTAAGCACCACTTGACTTGTTGTGAAGCTCTTCCTTATCCTTAAGTGTCATCTCATGAGCAACAATTCTTCCAATGACTTCAGTTGGCTTGAGGGTCTTGTAGTTTGGCATCATTTGGATCAAAGTGCACACGGTGTCATACTTTCCATCCAAAGCTCTGAGAATCTTCTTAATGATGAATCGGTCGGTCATTTCTTCGCTTCCTAAGCCTGCAATCTCATTTGTGATGAGAGCAAGCCTAGAGTACATTTCAGCGACTCCTTCACCATCCTTCATCTTGAACTTGTCAAGTTGACCTTGAAGAATATCTAGCTTTGATTCCTTCACAGATTCAGTACCTTCGTGCATTTCAACCAAAGTATCCCAAATCTCTTTAGCATTCTCAAGACGGCTGATTTTGTTGAACTCTTCGGGACACAAAGCATTGAAGAGAATGTCACAAGCTTGAGCATTGTTTTGCAACATCTTCAACTCTTCGGGTGTAGCTTCGCGATCCGGAACTTTTCCTTCTTCAAAGAAATCACCTTGCATACCAACACAAATAATGCCCCATGCGGCTGGGTTATGACCAAGAATATGCATTTTCATTTTATGCTTCCAACTAGCAAAATTTGTACCATCAAAGTAAGGACCTCTAGATAATTACCCTCACTAGATGCCATACTCTCCTAGGTTGTGAAACCAAGCTTATGGAGTCCAATGCAATGGAAACCAAGGCAATGGAGACCAAAGCTCTGATACCACTTGTAGGATCGAAAGTAGGTCTAGAGGGGGGGTGATTAGACTACTTGACAATATAAAAAATCTGCCTTTAGATCATGCAATGTTTTTGGCAGTTTCACAATTAAGATCAAATCAAGTATCACCCTACACATGCAATTCTAGAGTATATGCAGCGGAAAGTAAATTGCACATGTAAAAAGGAGGTGGAGAAGATCAAACGCAGTTTGGTGACACGGAGATTTTTGTCGTGGTTCCGATAGGTGGTGCTATCGTACATCCACGTTGATGGAGACTTCAACCCACGGAGGGTAACGGCTGCGCGAGTCCACGAAGGGCTCCACCCACGAAGGGTCCACGAAGAAGCAACCTTGTCTATTCCATCACGGCCTACGCCCACGGAGGACTAGCCTTACTCGGGGTAGATCTTCACGAAGTAGGCGATCTCCTTGCCCTTACAAACTTCTTGGTTCAACTCCACATCTCGAAGACGGAGGCTCCCAAGCGACACCTAACCAATCTAGGAGGCACCACCCCCCAAAAGGTAATAGACGGTGTTGATGATGATGAACTCCTTGCTCTTGTGCTTCAGATGATAATCTCCCCAACACTCAACTCTCCTCACTGATATGGCTGTGGTGGAAGAAAGATTTGAGTGGAAAGCAACTTGGGAAGGCTAGAAATCAAGTTTCATATGGTAGGAATGGAATGGCTTGATCTCAACACAAGGGTAGGTGGTTCACTTCTCAGAAAGTGTATGGTAGAAGTGGTGGTACTTTCTGATGGCTCTCCTCACGAGTGAAGAGGGGGTGGAGGGGTATATATAGCCTCCACACAAAATCCAACCGTTACACACACATTTGACCAATCTCGGTGAGACCGAAGTTGAAACTCGGTCAGACCGAAAGTTCAAATATAGTGTACGTTGGGATTTTCGGTGGGACCGAAAATACCATCTCGGTGTGTCCGAAGTGAGTCAAAGGTTAGGGTTTGCCATCTCGGTGTGACCGAAAACAACAACTCGGATATTCCGAAATGCTGTCAATTGGTTACAGAAGGTTGGCAGTCCATTTTCGGTGAGACCGAAACTCAGAATCGAATGGACCGAGAAATTAGGGTTTGGGGAAATAACTGAAGTGGTTCATCTCGGTGGGACTGAGTTTCCAGAATCGGTTTGTCCGAGATTACTTATGAGTGTGTTGAAAAGTGAAGAGTGCTGATAGTTGAGGGAGCTAGATCACCAAGCACTTGAGCAACAAGAACATTAACACAACCTCATCCCCTTTTAATAGTATTGGCTTTTCCTATGGACTCAATGTGATCTTTGATCACTAAACCAAAAATAGAGTCTTGAGCTTTTGCCAATGCTTGTCTTAGCATTTTGAGGGGTCCACTTCTTCAGACATTTCCATACCCATATCATCGAACTTTTCTGAAATGATTCTCAAGTAAATATTAGTTCAATGATATATATGTTGTTATTAATTACCAAAACCACCCGGGGATTAGTTGCACTTTCAGCCGGCAAGGTGGACGATGGCGGGGATGAAGCGAGAGGACGGGATGCAAGGATCCCGATCCGAAGCTGTGGATGAGAGAGGTCGATCTCTCGTAATGGACGGCGGCGTCGGGGTATCAGCTCCGGCATGGTGGCGGTGGATCGGGTGGATGGGGTGGCGGACGGAGGAGGCTGGGGTGGAGAGGGTGTTTTGGCGCCCATGGAGTACGAATGGGGAAATGGAGGTGGAGAGGAAGGGGGAACCATGTCTGCAGGGCGCGCTTGTCTCAAATGCGAGGAAATTTACAAACTTAGCTCCCGTTTCAAATGTCCTACATCACAGCAATATTAGTCGGTTGGGGATACGACGGTAATCTCGCATAAACCAAATATTTGCCGACGAGAGTTTGTTTTTGGCGCCCACCGTGTATGAATCGGGGAGGGAGTCGATTTCGGCCGAGGACACACTGTGTTTTGGCACCCACCATGTATGAATCCAGGTGAGAGGCGGTTATGTCACGTTTGAGTGAAATGACAAACCTACCCCTATTGAAACATATCCTCACAAACATGGTCTCTCGACGTCTCCCTTGAGAAGTGTCACACTCTCCCTATCATTATACATTACACGGTTTTCATTATCTCTCACGTCTCTATCGTTCTCTCGTATCACTAGGTACCTAAGCTTTCTTTTTCACCGTCACACACACAGTCTCCACTAATCTTTCACTTTGTCTTTCTCTCTATGGGATTCTCTCACACACCCTATATGTCTCTAGATATGAATCATACCACTAAAATTACTCTCTCTCTCTCTCTCTCCTATAGACACAACATTTGTTGCAGTCTCCTTTTCGTCTCCATCCTAGATTGACGTTATTCATTTGTTTACCGATCAGACAAACTCCCTCCTATCTCTCTCACACACACATAACTCCTGCTTCCACTCCCGTTCCCGACTACCGTCTCTCACACACACACAAAACTCTTGCTTTCGCACCACCGACTCGTATTTCTCTCACAAACATTTATCGACTAGCCTCTAGATAGGTTTATACACCCGCACACTCGTGCTTCCACTATCGCATACATGTCTCTCTCCCGCTCCTTGTATCTATGTAGATGTTTCTTCCCTTCTTGAGACACGCCCTCTCGATCGTGAACACACACACACACACTATCGCCTCATTTTAAGCTGATACCTCTCGCACACACACACACTTTGTGTCTTAGTCACACATGCACTCCGTCCTCCTCCTCTCTCCCTCTCTCTCTCACACACACGGGCTTTTTGCAACAACTAGCAAGATGACCATGCGTTGCACGGAACATCAAGATGCATTTGTATGAGTAGTTTATCTTGTGGGAGAAAAGAATGAACAAGGGAAGGCCTTATTTGCAAGTGTGGAGAGGGGTGTGGGTATCTTTTTGCAAAATTGGCATAGTTTCCTTCTTATCCGTTAGATATAGATCAGACGGCCTATATTGCAGGATGGCAGGCACACGATCATCACCGACTATGCTTTTTATAAGAGTAGGGATAAAATCATAGTTGGTGATGATGGTGGGCCTGCCATCCTGCAATATAGGCCGTCCGATTTATATCTAACGGATAGGAACGAAACTATGGCAATTTACCCGCACTCCTCTCCACATTTGCAGATAAGGTACAAGATCATGATGTTCCGTGCAACGCACGGGCATCTTGCTAGTAAGAGTAGAAATTAGACATATACCACTTCTCGAATCTTGAAACCAACAACATTCCTCCCTTATCTCATCAAAACCGCCAAAGGAATATATTTTGAGTGAAACATAACAATTTTTTAGTGATATACGTATTTCAAAACTAGACTTTTTTTTCTATCAAATCGGTGAATATGTATTAATCTACTCAGATCGTGTGGAAACGCATTGGCACATTGCTAGTCTCTACTACTATAGTACATAAATTTTTTAATTCAGGTTATCTATCCGCCAAGACCGGGGAGCAATTAGTGGCCATTTGATTTGTTCCACACAGTACCCAACTCAAGTGATCTAACGGCTCACATTTCTTGGATTCGCACTTTACGGCCACCCGCCAAAGTTACTCCAGGAACTTTCTTGAACCCTCACGATGCCAAATGCCCACACACGTGTTGGTGCAAAAGTCTGCTATTTACCATCTTCTGTGGCTCTGAACTTTAATGCTTAACAACTAGAGGCCTGTAATATCTGGCAAACAACAATGACTCACTAAACAACTAATGTTTCACAAATCAAAGTACTCAACGTTTGTATGAGTATCCCCCCACCTCCGGGAACTTCTAATGCAGCAATTTGATAACCCTTTCTCAAAATGCAACAAATTGAACAATAAAGTTTGTTACATGTTCAATACAATCTTAACAACCATGGGCAGAATAAGCTACCTTTTTCAGAAAAATGATTGAGTAAGAAATACGTGCATATCACGTGCATTCTACTAGTAGTTCTTAATATAATTTTTTGGACACCAGACAAACGGTGGAGTACATATACAAAGAGAAGAGGCGCACGCACGCAGTCGGTCTCTCGCTGTCTCGCACACACGACTGTTACGTAAAGGCAACGTTAACAAATAAACCCTAAAACCCTAGGTGCACGATTGCGGCATTTGCGGGTATCGGGTACGTGGTGGAGCGCACCTTTGTAAGAATAGTCAGCTCGCGTGATAATTTGATCCGTAGGAGTTGATGGTCGTGACCATAGGTGAACGACTTGGAGGCGGTGGCTCGCCAGTTGCCACAGATCGAGTAGCCACGTTTAAAATATCATTTTTAGCGGGGTTAAGAGTTCCGATTTTCAATAGCGCGTTATAAGTACTAAGTAGTTTTTAGAATGATTGGTATGGAGCAAAAATGGAATTCATAGTACTACGTACCTCCTTGGCGTATGGTTGTATGGGTTTATGTTGTGAGATGTTGAACCTGGTAGTTCTAGGGAAAATACTATGTTTAGATTTAGATGTTGGTTTTCAGTAATGAAAGTCGGAAGGGCGAAACCCTTCTTTGATTAGAAAAAACACTACTACCTCCGTTCTGGTTTACTAGTCCCCATCCTATTTTGGGTCAATGTTTGTCCACGAATTTTACTTGTAAAATGTGAAGGGAAAACGAGATTTTGTTATACACAAACAAAAAGGACTAGAGGGAGTGATTGCTCTAATACGGACGCGACCTCTCATAGCACGGGCATTGAACTGGCGCGCCGGCCAAGAGGGCCCCACTTGCTGCAGACCCTGCTGAACACGCCTCCTTGCCGCATGCAACCGGCTTCAGACTGCCCCGCCTGCCTTCATTGAATCCGCGCGTGTGCCGGCAACACGTCCTTCCGCGAGCCGGTCGGCATTTTAGAACACAAAAAATGACAAAAGTATAATTAATTATGCATGGTCTTGACTTGTTGTGCTCGCACTCGTAGCAGGAACTAGAGGTTTTTCTTTATTCATAACTCTCCTCAAATTTTTTTGGCTTTGAAGTGAATCATGGTTGTGGACATTATGTATGAATGTGGAGATATCTGTGAACATGAGTTTGATGTGGAAGTTGAACTTGGAATGTCGGGTTTGCGCGTGAACTATACCATGTCCAATGCTTCGTCTGTTATTGTTTGGAAAGTAATTGCTCTTATTACATGACCCGAAAAAAAAGTTGTGCCACATCAGTAGATGCACGGACATCACAACAGGCATGCTGACTGGATAAACATTTGAACCTAGCTACTATGAAGGAAATTTTGTATCGACAACAGTTTTAGATAGCAGGAGACGCCTAGCCTGCTCTGCCTCTGCTAGCTTATTTCTGGCTTCTTCAATCTCTTCTTTGGCATGGGTGAAGAGAGCATCTGATTGCTATTTTCACTTCTTCAGGAACTCAGCTACATTCTCAAGGGCTGCTACACGCTTTCTTTCAACCTTTACTAGAGCCACGAGGACACGAACAGCTGATGACTCCACCTGGCTTGTGTGTAATCCAGCATCATCTGGGAATTTGCACCTTGTGTCTAATCCAGCATCATTAGGGAACTGGCACCTTGTGTGTAATCCAGCCTCATTCTAGAAACATGATCTCGAGGTTGACCATACTTCCCTCCTCGCTGGAACTGCATCCTGACATGAAGTTACTTCTTTTTTAGATAATTACTCAGAGTAACCCAGATCCATTTAGTAGAAGCAAGATAAACAGAACTGGGAGAAGTGAATTCGAAAGGAAAAAATATAAAAACAGACTACCAGGTGAGAACACCCACTTCCTACATCAAGCTAAAAATGAAAGAATTACGATTAAGACTCTTCTTATGACACATCGAAGAACACGAGGCTTAAGAGAAACAGAAACTACAACATATACACATCGAAGAACACGAGGCTAAACGAAAGTAATTGAAAGGGTGTTACTTACCAAAGCTCGTTTTACAGGTTCGGTGTGGCTCCTCTTTAACTTGCCACGCTCCTTGAAGATGTCCCCAGTATCCCGTGTTTGGTCTTCATTGCTCCTCTGCATGTTCGCACTCGTGGTTTTAAAATCTCAACATGGCAAGAAAAATATACTACTAGTAATACTCGTGCATCTTGTGGGCAACATTAAAGCACTCGTCTGCCATGTTAGGGCATCTCCAATAGTTTGTATGTAGTATTGTTGGTAAAATTGTCCATGCCATAAACCAACAAGGGATCATACAAGTACTCCAATGGTTGTATCTAAATTATCCAATAGAAGAAGAGATCATAAATGTGATTGCTCTCTATTGAACCTTGGAGCTTGTGCAAGAGCTATTGGTTAATCTACATACAACATTCCTCTCTTTCCTCATTTATTTGTTGCCACATCATCACATATCCTAGGTGGCAAAGTTTACCAACACCTATCTTACAGCTATTGGAGATGCCCTTAGAGCACCTCCAACAGAATCGCAATGCGCGGCGCTTTAAAAAAGCATTTACAGTGCTGAGATCGAGAAGTAGAGATAGAGAGTAGAGGATAGTTCTTAGGATAGATAGATAAAAAAATAGATTATTCAACTACTCCTCGTTGTCCGACTCCTCCTCGGTAATGTCCTCCTCCGACGTCTGACTGTAGGCCTGAAGATACCGATCGTCGTCGGATTCCCAGGGCGACGCTGCTCCCAGCCTCATGTTGAATTGAGTGTCCGCTTTTCGCATACGCTTGTCCTCGCGATAGGCGGCTCGCTCCGCCCTCCTCTTATCCCGCTCCGCCCGCCTTTGCTCGTAGAACTCGCGCTCGTTGATGATGTCCTGCGGGAAGCATTGGTGCCACAGTGCCATGGCTTCCTCGTCCATCTCGGCGATGCCGAGATGGTGCAACTGCCTTCGGTGGTCGCGACGATCCTCGTCGGTGATGAGCCGTGGCAGAGGCGCGAGCTCCCGTGCCCGCTCCCGCGTCGGCACGTTGGGGAAGTTCAATGTTCTATGAGGCCACCGGAGGCGCCACACTGCCGTGTCGTACGCGTGGACGGCCTCGTTGGCGGTGTCGAAATTGCCGAGGCCGAGGCGCATCCCGCGGAACCGAATCTTAGCGGAGAAGCCACCGGAGGGGCGCGCGCGGACGCCGCGGTATCCCCAAGTTTCCCGGTGACGCGACGGCATGGTGGCGCGGGGGCGGCGAGGCGAGAAAGAGCGGGGAGAGAGCGGTGGCGAGGCACGGAGCGGGGAGAGAGCGGTGGCAAGGCACAGAGCGATGGGAGGGCGTTGGATTTTATAAAGCGCGCCGGACGCCGCGTGCCAAAACTAGCGCGCACTCGGCCGCTTTTTCCCGCGCGCGCGCAATTCTTTCCCGACATCTCTGCTATCTCTACTCCCTTCTCTACTGTTATCTTATTTTATATTTAATATTTATCTCTACTTCTCTACTCTCTGTTTTTTCTCTCTACTTTTTCCCTAATTTTCTTCTAAAAAATAGAGTTGGTGATGATGGTGTTCCTGCCATCCTGCAATATAGGTCATCCGATTTATATCCGACGGATAGGAAGGAAACTGTGGCAGTTTTGCAAAAAGATACCCACACCCCTCTCCGCATTTGCAAATAAGGCATTCCGTCGTTCATCCTTTTCTCCCATAAGATAAACTACTCATACAAAAGCATCTTGATGCGTGCAACGCATGGGCATCCTGCTACTTCTAAAAAACTATTCATCATTTGCCACACTACTGGTTGCACATGAAATACCTACCCAAGCACAGCGCGATACAGGAGCAACACACAATTATAAGCTGATATTATGTTGGACAATGGAGGCTATAACCAATTACTTTTATGGGAACAATAGCACCCAGGAAATTTGAAGGCTAGGTATGAACAAAATTGGAATGACACATGTACTGCTAAGTGATTCAATACACACATTACCAATCGATGAGGAGAACGATGGTCGGGGCGGCCTCTGTGAGTCATGGTCGGCAACGGGAGTCAGTTCATTGTCCACGACGGTGGTGCTTCTGCGCTTGGCGTCGGCTTCCGGGAAGCAGATCCGAGACCGTGGAAGACGGTGCCGGGGATGAGGCTCCGTGTACGACGACGATGGTGGACCGGCTGCAGTGCGGCGTACGAGGTCGTCGATGAGGCAGATGCGCTGCGGTGGACGAGTGCGCCGATGTAGAAGGGGAGGAGCACGAAGGCTGCGGTGCCGTGGAGAAGTCTATTTTGCGGTGGGGTTGGCTGGGTAGGGTGAACCTGAAGTTACGAAAACAGCCCCCTACCAGTCGTCATATGTCGGCCTGTTCCGAAGGCTATGATGGTAACTTCCCACTTCTCAAATCAGGGTCGCGGGAGATTTTCCCGCCGACCTCAAAATTTTGTGACACTGAACTCCCCGTGTGGCGTGTTGGGTGATTCGTCCAAGCAACTAGCGAGTAGTACTAGTAAACTCTGCATATTAGGTTTGACCGAATTCAAACTTCCTAAAGTTTGACCAAGTTTATAGAAAAATATAAACATTTACCATAACAGATATGTATGATGTGGAAGTACATTCAATAATGAATCTAATGGTATTTATTTGTTATTGTATATGTAAATATTTTTTGTTATAAACTTTCTGAGAGTTTACAAAACTTGACTTTGACGAATGCTAATACGCAGACATAAATAAAAATGGAGGATGTACACATTTGTTTTCCTAGTATGTAGTGAATTAAGCATTTGTCGAAATTGTGAAATAAATATATTAGGCTATTGACTTCGAATGTAATGGTCTATACAATTCAATAGTTACAATCATTGTCGAATTCCAAGATGTATACGAGGTCTATAGTACTCCCTCCGTTTTTATTTACTCTGCATATTAGGTTTGGCTGAAGTCAAACTTTGTAAAGTTTGACCAAGTTTATAGAAAAATATATAAATATTTACCATAACAAATCTATATGATATGAAAGTACATTTAATAATGAATCTAATGGTATTGATTGATTATTGTATATGTTAATATCTTTGTTTATAAACTTTGTCAAAGTTTACAAAGCTTGACTTTAACCAAAGCTAATACGCGAACTAAATAAAAATGGAGGGAGTACTTCACAACATGCTCAAACCCGCATAATCCCAGTCAAGTGACAATCAAAATGCATTTCATAGTTATTGCTTTGTAGGATGCAACAAAACCAACAATAACTCTACATCAGCCATTATAAAAGCAACATTTTGAACATATCCCAATGTGTGAATGAAATGTGCAGAGAGAGCTTGCGAAGATGGAGCAGATAGGGCGGGAAAGATTGTATGTATGTGGACGAGAGAGTAGGAGACAAACCTAACGAAACAGAGAGAGGGAGATAGCTAGAAAGAGAAAGAGATAGGAAGAAGTTAGGTCTGTGAGAAAGATGGAGACATGAAATATATGTGAGATGCGTGTGCATCCGGATTCTGTACACGTGGAAGGAGAAGAGACAACAGGTTTGATGATAGAGCTGGAAAAACATGGACGAGAGGGGAAGGGTCTCGTGGGTTGAGGGATTGATAAATTTGTGTGGGGGAGAGAGGGATTGGTAATTTTGTGCGAGAGAGAGAGGGTGGGGGGAGGAGTCAGTCAGCCGTCGTCACATCATCCCGCTTCGAAATGGCCCCGCATTCTCTAGCGCAGTGTGGTCGTCGTCTTCTATCTCCTTGATGCCCTCTTTGAAGATTGAGGTGTTGTGCATGCTGGGGTGCAGAGAAGCACAAGCGAGAGTGGTCGCCATATAACCTTGGACGGGGATGAATTGTGTGCTCGGGGGAGGGGGCGTGTGTGTGATGTGTGATGTGTGTGTGTCAGATATTGAGAGAAAACAAACCTAAGGAGAGAAATGTGTGTGTGTATGAGACGGAAAACTACTTGCTAAACAGGGTATTCACGAAGAGATTGTGCGTGCGAGATAGAGAGCGATATGCGGGCCTTGAGGTGGGCAAGGGCCGGGTGAGGATGTCAAAATGTGCGCGTTGATGCATGTGTTACATGCGATCGTGCAAGGGACGGATGAATCGAGAGAGATGGTTGTTGTGTTACAGATGCTCCTCTCTCTATCTATCTCTCTCTCTCTCTCTCACACACACAAGTAAAATGGAAGACCATTCTCTCATGTATACACAACGTATCGGCATTTGTCTATGTCTCACTCATGCATGATCATTTGCACACTCATACCTCTCTATGTCTCTATCACACGCACACTGTCTCCACATTGCCCTTCCGCCACAACACACATATGGACACATACACACGTTCTCTCTCAGTCACACACACAAAATCAGTATTAAAAAACTAGGGTGCACCTAAAACGTCCAAATCCAAATAAACAGGAACTGGAGCTAAATTCAAATATATGGAAATATTGTAGCATCCAGAACTTTTACCGGAAAAAAAAGTTGAGTAATATTCGGGGATTGTTTTCACACACACAAAAAGGTTCGGTGGATGTCCTTCGAGTGTGACACGGTGACGCACCGTTCGATCGACCGCGCGGCCGCGGTTCACGCACTTGCACAGGATTCCGTATCGTGGCTGTGGTAACTAATAAAAGCGCTGCCTAAGTCTAATGTCTACGTGTACTATTACGGTTTTCTTTTAAGTTTGACCAACCCTATATAAAACTAAACTAAGCTCCCATACGCGCACTCATTGATATGCCGCCGCCGCCGTTACGCATGCTGGCGTCCGCCTGCTCCGGCCAACAATTTCTCGCCCATCACCGTTGTGTCGCCGCCAAGCTGAAGGCTCGCCCGCTCACGTCGTCTGCAGTCCCTCCTCACGATGTCGTCGTGCTGCCAAGCACGCTAGCAGCTGGTGGAGCCGCGTCTATGCACGCAGCGTACGAAGAGGAGGACGAGCGCGTGCTCCAGCACGCCGACGAGGAGGAACTAGCTTGTCATTGTCGTCTCCGCACGCGTGGAGGAGGCGCGCCTCGTGGCTGTCGCGGCGGAAGCCGGTCGCGCGCGCGTTGAGCCCGCAAACTGGGTGCGGATGCGGAATCTACCTTCGAGACATTGAATGCCACGTGGATCCTGCAATCTGAAGGAGCAATTTGGTCAGTCGACTCTTGTGAGCCGTTTGATGCAACATGGATGGCTAGAAGGGCTTCTTCAACCTCCGAAATAGATGCACGGTTCATCTTCTCAGCCCGCCACACGCCTAACCGCCTACCGCCGTCGTCGTGCCCTCCCCTGAACCGCCTGCCACCGCCATGCTCCCCCCTACCCCCCGCCATCCATTTAACCCCGGGCACGATCCACTTTTTTCCGGCGGACTACATTCCACACCCCACACTCATAAGATAGATCATGGGCACCCTATCATCTTCTTCCTTCACTCCGTCGAACTTCTTTCACAAATCGACTAACCCAAATTATACTACTAGTACGAACATATTAACTACAGTAGGAACACGAAGATACGAGCAGTAGTACCAACTGCAAGAAGAACAGTAGTAAGACATAGTACTAGTACTACTGTACGTACTAAAGAGTACAAATAACGAGAAAGAACATAAACATAGTTTTGCTGGGGCCTCGGCACAACACACCCTTGAAAATAAACTAAGCAACTAGTCTGCTTGACACTACAGTAGAACTAGCAAGAGCGACGGCACTGCCACCTACTCGGAGTCCGAGTCCACGTCCTCGACGTCGTCCTGGTCCCTCTTCCTCTTCCTCTTCGCCGACGCTTCTTTGCTTGAACCGGACATTGGTCTCTGCTTCTTCATCCAACCCTTGTAGAAATTTAAATAAAGGTAGGCATCCATTGTTGCGTATAGGATGTGATCTTCATCTAATGTCTTCGACTCCCATGCACGATGAAATTCGTGGTGATGTTTCTTCAGTTTAGCAAACGAACGATCAATCATGGCTGCTGCCAGGGTCAGCATTGAAGGCTGAGAGGAGGACACCAGGCTCTCCTTCTGGAGATCGAAGGGCTGGCCTACAACGAGGCCTATCCGACCCAGGATTTCCTTGTCGTTCCTGAAGTCTATAGTAACGAATTTGACTCGGCCGCCCTTGAGGAACTTCTTAAATTCCTCACACTCAATGTCGGCATGGCATATGTGGTAGACCAAGCATAAGTCATGCACTCAAACCTGGATCACGGCGGGCTTCTTCTTCTCTGCCTCCTTTAGTTTCTTCTCGCTTCCCAGGACTGTGGTATAATCAACATCTAGCCCAGCGACCCACTCATCATTTGAGTTTTCGAACATGTGTTCGAAGCGAGCAAGGCATTCTTTCACCGTTGCGGAAGAACGGGCGTAGATGACGTCGAACTCATCACCGGTGATGGTTCTAACCTTGTACTAACCGCGGATCATGGAGATTTGGGACGCCATGGATTTGGGAGGAGGGCTAGGATTGACAGGACGACTGGGAGCGAACTGTTGTAAGGTACTATACTAGTAGAAGATGGGGACGATTAGGGCGTGCGAACGGTGTGGGGTTGCTGGCTTGCCCGGTGGATAAACGGTTGTAAGCCACCAAAGAGTTCTCGAGAACTATGCGGGGCCCACTAGATGTCATGTCTACTAGATCCATATCGTAGGCCTGACGGTATAGCTTCTACCTGTCGCACGCCATGCCGGCTTGTGTGTAACTTCAATTAATTTCGTCAACCGTCACGCCTCCCACGACCTTTGGCCTGTTCGCACGCCTTGCCGGCTTGTTTGCTATTCCCGTGTGTACGATACTCCCTCCGTTTCAGCTCGCATACCAAGGAGAGGCCCGTTCGAAATTTTTTGGACCAGTTTTCCCCTGCCTTTGCGTGGATTAGAGTACTAGTTGCCTCGAATCCCTCCATGCATGTCACACGTAATCTCTCTCTCCTCCGCTTATGTCTCTGCATGCAAACTAGGAAGTTGCGCCAATTGAGGAGATTAATTGCTAGCAAAGCGGAAAGGCATGGACAGGCTGGGAAAGGTGCGCTACTCAAGGGGACCGCGCAGAGCACTTGGGAAAAAACGAAAAAGTTATGCGTAGAGTATAAAGGATCGGAGGGAGTACGAGCTAAGATACCACCATTATGGCTAGCCTTAACCATCGCATGCAATAATTTAGTGCACCTAGCCTGGCATGTGTGGGGCGTGTATGTTTTTAATAACTTGAGACTATACCTAGCCCGGCATGCAAGATGAGACTTTACGCACCATTCCCCATACCTGCACGAAGCCCGTTCGTATCCAAATCTTTTCCTCTCCATGTGTGGAAACAATATGCCTGCTGGACTCTCCTTCTCCCTCTGGCGGTCCCACCACTCCACCCGGGACGCTGCTTCAGTTACTTAACTTTAGGTGCATTGGGTCACTGACATATGGGCCCAACAGGGGTCTGGCCCACATGTCAGTGACGCAACTGGACCTGCAGTTAAGTTAGTGCAGCTCAGTCCATATCTTACGTAGGTGTGCCATTGCTCGCTATAAATACTGCGCCTCCCACGACATTCGGAAGAATGCTCACGTTCATCACTATCTCCTCCCCCTTCCTCTCACATCGACCATCATGGCATCGCCCCTCCCAAGCCCTAGGCGCTCCTCACTGCACCGCGCAGACGGTCACGCGTCGCCGTTCCGTTCCTCGTCGCCACTAGTCGAGGAGGACGCGTCGGTGTTTCGCTCCTCGCCGCCACTAGTCGAGGAGGACGCATCGACGTTCCACTCCTCGCCGCCACTAGTCGAGGAGGACGCATCGACATTCCACTCCTCGCCACGACGCGTAGAGGTGGACGCATCGGCGTTCCCAATCTCGCCAGCACGCGCGTCGGAGGACGCGTCGGCTCCCCGCTACGGGGAGAACTTTGCGCCGCCCGCCGACCCCCCATCCTTGAGGAGCTTTGGAAAGAAATGGATGTCGTCTTGTGGGAGGCTTTGCCTCCAGCAGAGCGCGCCAAAATAGAGGCGCGGAAGAAGGCCGAGGAGGAGAAGCGCGCCGTGGGACAAGCTGCCTGGGAGGCTTATATCGCGTCTGAGAGAGTCAGGCAATTGTCTCTTTTCTAGAAGGCTCGTGCGAGGGCCGTGAGGGTGGCGGAGGACGCCCATGCCAAAGCCCTGACTGCAGTCGGGTCCAAGCGCCTCATCTACGCTTGGTGGTATGTGGACCGGGTGCACGCTTCCAGCCAGGAGGAGTACCTGTTGTCGCCGGATCTCCACAACAGTGAGATCGCGCTCGCCCGCCGGCAAGCCACCAATCAGCACCTCGCGAGTTGCGAGGCCGAGGAAGAGGCATTGTGTCGGCGCGCTGGGAAACGGCCGCGCACCACGGCACTCGTGGCGCGCCGCAAGCGCTCCTGCAAGCGTCGTGGCTTTTAGTAGGAGTATAATTTTTGTTTCGTAAGGCGATCTCATTAGTTTTGGGAAGCAAATAATAAAACCTGAAATTTCAGAAATTATTAGCGTCCTTAATTAAGTATGTAAAAGGGAAAGTTTGGAAACCTTGTGTATTCGTACGCATTTTGTAAGTACGTGCATATAGCACAAACTTTACTATATACTATTGCACTACACGTCTCTCTCTATATATGCTTGCAGACTGTGCTACTCCCTCGGTCCAGGTCAATAAGTCATCTTTGGTTGTGCACCATGACCAAGAAAGAGGGAAGACTTATACACCTAGATGGAGGGAGTACTACTATTACTTATGTACGTGCAAATGCTGAAGGAAATATGCCCTAGAGGCAATAATAAAGTTATTATTTATTTCCTTATATCATGATAAATGTTTATTATTCATGCTATAATTGTATTAACCGGAAACTTAGTACATGTGTGAATACATAAACAAAACAGAGTGTCCCTAGTATGCCTCTACTAGACTAGCTCGTTGATCAAAGATGGTTATGTTTCCTAGCCATAGACATGAGTTGTCATTTGATCAATAGGATCACATCATTAGGAGAATGATGTGATGGACATGACCCATCCGTTAGCTTAGCACTATGATCGTTTAGTTTTACTGCTATTGCTTTCTTCATGACTTATACATGTTCCTATGACTATGAGATTGTGCAACTCCCGTATACCGGAGGAACACCTTGTGTGCCATCAAACGTCACAACGTAACTGGGTGATTATAAAGATGCTCTACAAATGTCTCCGAAGGTGTTCCTGGTGTTGGCATAGATCAAGAATAGGATTTGTCACTCCGAGTGTCGAAGAGGTATCTCTGGGCCCTCTCGGTAATACACATCATAATAAGCCTTGCAAGCAAATGACTAATGAGTTAGTCACGGTATGATGTATTACGAAACGAGTAAAGAGACTAGCCGGTAACGAGATTGAACTAGGTATTGAGATACCGACGATCGAATCTCGGGCAAGTAACATACCGATGACAAAGGGAACAACGTATGTTGTTATGCGATTTGACCGATAAAGATCTTCGTAGAATATGTAGGAGCCAATATGAGCATCCAGGTTCCACTATTGGTTATTGACCGGAGATGAGTCTCGGTCATGTCTACATAGTTCTCGAACCCGTAGGGTCCGCACGCTTAATGTTTGATGACGATCGATGTTATGAGTTTATGAGTTTTGATGTACCGAAGGTAGTTCGGAGTCCCAAATAAGATCACGGACATGATGAGGAGTCTCGGAATGTCCGAGGCGTAAATATTGATATAATGGATGACTATATTCGGACACCGGAAGTGTTCCGGGAAAGTTTAGGATTTAACCGGATTGCCGGAGGGGGTTACCGGAACCCCCCCCCCCCGGGGGAGTATGGGCCATAGTGGGCCTTGAGGGAAAAGTGAGAGGCGGCCCATAGGGGCTGGCCGGCGCCCCCACTAGAGAATCCTAGTTGGACTAGGAGTGGGGGGCGCCACCTCTCCCCTTCCTTCTCATCTCCTTCTTCCTTTCCTACTCCTAGTAGGAATAGGAAGGAGGATTCCTATTCCTAGTAGGAGTAGGAATCCTACTCCCTTGGCGCGCCAGGCTTGGGCCAGCCGGCCTCCCTCTTGCTCCTTTATATACAGGGGCAGGGGGGCACCCTAGAACACACAAGTTGATCTCTCCAGCCGTGTGCGGTGCCCCCCTCCATAGAAACACACCTCAGTCATACCATTGTAGTGCTTAGGCGAAGCCCTGCACCGGTAACTTCATCATATCTGTCACCACGCTGTCGTGCTGACGAAACTCTCCCATGAAGCTCAACTAGATCTAGAGCTCGTGGGACGTCATCAAGCTGAACGTGTGCGTGTGTGGCATTCATTCATATGTTTGACTTGATTTAGTTAGGATCACTTCGTGATCATCCTTCGTCCGAGGCACTTCTCTTCTCGCTCTCTTTTACGTAAGTTAGTGCTAGTGCTGTTGCAGACTCTTGTTCTTTCTTCAGCCTTGTTCCACACCCAAGGCTTGGATAGTCGTGTTACCCGAGAACGGGATTGCTGAGTCCTTTGTGGCTCACAGTTACTTCACACACCAGATGCAGGTATGATGGTGAGCTACACAGGCGATGCCACTGAGCTAGACTGGGAGTACGACGAGGAGCGTAGCCGTTACTACGTGAACTATCCGGTTGATCAGTAGAGCTTCTACTAGGATTCGATCTAGACCTGTGGTTTAATGTTATGTTTGGTATCTTGTCATTTGGATCTTTACCCTTAGATGGGCTGTGATGTCTTTTTTCGGATGATGTTTGGATATGTAATGAATTTGTGTGACGTGGCGAGTGTAAGCCAACTATCTTTTCAGCTTGCATCCCTATTTTACATGAGATGTGCAAAGGTACCAAACTTGCGATCATTCCAGAATGGGCTTATATCTTTAAGTCGTGCCTCGACACGTAGGAGATAAAGTCCCATCATGGGCATTACATCATGTCACATATTTTGATTGCATGTGATGTTTATCTTATTATGCTTCTTATTTTGCTTAGTATGACGGTAGCATTATAAGATGATCCCTTACAAAATTTCAAGGTATAAGTGTTCTCCCTGAGTATGCACCGTTGAAAAAGTTCGTCGTGTCGAGACACCACGTGATGATCGGGTGTGATAAGCTCTCCGTTCAAATACAACGGGTGTAAGCCAGTTTTGCACATGCAGAATACTCGGGTTAAACTTGACGAGCCTAGCATATGCAGATATGGCCTCGGAACACTGGAGACCGAAAGGTCGAGCGTAAATCATATAGTAGATATGATCAACATAAGATGTTCACCATTGAAACTACTCCATCTCACGTGATGATCGGACATGGTTTAGTTGATTTGGATCACGTGATCATTTAGATGATCGGAGGGATGTCTATCTAAGTGGGAGTTTTTTAAGTAATATGATTAATTGAACTTTAATTTATCATGAACTTAGTCCTGATAGTTTTTGCATATCTATGTTGTTGAAGATCAATGGCCCGTGCTACCGTTCCTTTGTTTTTATATGTTCCTAGAGAAAACTAAGTTGAAAGATGTTAGTAGCAATGATGCGGAATTGTTCCATGATCTGAGGATTTTTCCTCACTGCTGCACAGAAGAATTATGTCCTTGATGCATCGCTAGGTGACAAACCTATTGCAGGAGCAGTTGCAGACGTTATGAACGTTTTGATAAAAGCTCGGTATGATGACTACTTGATAGTTTAGTGTGACATGCTTTACGGCTTAGAACCGGGACTTAAAAAAACATTTTGAATGCCATGGAGCATATAAGATGTTCCAAGAGTTGAAATTAGTATTTCATACTCATGCCCTTGTCGAGAGGTATGATACCTCTGACAGTACTTTGCCTACAAGATGGAGGAGAATAGCTCAACAAGTGAGCATGTGCTCAGATTGTCTGGGTACTACAATTGCTTGAATCAAGTGGGAGTTAATCTTCCAGATAAGATAGTAATTGACAAAGTTCTCTAAACACTATCACCAAGTTAGTATAACTTCGTGATGAACTAAAATATGCAAGGGATGTCGAAATTAATTCCCGAGCTCTTCGCGATGCTGAAATCGGCGAAGGTAGAAATCAAGAAAGAGCATCAAGTGTTGATGGTTAACAAGACCACTTGTTTCAAGTAAAGGGCAAAGGGATAGAAGGGGAACTTCAAGAAGAATGACAAGCAAGTTGTCACTCCCATGAAGAAACCCAAAGCTAAACTCAAGCCTAAAACTAAGTGCTTCTACTACAAAGGAAATGGTCACTAGAAGTGGAACTGCCCTAGATACTTGGTGGATAAGAAGGATGGCAAAGTGAACAAAGGTATATTTGATATACAGATTATTGATATGTACTTTACTAGTGTTCATAGCAACCCCTGGGTATTTGATACTGGTTCAGTTGCTAAAATTAGTAACTCGAAACGGGAATTGCAGAATGAACAGAGACTAGTTAAAGGTGAAGTGACGATGTGTGTTGGAAGTGGTTCCAAGATTGATATGATCATCATCACACACTCCCTATACTTTCGGGATTAGTGTAGAACCTAAATAAATGTTATTTGGCATTTGCGTTAAGCATGAATATGATTTGATCATGTTTGTTACAATACGGTTATTCATTTAAAGTCATAGAATAATTGTTATTCTGCTTACATGAATAACGCATTCGATGGTCATACACCCAATGAAAATAGTTTGTTGGATCTCGATTGTAGTGATACACATATTCATAATATTGAAGCCAAAAGATGCAAGGTTGATAATGATAGTGCAACTTATTTGTGGCACTGTCGTTTAGGTCATATTGGTGTAAAGCGCATGAAGAAACTCCATAGTGATGGACTTTTGGAATCACTTGATTATGAATCACTTGGTGCTTGCAAACCATGCCACATGGGCAAGATGACTAAAACTCCGTTCTTCGGAACAATGGAGCGAGCAAAAGATTTGTCGAAAATCATACATACTGATGTATGAGGACCGATGAGTGTTGAAGCTCGCGGCGGGTATCGTTATTTTCTGACCTTCACTGATGATTTGAGCAGATATGGGTATATCTACTTGATGAAGCACAAGTCTGAAACATTTGAAAAGTTCAAAGAATTCCAGAGTGAAGTAGAGAATCATCGTAACAAGGAAATAAAAGTTTCCACGATCTGATTGCGGAGGCGAATATTTGAAGTTACGAGTTTGGCCTTCATTTAGAACAATGTGAAATAGTTTCACAACTCACGCCACCCGGAACACCACAGCGTAATGGTGTGTCCGAACATCGTAACCATACTTTATTAGATATGGTACGATCTATGATGTCTCTTACCGATTTACAACTATCGTTTTGGGTTATGCATTAGAGAAAGCTGCATTCACATGAAATAAGGGCACCATCTAAATCCGTTGAGATGACGCCTTATGAACTGTGGTTTGGCAAGAAACCAAAGTTGTTGCTTCTTAAAGTTTGGGGCTGCGATGCTTATGTGAAAAACCTTCAACCTCATAAGCTCGAACCCAAGTCGGAGAAATGTGTCTTCATAGGATACCCAAAAGAGAGTACACCTTCTATCATAGATCCGAATGCAAGATATTCGTTGCTAAGAATGGATCCTTTCTAGAGAAGGATTTTCTCTCGAAAGAAGTGAGTGGGAGGAAAGTAGAACTTGATGAGATAATTGTACCTTCTCCCGAATTGGAAAGTAGTACATCACAGAAACTAGTTCCAGTGATTCATACACCAATTAGTGAGGAAGCTAATGATGATGATCATGAAACTTCATATCAAGTTTCTGCTGAACTTCATAGGTCAACCAGAGTATGTTTCGCGCCAGAGTGGTACGGCAACCCAGTTCTGGAAGTCATGTTACTAGACCGTGATGAACCTACGAACTATGATGAAGCGATGATGAGCCCAGATTCCGCAAAATGGCTTGAGGCCATGAAATCTGAGATGGGATCCATGTATGAGAATGAAGTGTGGACTTTGGTTGACTTGCTCGATGATCGGTAAGCCATCGAAAATAAATGGATCTTCAAGAGGAAGACCAACGCCGACAGTAATGTTACTGTCTACAAAGATCGACTTGTTGCCAAAGGTTTTCGACAAGTTCAAAGAGTTGACTATGATGAGACTTTCTCACCCGTAGCGATGCTTAAGTCTGTCCGAATCATGTTAGTAATTTCCGCATTTTATGATTACAAAATCTGGCGGGCCGCGGCGGCGCTGACTGGTGGGGAGGCGCCAAGTGGCGACGGGGGAAACGGCCGGCGCGGAAAACGAGGCAGAGGTGGGAGGAAGTTGCGGAAATGGAGGAGGGGGTTGGGGAAGGCCAAAAATGGCATGGAGAAAGGCTATATATAGCAAAATGTTAGGGTTTGGGGGGTTTGGAAGGGTTTTAGAGCCCTCCGATCGCGATCCGACGGATCCGATCGCGAGGTGAGGTAGGATGGGCCTAGGCGAGGTTAGTGGGCTGTGTAGAAGAGGTTTCGGGCTACGAGGAGAGAAGGGAAAAGAGGCCCGCGGGGTTTTCGGAGACCGAAAACGTCCGACGAAATAACCGGCGACTAGTGCCGCTATATATATCCGTTGGGCTATCAAACGAGGTCCGAATGCGATGAAATTTGGCAGGCGGCCTGTCTACACTATAATAAGACCACACGCCAAGTTTCATCCCATTCCGAGAACATTTTCCGGCCACTCATAAAATAAAAATTCGAAGTGCACACACATGATGACATGGCAAGATGCAACACACAAGCAGATGATATGGCACTGACAACGAATAACTGGCTGACACCTGGCGCACCGGTCTCGGGGTGTCACAACACTCCCCTACTAACAAGAGATCTCGTCCCGAGATCTTAGGAACGAGATGGAAGAGAAAAGGAAGAACAAAGTTCTTCGAGGACAAAAGAGTGAAAGAAAAGAACCTTGAGAGGATGAACAACTTCGAAAGAAAGAATATAATGGAGATGAACGAGAAAGAGAAGCTTCATTACAAAAGAGGAACAAGGAACACATGAGAACCAATTAGGTTGGAAGGCATGAAGCAAGAGCTGAATGAACAAGATTGAATTTGAAACCACTCCGGTTAAAAGAGATAGGAAAGGAATTCAAACGAAGGAATTTGGACAGCACTCCGGCTGAAACTGAAATAAAAGGCACACCGGTTGAACATGAATGGAATAGGACAAGAACTTGAGAAGATGGAATAAAAACATGACAAAATGAACAAGACAATGCTTCCGGAATAATTGAAATGATGGAATGAAAGAACCGAGACGAAGATGACAACTTCCATCACGAAAGAATTTGAAAGAGCATCTTCACGAGAAGACTTGAACGGAGCTGTTGAGAAAATCAACAACAAAAGAATAAGCTTGTTGTGGACTTATGAAAACATCTCAGACTTGAGGTGAATTACTGCCAGAACGAAAGATTGAAGAGATGAGGTGAAGGAAGAAATGCAAAAGTCCACTTCAAACGAATACGGAGAATTATTTGCACTCGGAAGGCAAAAGAATAAAGCTTGAGCTGCTCCAGAAGAATTAGATGAATACTTGAAGAATGAATTGAATTGCGATGAACCTCCACGAAGAACTCCGGTAACGAAAGGATGATGAATATAGAAATGACGGATGAAAATAATAAGATTAAAGCCTTGCAGTGATTTAGACGAGGGTCCGACGAGATAGTCGAGGAAACTATGAACTCCGGGGAAAAAGAATAAAACACCTGGAACTAGAATTTATTCATCAAGAATAAACTCCGAAAGGAATTAAATCGACTTGATGAAAAACAAATAAGAATTATGGTATGCTTATCCTCCACCAATTAAATTGATGAGAAGCAATGGACTAGCATACTACTTATTCACGATGAAATTGAATAAAAAGGGATATATCGCTAACTTGCGAGAATCTTCATGAAACACCGGTAGAATTGGAAAGAAGAATTAATTGATATGATAGCACCGAACTCTTGAGCGGATCACCGTAAAGAATTGAAGCCAACTGAAGGAAAGAACAAACCACCGGGAAGAATTAATCGAATGATGAAAAGAACAAACCACCGAGAAGAATTACAATCGAGTGAAGAACAAGAATGACCACCGTGAGAATTGAAATTGAACAATGCAAGAGGACAAGCCACCGTGAAGAATTGAAATTGAGTGAACGCAAGAGAATGAATCACCGGGAAAAAGGATAAGTACTTGAGAAAAATTTGAATGACGAGAACGAAGAGGTCACGAACTGATTAAAGAATACTTGAACGAAGCACCGGAGAATGTGAGACGAACGGAGAGGCATCAATGAAGAATATTTGGAGGACGAAGTTGAAAACTGAGATCGAAGAAATCTTCTAAAATGATGGTCTTCGGAGGAACACAAGAAAAGAATTGATGAAATGCTCCGGACGAATGAAAGAAGAAAGGTGGAACCACACATGAAAAGAATTTAGAAACGATCTTCGGAAGGCATATGACTGATGGAATCAATACTTACTTCACACTTTTAAAGTATTTCGGAACACTCTGGGAAAATAAGACGAGTCAGGTAAGATCCTGGGAAAAACCTGTGGGTTATGAGCCCACCGAAGAGAAAACCATCGTTGAAATGAAATGCAAAGGAGATGATGCACCAGAACGAATGAAAAACTCGAATGAGGTGACAACCTCGAATTAGTCGGAAGACAGACGAATATCCTGAGATTTCTTCGGAACTCCGGAATAATTAAATGGCGAGAGATGAACGAGCAAGGTGAAGCAATTGAGCCGAGGAAAAAGAATATGAACAACACCGAATACTTGAGTTGAAATCCACCGGAAAATAAGAAGAGGTGAAGAATATCAAACTAGAGGAGAACTCATCGGAGAAGAAAAGAGATGAAGAATGGTGCACTAGACGAGAAATCACCAGTTGAAACAATTGATGAAAGGAATTCAAAGACTTCACACGAGTAGAATGGATACTCAATTAAGGACTCCGGCTCCGAGAAGCAAAAGGGTGGGCGGGTGGGAAAGAAAGACAACTTCGGAAGGGGAAACAACTAAGGGTTGAACTTGCAAAGAAGAAGAGGGTCGAAAACACTTGACGAGAGATGCACCAGATGGAAGAACTAACAACGCAACGAACGAAAAACTAACCACGAGATCCTAACAAAAATTTGAAGGGGAAGAGGAGTAATTCAAAACACCTACGTCAAAATATCTCACCAGAGCGACGAAGGGGCAGGGTAGTAAAAAGAATTCCTACTCTCCGATATAACTAGACTCCGAAAAAGTTTTTGCTAGACTCAACAACGGCCAAACTACGATCAATCAAGGGGGCTCCTATGGTCGGTCGAGGCTCTGATACCAACTTGTCAGGCCCAAGATGCGATTCTATCCCGATCACGTGACACTTACGTGATTGGGGCACAACCGCATTTCGGGCGCTTAGCAAGATGGATATCATTACATCGTACCATTACATACATACATGGGGGATACAACAATACATACAAGTCACATGAATACAACAACATCAATACAAGTATCCGACTACGGATACAAACAAGAAAAGAACAACGACATCCATCTGCTATCCCAGGCTGCCGGCCCGGAACCAAACCCAAGACTGAAGAAGAAGAAGAAGAAAGAAAGAACTGCAAACACCAATCATCGCTCTCACGTCAAGACACCGGAAACCTGCACCTGCAACTGTTGTTGTAGTATCTGTGAGCCACGAGGACTCAGCAATCCCATAACCATGGGTAACAAGACTATCAAAGCTTAATAGGTAGGAAGAGGTAAAGTGGTGAGGTTGCAGCAGCGGCTAAGCAAATATATGGTGGCTAACTTACGAGTACAAGAATAAGATGAGCATCTACGCAAACGGTCGCAAACTAGTAGTGATCGCTAAAGATCCTGAACTACATACGAGTCAAACATAACCCCACTGTGTTCTCTTCTCAAAGTGAAAAGAGACAGTCATGGTTACTCACACAGTTGTGTGCTTTACTTCGGATCCTCTGTCAAGTTTTCTACAACCGGACATTAACAAATTCCAATCTGCCACATAACCGCGGGCACGACTTTCGAAAGATCATAACCCTGCAGGGGTGTCCCAACTTAGCCCATCACAAGCTCTCACGATCAGCTGAAGTGATAAATATAATATCATCACCCCTTATCTTAGGGAAATCCGATCAGGCTCGGCATCCCGGTGCACAAGACATTTCGACAATGGTAAAACAAGTCCAGCAAGACATCCCGGCGTGCCGACACCCTGATAGTAGCCGTGTGTGTCTTGTCTCAGGCCACGACCGGATGGGTGATGCTACAGGTTATACCAGATACCTCGGGTTTCCCCAAGGCGGCCCTACAGGACCCCCGTTTGGGACCAACACTATCAGCACTGGCCCCCCTGCTATGTAGAAAGAATCCTCGGGTAGCGCTAACTCCCTATGCAATTTAATTAATTAATTAAGTTGTTATTATGAGCAAATTAAAACCAATGTTGGGCCTTGCTGGAGGAGTTTTATTCAAAGACGAACTGTCAAGGGGTCCCCATATACCCATCGTGTAAGGAACGCAAAATCAAGGAACATAATGCCGGTTTATCGGCGCCTAAGGTGGCATGAGTGGAACAAAACACCGAGCAAAAGGCCAAGCCTTCCACCCATGCCCAGTATATAGGTGTGTTAAATAATAATAATAGATATTGTGATATTCCAACAACAAGTTCCCTCCTGGAACGATCTTCATCTTCACCTGCAGCTAACAACGCTATAAGAGGGGCTGAGCAAGCGGGTAACATAGCCAAACAATGGTTTTGCTAGGAAGGTTTCAAAGGTTAGAGGTTTCATGGCAACAAGGAGAGGGGCTAACAATAATGATGGGTAGCGCGACATGTAACGATAGCATCGAGACAACTAAGCAAAGGCAATGATAGTAAAGGTATCCAAGGGTATGGTCATCTTGCCTGAGATCCCTCAAGGAAGAGGAACGGTTCCACGAAGAAGACGAAGAAGAAGCCTTGAAGAAGAACCACGAGTAGACGAACGAATCCTCACGAACGCAACGGAACAAGCACTAACAAGAAGAAGCAAGCAACACGATAAACAAACCACTCAAGAACATGACAATATGCACTACCAAGTAGGATGCACGACAAGTCTACATATGATGCACAACAAGTCTATACAGGAAGCAAAACATGGCAAGGTAGGAAGCACAGCAAAACAACACAAGTTTATATGATGCAATACATGGCAAGGTATGATGCATGACAAGACTATACAGGAAGCATAACATGGCAAGGTAGGAAGCACAGAAAAACAACACAAGTTTATATATGATGCATTACATGGCAAGGTATGATGCAAGACAAATCTATACAAGAAGCATAACATGGCAAGGTAGGAAGCACAGAAAAACAACACAAGTTTATATGATGCATACATGGCAAGGTATGATGCATGACAAGTGTACACAGGAAGCAAAACATGGAAAGGTAGGAACACAGAAAACAACACAATTCTATATGATGCAATACATGACAAGGTATGATGCAAGACAAATCTATACAGGAAGCATAACATGGCAAGGTAGGAAGCACAACATGGCAACGTTGCAAGATGCACCCAAACATCAACCAAACTCACTCCAAACATGAAAACAAGATGATATTATGATTCTGCATGCAAAATCACTCAAGTTTCATATAAGGAACACCCCAAACGGAGCAACGGGCTAAAAGATACACATGAAACAAGATATAACAACAAACTGAAATTAACAGCCACATAGAAACTTTGGAGCAAGAAATATATACTCTACAGCACTCAAACATGATAACAAGAAGCATGGACATGAAGTAGGCATATCCTACAGCAAACAACTCCATTGGAGCATCTCCATAGGAGGCATGGATCAATAGCAACAAGCTACAACATTTTGATCATGACACTAAAAACCTGACAGCAATATTTTATAGCAACTTGGGAGCAAGAAATAAGTAAGCTACAGCAGGCCAAATGAGCAAGTAAGGGCATGAATGGATATACAACAACATATACAACAAGGAATGATCAATGGCCACCCCAAAACTAACATGGATTTGCCTAGGGCATCAAGCAAACATAGCATCAGGATATGACAGATTCCAGACTTAGTGAAATTTCACGAAGTGTTAAAACAGTAATAACAACATGGCATGTTTACAAGCATGTTTAAGTCAACACAAGGCATATCATGGAAAGTTAAATGCGCCACCTCAAAGACCACATCATGGAGATTCCAAAACATCTAGGCATATGACAAGGGGACAAACACATCAATAACAACGAGCTCCTCAACTAGGCATCTCGTAACAAGTTACAAAACCTAACAGCCACATGCACTTTTGCAACAGGGATAAACATGGCAAAATGAAATCAAACATGCATGCTATACCAACCAACATGTAGAGCATCTCATGATGAACATTTTGACATATCATTTCCATCATTTGGATAAACATGCACCAAGTTATCATATCACAGACATGGCAACAAAATAACAAGTAGCAGCTGTTTATATCAAGTAGCACTCTTGCAACAGATATTTAAGCATCTAGATGAAGTCAAACAAGCATGGCACAATAGAAGAAAGTGTAGATCATATCACCACGATCATTTTGACATCTCATACACTCAATTTGGATAAGTACACAAAGTTATCACCAGACAAAGATACAATATTATAACAGTTAACAGGGACTTAGTAGTTTTTACATAGGGAAAAAACAACTGAGCGACTATTAACTAAACAGCGCACTGGGAAAAGGATTAGGTGAGCTCACCATTGGGCCAAGCCCAAGAAGGTGAGGAGGCAGGCTGGCTAGCCGGAGGGAGGCGGTGGGCCGACGAGAGGAGGCTTGAGCTGGGCCGTGGCCCATTCGGCGCTAGGGAGGCCGGCCCAGGAAGGCGCTGGGCGCTCGGCAGGCTGGCGGCCCAGGAGCGGCGCTGCTTGGTCGCTCGCCCGTCCAGGGACACGGCGGCGGCGGGACTTCTCGACAGCGCCGGTGCGGGGAGGGTGGCAGGGGCCAGCTATGCATCAGGAGAGGCCGGATCCGGGCGGATCCAGGCGTGGCGGCTCCATTCCCGGCGACCTTTATGAGCTCCGGTGACGAGGTAGCACATCCGGCGGCGAGGCAGCAACTTCGGCGGCGGGGGCTCTGCGAGAGGGAGAGGGAGCTCGTGAGGGAGAGGCAGAGGAATGAAGGAGGAGCAGGCGACGGGGTCCGGCCTGGGAATCCGGTGGCGGTGCGGGGCGCGGCTCCGGCGAGGTCGCCGGCCGGCGGGATGGCGAGGCGGCGGGCAGATCGGGAGGAGCGGTGGCGCTCCGATGGGGAGGTCGGGGAGGGCGCTGGAGCGTTGGACGAAGCGGGATCCCGGGCAGCTTTGGGCCTAGATCGCGGCTTGGGCGGGCCGCTATCGGGCCTGGCGGGCCGCGGCGGCGCTGACTGGTGGGGAGGCGCCAAGTGGCGGCGGGGGAAACGGCCGGCGCGGAAAACGAGGCAGAGGTGGGAGGAAGTTGCGGAAATGGAGGAGGGGGTTGGGGAAGGCCAAAAATGGCATGGAGAAAGGCTATATATAGCCAAATGTTAGGGTTTGGGGGGGTTGGAAGGGTTTTAGAGCCCTCCGATCGCGATCTGACGGATCCGATCGCGAGGTGAGGTAGGATGGGCCTAGGGGAGGTTAGTGGGCTGTGTAGAAGAGGTTTCGGGCTACGAGGAGAGAAGGTAAAAGAGGCTTGCGGGGTTTTCGGAGACCGAAAACGTCCGACGAAATAACCGGCGACTAGTGCCGCTATATATATATCAGTTGGGCTATCAAACGAGCTCCGAATGCGATGAAATTTGGCATGCGGCCTGTCTACACTATAATAAGACCACACGCCAAGTTTCATCACATTCCGAGAACATTTTTTGGCCACTCATAAAATAAAAATTCGAAGGCACCGCGGACGCGTGTGAGTGTGTCTGGGCTCAGAACGGACAATGGAGAGGACGAGGGAACTCGGACGGATGCAAGTTTTGAAAACATGATGATGCACACACATGATGACATGGCAAGATGCAACACGCAAGCAGATGACATGGCACTGACAACGAATAACTGGCTGACACCTGGTGCACCGGTCTCGGGGTGTCACAACTAGAGAATCCTAGTTGGACTAGGAGTGGGGGGCGCCACCTCTCCCCTTCCTTCTCTTCTCCTTCTTCCTTTCCTACTCCTAGTAGGAATAGGAAGGAGGATTCCTATTCCTACTAGGAGTAGGAATCCTACTCCCTTGGCGCGCCAGGCTTGGGCCGGCCGGCCTCCCCCTTGCTCCTTTATATACAGGGGCAGGGGGCACCCTAGAACACACAAGTTGATCTCTCCAGTCGTGTGCAGTGCCCCCCTCCACAGAAACAAACCTTGATCATACCGTTGCAGTGCTTAGGCGAAGCCCTGTACCGGTAACTTCATCATATCCATCACCACGCCGTCGTGCTGACGAAACTCTCCCATGAAGCTGAACTGGATCAAGAGCTCGTGGGACGTCATCAAGCTGAACGTGTGCTGAACGCGGAGGTGACGTACGTTCGGTGCTTGATCGGTTGAATCGCGAAGAAGTTCGACTACATCAACCGCGTCACTTGATGCTTCCGCTTTTGGTCTACGAGGGTACGTAGACACACTCTCCCCTCTCGTTGCTATGCATCTGGTAGATAGATCTTGCGTGATCATAGGAAATTTTTAAAATACTATGTCCCCAACAAATGCACGTTTTAACACTACGATGCGGTTTTTGTAAAAGTAGAAAAACATCACTAGTCAAGCTTGTGAAACGATTCAATGCAAAATAAATGCAAAAATGCTCATTTTATTGTTTACTTTTAGCTTCCTTCTCTGTGGTTATTTCTCTATCGTACTTTGTACGGAGTATCTCACTGGTCGGAAAGGCATGCAAATTCCCAAACCGCTTCCTACACCCTGTATCGAATTTTTTGCCTAACAAGTTGTGCCGTGAAATTGGAATTCCAACTTCAGTACTACTCCCTCCGTCTAGGTGTGTAAGTCACCTTACGAAAATCAGATATTGCCAAAACACTTAGGCGCAATGTATCAAATTTTGTCCTCGTTCCCCTCACTGCCTCGTTCATCAACGAGCAAATTTTTTGGCTGAACCACGCGGGGGAGGAAGTTAATGCGGGAGAGAATGAGCGACCTATGCATGTAGAGAAGGAACATGTTGATTAGGGGAGGGATTGACCCGAGTTTGCATGCACGTCAATGGGCCTGCATGGGTTGATTGAAACGGCAGCCCTATTAATTAGGGATTCATTGCTAATCTCCTTTTGGTTTAGGAGGAAAAAAGTGGCGCGGTGATTGGACGAATTTTCGGTCTGATTCTTTGGCATCTTCCAATCCGCAGCCACCTAGGTCGCGCTGCTCCACCTTAGGTGACTTAGGCTGGTTGTAATGGAGAGTATCATATACTAGTATCATGCATATGATACTAGTGTATGATACTACATCCGTAATGCATGGTATCATATGTTGGTATCATATTGGGCTATATTTATTGTCATGCATGACACAAAGTTGCACATCATTTAATATGATACGGTATCATGATATGATACTCAAGCCTCTCTTTCTTTATTTAATTCTATACCACCTCATCAACATTGCTTAGTTGGCATGCATGATACTACCTATGATACTCCCATTACGACCAGCCTTACACACCTAGACAGAGGGAGTACTACTAGTAGGAGTACCAGGGGCCAGTTCTTTTAGGCTTCTAGATTAGTAATCCCATAACTACTAAGTACCTCCGTCCTGGTTTATTGGTCCCCATTGTAATCTGTGTCAAATTTTGATCATAAATTTAACTAATGAAATGTTAGTGCATGCCACATGCACTAACATTTTATCACTTAAATCTTTGGTCAAAATTTAGCACAAATTACAATGGTGAGGAATAAACCAGGACGTAGGTACTATTAGTAGTACTAGTTTAGAAGCCCAAATAAATGAGTGAGGCGCCTTAATGTTACTCTCCATTGTGACTAGTCTTATGGGAAAAGCTGGGGAAGCCGCCAAAAGAACTGGCCCTAGGAGTAATAGCTAGGGATACTAGGAGTAGTAGCTAGGGATCGAGTGTGCGAGATGAACTGGAGAAAGTAAATGCAGAGAGATGAAATGCAAAAAAAGACGGAGGGATGTGATGGTTGCTTGTCCGTTTATTTTACCAGGCCACTTATTACTGGGAGTGGTTGGGTTTTGTGATATGACGGCTTTACTGCCGCGCCACGAGCGGGGTGAGACTCCTGTGCAGCGCCGCCCTCTACACTAGTACTACTACATCGGTCGTGGTTTATCCCCCATTGAATTTGACTGAAGATTTAACTAGCAAAATGTTAGTGCATGTCAACAAAAACAATATCGTTGGATTCGTATTTGAACATAGTTTTCAATGATATAATTTTAGGTGACATGCATCATCATTTATTGTACTATATATAATGTTACTTAAATTTTTGTTCATACTAATCTATAGTAAGGTGCATGTGCGTTGCACGAAAGAGTGAAATGCATTGATCGGGGAGTTGTTTATTTTGACAAAGGATGTGGGGGTCATCTCATGTGTAACGGGTATCGATAGGTTTGTTCGGATATTATTTCATCTCTAGAGCTCACAAACATCCGGGTGAAATAGATAAAAAAGTATCTTTTGCAAACAAAAGCGTTCAACTGTTCAACCTGCATCCAAAACTTGTGAATAAATAACTCTTATTGTGCTTTGCAGGAAATGATCTTCAAGAAATAGTTTTTGAGTATCCATTGTTATACATGTTGGCTACAGATGACATGGCACTTTATTACAATCAACAGTTGGCTCTACTATTTAAGTATTAACCATGCCCTTATACACCTAGACAGAGGGATTAAATCAGGATGACTTGAAGGGGGCAGAGGATATGTAAGAAATGGTTGATCATAAGTCTTTCACCAGTACTGTAGTAAAAATTCATACATGGAAGATTCTAGACTAAACCATAAATGGATACACTTTTATTCATGCGTGATACTCCAATAGAGCAAGATCATGCATGGAAGTCTCCACATGCTTAGACAGCGGATTACATTGAGCGAAGACTAATGATCAACATTTAACTTGATAATGCACATGTCCAGGTGAACCTCCTTGGAGTCCCCGTGCACATTGTTGGGGGTCAAATAATATTGTGCGTCTTCCATGTCCACATCAGCGGAAAGGTCCCAACTCGGTAGAGTCCAAGTCAGCTTGACGTAGCCAGTGTCGCCGCCCATGTACCTCCGAGGGGTAGTATAGTGAGCACGCACCCGTACATCGGCCTCGTGTCAGTGTCAGCGGCAGCGGCGTCGCCCCTGACGCACACTACAGAGATGTGGCGGCGGCATGCGCGGGCCTCGCCAGTGCCCATGATCACGAGGAAGACGCTGTCGTCCTCCTCCGAGACTAGCAGGCGGCGCTGATCCTCCAGCGACTCCGGCACGGTGAACGGGTAGCACGCCTCGTACTTGATGTTCTTCGCCAAGGGCCAGTAGTGATCTGTGAATTATAAAGACTTCAGGCTAATTGCGTTCTTCAACCGTGGTCTCGCCTATCTGACAGGTCACTGCGGTAAGTGGATAAATCTGCACGTCCATCGTAGGATCATACATCATCCATGGTTCTCTGATGCCATTGAACACAAGGGCTTCATTTACGCTGTGGACTCCTTCTATGGCTGGACGTATTGCTGGCCTACTCCAGTCATCGCTACAAACGGCTGTTACAGGAGTATGTTACTTTCCTATGATATCATGATGGCTTGCTTATATTACTGTCAACATTTACTGAAAAAATATTCATGCTCATAACATGATGTTTTTAAGATTGACTACATCAAGAGCCCTTTTTTATTTGACTCCAACTTTTTTTTAGAGTTATTTGACTCCAACTTGATATGATGTTATAGGCCGCCTGGTGTCCCTGCCCTTCCTAATCCCATAACCTTTCAAAGAAAAGCAGCATGGCAGTTGTAGGTGGTTCCTGGCTCGATCAGACGACAGCGAGATCATTCGTTCGCACGTACCGGGCGTGTTGTTTCGCGAAATACAATCACAGTCACTGCAAGGTCTTTGAGCGGGATCCCAGCTTCTCTGGGCCTTCAGGAATTTTTGACCGGAGGTTGGTAAGTAGCCTTGGTACACGTTGTCTGTTTGTCGGACCGAATTATCTGATTAAATAGGAGATAACTGACGGCAAGGATCATGATGGCAGTGCGGTTTCATTCATCATGTAAAATTGTGTGTACACAGCATACCATGCGTCTTTGCATGCACCACACCCTGATATGTGCCGCCACGCTCTGCAGCCCAAAGTAGGAGAGAGGGTCGCAAGTATCAGTCTTCGACCTGCTAGCTGGAGTTTCCCCTATTAGGCACCAATCTGGTTCAAGCCGTCACCCATTCTCCACATCTTAATAAATAGTAACGTCTAACTGAGCCAGTTAGTTAGATGCGTACACTTGCGTAGTAGGATCTTTATTTAGTTTGATGCATACACTTGTTCTTTTTTGGTAGCCCTTTTGTAATGATGGCTGATGTTTGGTTTGGAAGAGAGAGCTGCGTCTTCACTCTTCTGGCCTGCTTACTGCTTCTGTTGCACCCCCAGCCCTGGTTGTTGCTGCTGTTGTTTTCAATGTACAATCAGTAGTATATTTCGTTTGTTGGTTGAATAAATGTGCTGTTAGAACGACAAACACAATGTTTTGGAAGTCGTTGCACGGTTCGATCCTTTAGTGCCCCATACCGTACGTAGCGCATACTATTTTTCGTACAGAACACATTTTCCACCTGTTGATAACATGCAGCCCACTGATGGACGCCCAATAGAGAAGCCCATAATTAACTGGAAGGGAGGCTCTCACATGAATCCGGCCCAGGTACATGCTCATGGTCCCCTAAACATAAATAAGTAATTTGGAGGAGCAAGCTATAAACTGGCTTGTGCGGTCTTAGTGGCCCGTCTAACAACATGACCAGCCCAGCTGTTTTTTCTTTGGGAAAATAGGTAGCCCAGTATTTCTTTTTGAAGAATACCCAAGCTAGGCCTATTTGTTTTCTCTGACTTACTGGGCTGCAAATCTTTCAAGACGAGGAGGGATGCATTCCGGCCTGGCCAAAGAGTATGGTTTGTGTCTGTTAAAATTAATATCAGAAGGGGTTGAAAATTCCAAAAAACATTTATAGCAAATGGGATATTAGTTTCTTTTTTTGTTTTTGTTCTTCACTGATATCTTGTACATATTTCATTGGATTTAACATGACATAGTACTAATTTATTTTTAAATTTGTTTTAGTTGGCTACTAATTTTTTGGATTAAGAATATTTTGTTCCCTAGCAAAAAATTGCGAATTTTCAAAATTTTCCACATATTTAGTTATTTTTTTAACTCTGGCACTGACCAGAAAATGGGCATCAATTCTAAAAATGGAAAACGGACTGCAATGAATTCCATATGAATTAGAAAATGAGTAAAAATTATAAAAATAATAGCAAATGGGTTGTACACGCCACAGATTTCGAGGCTGACTTGTTTACGCAAGGCTTTGCGAGTCAACACATGATTCTAGCAGGAGTGACTGTTGGATGTCCATCCAACGGCCGACGTGCTTCTTCAATCTCTGATCTTCCTGCTCCAGCCGTCTATACTAGCGCCGGCAGGACTGCGTGCTCCCTCCTATTGTGGCCCGCTGTGATGCCGCACCGGCTTCCCCGGCCCACCCTACTCCCTCCGCTGGCCTGGTCGCACGCAATCAACTGCCTCCTTATTATGCGAAAAAAAATGATTCCTCCCACTGACATCTGGGGCGCACCGGTTGGGAGGCTGACCTGTGGGCCTACTAAGTTGACGCGTACGCAGGGCTTGTCAACTTAGTCAACAAATGATTCTAGCAGCAGTAACCGTTGGATTTGAATCGAACGGTCATGATGCTTCTTCAATCGCTGCTCTTTTTGCACCAGCCGCCCAAACCAGCGCCGGCAAGACCGCCTGCTCCTGCCTCCAGTGGCCAGCTGTGCTACCGTTGAGGCTTCATCGCCCCCTACTACTCCCACCGCTAGCCAGGCCCTGCGGCGACGGCAGCCTCACACCACAGCCGAACCAGTGAACCCTCGTACTCCTCTCCGCGTGGGCATCCACTGCCGCATTTTCCCCGGCTCCGCGTCGTGTCCTTCCTAGGCCTCGCCGTCGTCCACCGCCTTGGTGCTCTCGGCGCGACATAGTCAATGTGGTCAATGACCGACTTCCATCGAAAGAGTACTGTACGTGGAGAGGCTGACAGCTAGGTCCACGGCCACATCCTAGTTTTTTGTGATTTGCCAAGTAAGTCGCTTTGTCAGGCCTGTTGAGATGCAAATCTTTCAAGACGAGGAGAGCTTTCATTCGGTTGGCCGAGAAAATGGCCTATCAGTAATGAGAAATGGGTTGTACATTTTTAAAACATATCAAACCGGCAATTAGTTTCAAATTTCTTTTTTTTTCATTTCGAGATTTTAAATTGCATTGATTTTTATGCGTGGACAATTTGTTGGATTTTATATTGATATATATTTATTTATTAAATCAGTTTGAACGTGACTCGAAATTTCAAGATTAAAAACAGTTCGGACCGCATCGAAATATGCAGAATTTCGTATAATTTTTTAACCATGGCCACAATATGGGTTGTAATGCTAACAAAAAGAATATGGTCTCCAAAAAAACCTTAAGAATTAGAAAATGGGCTATAAATTATTAGAAATAATGGCAGATGGGATGTATGATGTTTTCCACATATTTGAGGCTTTCCTAAAAAAAATGTTGACGCACGAGGAGTTACTGTTGGATGTCCATCCAACGGCCGTCGTGCTTCTTCAATCTCTGCTCTTCCTGCTCCAGTCGCTCAAACAAGCGTCGGCGGGACTGCCTGCTCTCTCCTCCCAGCGGCCGGCTGTGTTGTTGCGCAGGCCTCACCGCCCCATCGTACTCCCATCGCTAGCCTAGCCATCCCTCTACTCACCCACACCTGCTGTTATTCTCCGGGGACGGCAGACGAACTAGTAAACCCTCGTACAGTCGTACTCCCCTCCGCGTGGAAAACAACTACTGAGTCTTCCCAGGCTTCGTGTTGTTCCGTTCCTAGGCCTCGCCGTCGTCCACCGCCCTGGTGCTCTCGGCGCGGCCTGGTCAACGTGGTCAACGACCGACATGCATCTGAACTGGGCTGTACGTGGAGAGGCTGACAGCTGGGTCCACGGCCGCACGCAAGGAAATGCCTCCTTATTACAAGAAAAATAATGATTCCTCCACCTGACATATGGGACCCACCGAAAGGGCCTCTGTATTTCGCGAAAAAACGTTACCGCCGCTGACAGCTCGGACCCACCAGCTATATCTTCGCACGCAAGGAAGTGCCTCCTTATTACGCACAAAAAAAATGAATATTCCCCCTGCTAGATGGGACCTAGTATAATGGGAGGCTGACTTGTGGGCCTACTAAGTTGACGGGGACGGAGGGCTTTGTCAACTTAGTCAATATGCACGATTCTAGCTCCAGTGGCCGTACGATGTCCATCCAACGGCCGTAGTGCTTCTTCAACCTCTCATCTTGTTCTCCAGCCGCCCAAAGCAGCGCCGGTCGTGCCTCGTGCTCCTGCCTCCCGTGGCCGGCTGCGATGTCGCGGAGGCCTCACCGCCCCCTACTACTCCCACCGCTGGCCAGGCCATCCCTCTACTCACCCACACCCCCTGTTATTTTGCGACAACGACAGCCTCACACCACAGCCGAACCAGTGAACCCTCGTACTCCTCTCCGCGTGGGCATCCACTGTCATGCCTTCCCTGGCTCCGCGTCGTCCCCTTCCTAGGCCTCACCGTCGTCCACCGCCCTGGTGCTCTCGGCGCGGCGTGGTCAACATGGTCAAGGAACGGCTTCCATCGGACGTGGACTGTACGTGGAGAGGCTGACAGCTGGGTCCACGACCGCAGCAAGGAAGTGCCTCCTTATTACGCGCAAAATAATTATTCCTCCACCTGACAGCGGGGACCCACCGGATGGGCCACCGTATTTCACGAAAAAACGTTGCTCCCTGACTGCTGGGACCCACCAGCTACATCTTCACACGCAAGGAAGTGTGTCCGGGCAAAAAAAACGATTCACCCCCTGACTGCTGGGGCCCACCAACTACATCTTCGCATGCAAGGAAGTGCGTGACAGTCGGGACCCACCTGGTCGAAGCATACGTAGCGTTGTCATTCTGGTC
Source organism: Secale cereale (assembly GCA_902687465.1). Classification (NCBI taxonomy): domain Eukaryota; kingdom Viridiplantae; phylum Streptophyta; class Magnoliopsida; order Poales; family Poaceae; genus Secale; species Secale cereale. The sequence goes on along the minus strand of LR738711.1, from coordinate 264,187,099 downwards.
GTGAATGTGTACGTACATATTGGTCGATGTACAGGCGCGCACGTAGCATGTACACGTACGTACAGCGGCCAGGGTGCAAGAAAGAAAATACGGCCACGTACGTACATACGGGCGGGGTATCGAACGCCTACACGCGTGTACGTACGGCCAGGGCTCGTGTACATGGTTGGGTCGGAACAGAGAAATAGCTTCGTCGTCATGTTCATGGGGAGCCAACCGGCTAGGTCGAAATGGAATGCGTCGTCGTGTTCATCGGGAGGGCTTGGACGGAACAACCGATGGAAACGAGGCCTAGCGTACCATAGAACGAAGGAAACGGCCTTGTGTTCGACCGGCCACGTTCGAAACAGGATCGTGTTCATCGGGAGGGGTCTGGCGTACCGCAAAACTGAGGAAATGGACCTCCTATGGTCGAAACGGGGGTCATGTTGATCGGGAGGGGTGTGGTCTACCGCAAAACGGAGGAAACGGACTTGTGTTGGTGCGCTACGGTCGAAACGGGGGTCCTGTCGATTGGGAGGGGTGTGGCGTACCGCAAAACGGAGGAAACAGACTTGTGTTGGAGCGCTACAGTCGAAACGGGGGTCCTGTTCATCGGGAGGGGTGTGGCATACCGCAAAACGGGACTCCACGAGATACTGTTCATCACCACCATCGACCCCCTCCAGCCTCCACGGGCTATTGTTCATCCACCGTCGACCTCCTCTAGCCTCCACCTGCGACTGTTCAGCCTCCACCGCACGCTACTCCACCGGCTACTGTTCAACCAGCCCTCTCCACGGGCTCCTGTTCAACCACCCCTCCACAGGCTACTGTTCATCTAGCCCTCCACCGTCTACTGTTCATGCAGCCCTCCACGGGGTGGTCCTGTTCATGCAGCCCCCCATGGGGTCCTGTTCATGGGGCCCCAACCGGCTCGATCGAACGGGGTCCTGTTCATGTAGAGGCAACACCACGGGGTCCTGTTCAGCCACCCCCACTGGGAACTGTTCATCCAAACCCCCCCATCAACGCTCACTGTTCATGCAGAGGCAACATCGATCAGCTTCAGTTAGCAGCAGTAGCAATGGAATCGCTCGATCGGGTTCAGTTAACAGCCATCGATTGATCGCTCAGGATCAGTAACGCGTAGCCTGCAGTGCAATCACTATGGTTCAGTTAGAGCCCAACGCCTCGCACCCACGCGCGTGCGTGTACGAGAGATACGTGCATCGCTCGGCCCCGACCACCCACCGTAACCGGGAACACCCCGATATTTTCCTCGCCCTCGCTTCTACCACGGTTTTTTCTGTCATGGATGACCCAAAGAATGTCATGCAGCTGCGTCTCCGACCCGCCCAGGACGAAAAGCCCATTTTCTGTCATGATTTTTTGTCATAGAAGTAGGACCCCACCACATCTATGATGATACCGTGTTTTGTCACAATTATTGTCATAGAAGTGTCATAAGTATGACAGACAAAAGTTTCGTTCGGCCCAAAATGTCATGGATGTGTCTTTTTTTTGTAATGCTACATCATGTCATCGTTCTTAATGCATTACTACGTTTTTTCATGAACTTAATACACTAGATGCATGCTGGATAGCGGTTGAGTAATAGTAGTAGATGCAGGCAGGAGTCGGTATACTAATCTTGGACGTGATGCCTATGTAATGATCATTGCCTGGACATCGTCATAATTATTTGAGGTTCTATCAATTTCCCAATAGTAATTTGTTCACCCACCGTTTGCTATTTTTCTTGAGAGAAGCCACTAGTGAAACCTATGGCCCCGGGTCTTCTTTCTCATATATTTGCCTTTGCGATCTATTTGCTTTTGCTTTTATTTTCAGATCTACTAAACCAAAAACCCAAAAATACCTTGCTGCAATTTATCTTGTTTATCAACCAATCTACCAATATTTATCTCTCTCTCACGTTCATTACCTGAAAGGGATTGACAACCCCTTTAACACATTGGATTGTGAGGTGTTGTTATTTGTGTGCAGGTGTTGTTTACATTGTGTTGCTTGGTTCTCCTACTAGTTCGATAACCTTGGTTTCACATTTGAGGGAAATACGTACCGTCGTTGTGCTGCATCATCCCTTCCTCTTTGGGGAAAATCCTACGTAGCTTCAAGCGAAATCAAAAGGAATTTCTGGCGCCGTTGCCAGGCAGGATCTTCAACATATACCAGGTTCCGAATCACAAATCTCCTCTCCTCGTAATTTACATTTTTTGCAATTTGCCTCTCATTTTCCTCTCCCCCACTTCACCAATATTTGTCGTTTTATTCGCCCTCCTTTTCCGTTTGCCGTTTTTTCGGTCGGATCTATTGCCACTTGTGTTCTTGTTTACAATTCCTCAAAAATGATGCAAGAGAACATTAAGTTGTGTAATTTTTCCAATACCAACAACAATTATTTTATTGGAACTCCGATTGCTCCTACCGCCACTAGTGCGGAGACTTGTGATATTAATACCATTTTGCTGAGTCTTATCACGAAAGATCAACTTTCCGGCACTCCTAATGAGGATGCCCCGTCCCATCTCAATACCTTCGTGGAATTATGCGATATGCAAAAGAAAAGAGATGTGGACAATGATATTGTGAAATTGAAATTATTTTCATTTTCTTTGTGAGATCATGCAAAAATTTGGTTTTCTTCTTTACCTCGCAATAGCATTGAGTCTTGGAACAAATGCAAAGATGCTTTTATCACTAAATATTTTCTGCCCGCAAAAATTATATCCCTTAGAACCCAAATAAGCATGTTTCACAATCTTGGGAAATGATGAAAATGATGATAAGGAATTGCCCAACTCATGGTTTAAATCTTTGGATGGTCATACAATTTTTTTATGCGGGATTGAATTTTATTTCTCGAAATCTTTTGGATTCCGCCGCTGGTGGCACCTTTGTGGAAATCACTTTGGGTGAAGCCACCAAATTTCTTGATAATATTATGGCGTATTATTCGCAATGGCATACCGAAAGGGCGCCGACAAGCAAAAAGATTAATGCGGTTGAGATTGATTCTTTGAATGAAAAAGTTGATGCTCTTATGAAAATGGTTGCTAGTAAAAGTGCTCCTATTGATCCTAATGATATGCCTTTGTCTACCTTGATTGAGCAAACTAGTGATGCTATAGATGTGAACTTCATCTCTAGAAATAATTTTAATAACAATGCTTATAGAGGTAATTTTAATCCTAGGCCTTTTCCTAGTAATTCCTCTAATAATTATGGTAATTCCTATGGAAATCAATCTTACAATAATAATAGGAATACCTCTGACCTAGAGAATAATATTAAAGAATTTATCAATACTCAAAAAGTTTTCAATGCTTCCATAGAAGAAAAATTGAATAAGATCGATGATAAGTCTAGGAGTATTGATAGGATTTCTCATGATGTGGAAAATCTCAAGTTGAAAATTTTTGTGCCTAAAGTTAAAGAATCAATTAAAGCTCTTTATGTTTCTATGGATGAAAGTAAGAAAAGAACCGCCATGCTTAGAGCTAAACGAGAATTTTTGGAAAAGGCGTTTTCTAGTGATTGCTTTCATAAAAATGACGTAGACATTAAAATGATTGGTATTTCTCCCATTGATTCTTTGTTTAGTAAAGTTCAACTTGATGAAAAAGAGACTGAAGAAGAGTCAACTTTAGGTAGAAGGCGTCCCAGTATTTCGGAGGGTGAAAATCTTGTTGAAATTTTTGATAAAAGTGGGTTTGGAGAGGTCAAGTCTTTAACTAGTGATGCTCCCACTATTTTGGATTACAAAGATTTTAATTATGATAGTTGCTCCATGATTTATTGTATTTCTTTGTTGCAATCCATGATTAATTAACCCCATGCCTATGAACAAAATAAAGCTTTTACTAAACATATTGTTGATGCTATGATGAAAGCTTTTGAAGAAAAATTGGAATTAGAAGTCTCAATTCCTAGGAAGTTGCTTGATGAATGGGAACCTACCATCAAAATCAAAATTAAAAATTATGAGTGTTTTTCTTTGTGTGATTTGGGTGGTAGTGTTTCCACTATTCCGAAATCTCTTTGTGATGTTCTTGGTCTTACCAATATTGAAGATTGCTCTCTCAATTTGCATTTGGTGGATTCCACTATTAAAAAGCCTTTGGGAAGGATCAATGATGTTCTTATTCTTGCAAATTGGAACTATGTATCCATAGACTTTATTGTTCTTGATACCGATTGCAATCCGTCTTGCCCTATTATACTTGGTAGACCGTTTTTGCCCACTATTGGCGCGGTAATTGACATGAAAGAAGGGAATGTTAAATTCCAATTCCCCTTGCATGGAACACTTCCCTAGAACCAAGATCAAATTGCCTTATGAATCAATAATGAGGGCAACTTATGGAACATCCAACAAGGATGACAATACTTGAAATCTTGGTATCATGCCTAGCTAAGGGCGTAAAACGATAGCGTTTGTTGGGAGGCAACCCAGTGAATAAAATTTATTTTTGCCTTTTGCTTGTTGTTCTTGAGTGTTTACACAATTATGCTACTGGTATGATTGTGATTTTTGTGTTTTAATTAGTGCTTGCGGCAAGTAAACCGATAGGATCTTCTTGGGTGATAGTTCTTTGATCTTGCTGATAAAGACAGAAACTTTGCGCTCACGAGAAAAAATCTCATTTTTAACAGAAAAGTGATTTTTAGTTTATTCTTTTTGCAGAAGATTAATATACAAATGTCTCACGTGTCCCTATTTTGTTCAACATTTTTAGAGGTCCAGAAGTTTTCGAAACTTCCAGATTACTACAGATTGTTCTGTTTTTGACACATTCGGTTTTCTTTGTATTGTGTGCTTATTTTGATGGCTCTATGGTTTTTTTTTTGATGAGTTTTTGCCATAGAAAAGTTGGAATACAGTAGATATAATACAAAAACAAAATATGAATTGGTTTGATACAGTACTTATAGTAGTGGTTTGCTTTCTTACACTAACGGATCACACGAAGGTTTTGTTGAAGTTTTGTGTGATTGAAGTTTTCAAGTTATGGGTTATCTTACGATGGATGAAGGAAGGATGTAAGAGCCTAAGCTTGGGGATGCCCCGGCATCCCAAGTTATTAATCCAAAGATGAGCATCCAACTAAGCTTGGGGATGCCCCCGAGTAGCATCCCCGCTTTCTTCCAGCAACTGTCGATATTTCACTCGAAACTATATTTTTATTCGTCACATGATATGTGTTTTGCTTGGAGCGTCTTGTATGATATGACTCTTTTCTTGTTTTTTTTATTTTTAAGTCATCAATCCTTGATGTACACACCTATTTGAGAGAGCCAAAATTATGCCATGACTTGTTAGAATAGCTCTCTATGCTTCACTTAAATTTTTATGAGCTGGGACTTGCTGTAGTGCTTCACTTATATCTTTTTTAGCACGGTGTGCTTAGTATTTATGAAGAAATACTCTCTTGCTTCACTTAGATTTATTTGAGAGTTAGTAAATTTTTAAAAGAAATTCTCTCTTGCTTCACTTATATTATTTTCAGAGAAAGAAAGAAAGAAAAATTATGCTCATGATCTTCACTTATATTTGTTTGAGATTATCAAAAGCAACACATGAAAATTAGTCCCAAAGTGATAGATATCCAAGAAGGATATAATAAAAAAATTCATGAAGATCATTGGACAAAATAAACTTGATTCCTTGTAATAGTTTTGAGACATGACGATATGATATGTGAGTCATGTTAATGAGTAATTATGCCTTAGTAAGAATATTCATGTTAAGGTTTGTGATTCCCGAAACATGCACGTATGGTCTCTCGTTATGCTGGGAAGTCTGAGCACAATTTATCCTTGATTGTCCTATCTATGTGTGAAGGTCGGGGCGCACGATGGTTAACTCCTACCAACCTCCCCCCTAGGAGCATCCGTAGTATTACTTTGCTTCGAGGGCTAATAAACTTTTGCCATAAGTATGTGAGTTCTTTATGAATAATGTGAGTCTATGGATTATAAGCAATATCACTCCTTCATAATTGCTAGCCTCTCTCGTGCCGTGCAACTTTCGTCGGTGCATAAACTTTATTAGACCTTCCTCAAAACAGCCACCATACCTACCTATTATGGCATTTCCATAGCCATTCCGAGATATATTGCCATGCACTTCCATCATATAGTTGACTTGAGCATTCATTTTCATCATATAGAGTCATGCTATGACATAGGTATCGAGTTGTAATCTTTATCTCTTTTTGAGTTATAAGTAAATAGAAGTGTGATGATCATCATTATCCATTATTAGAGCATGTCCCAGTGAGGAAAGAATGATGGAAACTATGATTCCCCCACAAGTCGGGATGAGACTCCGGACAATGAGAGAAAGAAAAAAATAAAAAGAGAGAAAAAGAAAAAAAAGGGATAAAGAAAGAAAAAGAAAAAAAGAGAAAAAAAAAGAGAAAGAAAAAAAGAGAAAGAAAAAAAAAGAAAAAAGGGAGAAAAGAAAAGAGAGAAGGGGTATGCTAGTTCCACACTTGTGCTTCAAAGTAGCACCGTGTTTTTCATATAGAGAGTCTCCTATGTTGTCACTTTCATATACTAGTGGGAATTTTTTCGTAGAAAAGTTTCATGCATACCCACTTAGTTTCACATTGAGCTCTCATACACTTATAGCTCGTAGTGCATCCATTGCATGGCAATCCCTACTCCTCACACTGATATCGATTGATGGACATCTCCATAGTCCATTAATTTGCCTAGTTGATGTGAGACTTTCTTCCCTTCTTTTGTCTACTACCACCGCATTCTATTCCACCTATATTGCTATATCCATGGCTTACGCTCATGTATTGCGTAAAAGTTAAAAATGTTGAAGCGCGTTAAAAATTATGAACCAATTGCTCGGCTGACACCGGGGTAGTACATGATTTATACTTTTAGCGAGGAAGACAGAGCATGACAAGACTATATGATTTTGTAGGGGTAGCTTATTTTGGCATTGATATTTTGAAAGACATGATTGCTAATTGATATGCTTGAGTATCTAAATCATTATGTCAAAACTAGACTATTGCTTTGAACCATATAAAAGTCCAAATGTCCATGCTATACAGAAAAGAATACGACATGACATGATAGGCAGCATTCCACATCAAAAATTCAGTTTTTATCACTTACCTACTCGAGGACGAGCAGGAGTTAAGCTTGGGGATGCTGATACGTCTCCAACGCATCTATATTTTTTTATCATTCCATGTAGTTAAATTATCATTCTTGGATGTTTTACAATCATTTTATATCATTTTTTGGTACTAACCTATTGACATAGTGCCAAGTGCCAGTTGCTATTTTCTGCATATTTTTTACATCGCAGGAAATCAATATCAAACGGAGCCCAAACACCGCGAAACTTATTGGAGATTTTTTGGGGCCAGAAGACACTTGATGGGCCAAGGCAGCACGTGAGGAGTGCCCCGAGGGAGGCACAACCCACCAGGGCGCGCCAGGCCCCCCTGGCGTGCCCAGGTGGGTAGGGATGGCACCCACAGGGTATGGGTACGGGTGGAGCTATCCCATACCCTTACCCGTCCACCCTGAACTTACCCATCACCCATACCCATACCCGTCAAGGGTACAATTTTTTTCCCATACCCGTCACCCGATAGGGTATATGGGTACCCGTGCGTAAAAATACCCGCGTTTCCAACACATCAATTGAGTAGAAAATAGTTGTAAAAAGCAACATATAACCATAAATTATTAATAGCAACACATTTTAAACAACAATGTACAACAACATATTGTAACAACAACACATTCTGATAAACAAAAATACCTGCCTATAAAGTGACACATAAAAATGTTAAACAACAACAAATAATCATAAATAACAACACATAGGCATACACTTTAAGTTCACAAAATCATGATAAATTATAGAGATAATTTGACTACACATTAGAGTTTTACCTAGAACGATTAGGAGGGGAAATTAATACATTGGGATATTAACTGAAACCCACTTATCAACATTTTAGATGGGTACATGGGTACGTGGGCATGGGTTATACGATCCCATACCCGTACCCTCTCTACCCGATGGGTATGATATTTTCCCATTTAAGTACCCATGGGTAAGTTTTTATCCCATACCCTTACCCTAATAGGGTTTTTACCCGCAGGGTACGCGGGTAATGGGTACCCATTGCCATCCCTACAGGTGGGTTGTACCCACCGCGGTGGCCTCCTGCACCGCCTCTTTGCTCTATAAATACCACAATATTCCAGAAACCCTTGGGGAGTAGACGAAATATTTATCCAGCCGCCGTAGAGTCCAGAAACACCAGATCCAATCTAGACACCATCACGGAGGGGTTCACCACTTCCATTGGTGCCTCTCCGATGATGCGTGAGTAGTTCTTTGTAGACCTACGGGTCCGTAGTTAGTAGCTAGATGGCTTCCTCTCTCTCTCTTTTGATTATCAATACAATGGTCTCTTGGAGATCCATATGATGTAACTCTTTTTGTGGTGTGTTTGTTGGGATCCGATGAACTTTGAGTTCATGATCATATCTATCTTTTTATATCCATGAAAGTTATTTGTGTTTCTTTGATCTCTTATATGCATGATTACTTATAGCCTCGTATTGATTCTCTGATATTTGGATTTTGTTTGGCCAACTTGATCTATTTATCTTGCAATGGGAAGAGGTGCTCGGTAGTGGGTTCAATCTTACGGTGCTTGATCCCAGTGACAGAAAGGGAACCGACACGTATGTATCGTTGCCACTAAGGATAAAACGACGAGATTAATATCTAATTCCATAGATATACGGATCTTCTCTACATCATGTCATCGTTCTTAATGCATTACTCCGTTTTTCCATGAACTTAATACACTAGATGCATGCTGGATAGCGGTCGATGTGTAGAGTAATATTAGTAGATGCAGGCAGGAGTCGGTCTACTAATCTTAGACGTTATGCCTATGTAATGATCATTGCCTGGATATCGTCATAATTATTTGAGGTTCTATCAATTGCCCAACAGTAATTTGTTCACCCACCGTTTGCTATTTTTCTCGAGAGAAGCCACTAGTGAAACCTACGGCCACCGGGTCTTCTTTCTCATATATTTGCCTTTGCGGTCTATTTGCCTTTGCTTTTATTTTCAGATCTACTAAACCAAAAACCCAAAAATACCTTGCTGCAATTTATCTTATTTATCAACCTATCTACCAATATTTATCTCTCTCACATTCGTTACCCGAAAGGGATTGACAACCCCTTTAACACGTCGGGTTGCGAGGTGTTGTTATTTGTGTGCATGTGTTGTTTACGTTGTGTTGCTTGGTTCTCCTACTGGTTTGATAAACTTGGCTTCACATCTCAGGGAAATACCTACCACCGCCGTGCTGCATCATCCCTTCCTCTTTCGGGAAAAACTGACGTAGCTTCAAGCGACATCAATATCATGATGATTTGCATAAGCGAGTAAGATGCGTATGGACTCAATTCTAGCAACTAGGGCATATGTCTCACCGTAATCCATACCTTCTACTTGAGTGTAGCCTTGGGCGACGAGACATGCCTTGTTGCGAACAACTTTTCCATCTTCATCTTGCTTATTGCGAAACACCCGTTTGGTACCGATGATGTTTTGGTTGTTGTCGGGCTTCTCAACCAATGTCCAAACTTGGTTTCTCTCGAAGTTATGTAGTTCCTCGTGCATAGCGTTCACCCAATCCGGATCATCAATAGCATCTTCAACCTTCATAGGTTCAAGGTTAGATATGAAAGAGTAATGTTCATATAAGTTAGCTAAATGAGATTTATAGCGAGTGATTCTCCCGGTTTGGATGTCATCATAGATTTGCTCTACGGGATGATCTCTAGCAATTCTTGCTCTAACTCATGAGAGCCTTTGCTTGGGTCGGGGTGGAACATCGTCTTCATTTTCTTCTTCTTGTCCTTCTTCATTGCTGTTGGCATTGTTGTCCTCTTGTGGAGGTGGAGAAGGAGGTCGATGAGGTTCATCTTGAAGCACTTCCTCGTTTCCTTCATCTTGGCGTGTCCCATTTGTGGATGCCTCCAAGTCAACTTGTGGTTCACCTTGATGTGAAGTTGAGGCTTCCACTTGAATGGATAAAGTATTCTCCTTCACCTCCATTGGGCGAATCTTGCCAATAGACAAGTCTTGTATTGCCTCTGAAGGTTCTTTGTCTCCTACATCAATTGGCAGTTGCTCTACTTGCGAGCCGTTAGATTCATCAAACTTCACATCTACCGTCTCTTCAACATTTCGGGTGAAATTGTTGTAGACACGGTAAGTGTGAGAGTTTGAGCCGTAACCGAGTAGAAAACCTTCATGAGATTTAGGAGCAAATTTTGAACGACGATGCTTGTCAAGAATGTAACACTCTGAGCGAAATACTCGAAAGTACCCAACTTGGGGTTTGTTACCAGTGAGAAGTTCGTATGCCGTCTTTCCGAGAAGTTTGTGAAGATATAGTCGATTTGTAGCATGACAAGCTGTCTCAACCGCTTTCGCCCAAAAGTGTCTTGGCGTCTTGTACTCATCAAGCATCGTTCTCGCCATTTTGATGAGTGTCCGGTTCTTCCTCTCAACAACTCCATTTTGTTGAGGTGTCTACGTAGCCGAGAACTCATGTTAAATCCCTTCTTCGTCAAGAAAGGTATCCACATTGGCGTTCTTGAACTCCGTTCCATTGTCGCTGTGAACCTTCTTAATCTTCACTTCAAATTGATTTTGGGCCTTCCTAGCGAAGTTTTTGAAGATCTTTTGGACATGCAATTTATCATCAAGAAAGAACACCCACGTAAATCTTGAAAAATCATCAACAATGAGCAATCAAAAAGAGTTACCATCGAGGCTCTTGTAAGCATTGGGACCAAAAAGATCCATGTGAAGTAGCTCTAGTGGTCTTCTTGTAGTCATGATGTTCTTCACGGGATGACTTCCTCCAACTTGTTTTCCTGCTTGACAAGCACTACAAAGTCTATCCTTGTTAAATATAACATCTTTAACACCAAGGATATGATCACCTTTAATAAGCTTGTCAAGATTTCTCATGCCGACATGACCTAACCTTCTATGCCACAACCAACCTTTAGAAGATCTAGCGATAAAACAAGTGCGAGGTTGGGCTTTCTTAGTGAAGTCAACAATGTATAGGTCACCTCTACGAATGCCGGTAAATACCATATTATGGTTATCTCTACAAAAGACTTGGCAATCAACATGAGTGAATAGCACATTTAAACCAAAATCAGCTAATCTAGACACGGAAAGAAGATTATAGCCAAGAGATTCTACAAGCATGTGATGACCCACAAGTGTAGGGGATCTATCGTAGTCCTTTCGATAAGTAAGAGTGTCGAACCCAACGAGGAGCAGAAGGAAATGATAGGCAGTTTTCAGTAAGGTATTTTCTGCAAGCACTGAAATTATCGGTAACATGTAGTTTTGTGATAAGGTAATTGATAACAAGTGACAAATAGTAAAAGTAAATAAGGTGCAGCAAGATGTCTCAATCCTTTTTGTAGTAAAGGACAAGCATGTACAACCTCTTATATGAAGGAAAGCGCTCCCAAGGACACATGGGAATAATCGTCAAGCTAGTTTTCATCACGTTCATATGATTCGCGTTCATTACTTTGATAATTTGGTATGTGGGTGGACCGGTGCTTGGGTGCTGCCCTTACTTGGACAAGCATCCCACTTATGATTAACCTCTATTGCAAGCATCCACAACTACAAAAGAAGTATTAAGGTAAACCTAACCATAGCATGAAACATATGGATCCAAATCAGCCCCTTACGAAGCAACGCATAAACTAGGGTTTAAGCTTCTGTCACTCTAGCAACCCATCATCTACTTATTACTTCCCAATGCCTTCCTCTAGGCCCAAACAATGGTGAAGTGTCATGTAGTCGACGTTCACATGACACCACTAGAGGAAAGACAACATACATCTCATCAAAATATCAAACCAATACCAAATTCACATGACTACTTTTAGCAAGACTTCTCCCATGTCCTCAGGAACAAACATAACTACTCACAAAGCATATTCATGTTCATAATCAGAGGCATATTAATATGCATAATGGATCTAAACATATGATCTTCCACCAAATAAACCAACTAGCATAAACTACAAGGAGTAATCAACACTACTAGCAACCCACAGGTACCAATCTGAGGTTTTGATACAAATATTGGATACAAGAGATGAACTAGGGTTTGAGAGGAGATGGTGCTGGTGAAGATGTTGATGAAGATAACCCTCCCCAAGATGGGAGAGTTGTTGGTGATAACGGCGGTGACGAATTCCCCCTCCCTGAGGGAAGTATCCCCGGCAGAATAGCTCCGCCAGAGCCCTAGATTGGTTCCGCCGAGGTTCCGCCTCGAGACGGCGGCGTCTGGTACCGAAAGCCTCTCTCTGATTTTTTTTCCAGGTCAAAACACCTCATATAGGAGAAGATGGGCATCGGGGGGTCACTGGGTGGCCCACGAGGCAGGGGGCGCGCCCCCCACCCTCGTGGACAGGTGGTGGCCCCCCTGGTAGATCTCTTTCGCCACATATTTTTTTATATTTTCTGAAACGGTGTTTCGTGGAGTTTCGGAGCATTTTGAGTTGTGCAGAATAGGTCTCCAATGTTTGCTCCTTTTCCAGCCCAGAATTCCAGCTTCCGACATTCTCCCTCTTCATGTAAACCTTTTAAAATAAGAGAGAAAAGGCATAAGTGTTGTGACATAACGTGGAATAACAGCCCATAGTGCAATAAATATCAACATAAAAGCATGATGCAAAATGGACGTATCAGCATGACATTTTTGATAGAGCTGTCATTTGATATGTCCACCTTACTAAGGACAACAACTTTACCCTTAGAGTTGTCACCAAAGGTAACATACTTTCGTGGACCATCGTTTCTAGCAAGCTCATCAATCATGTCCTTATCTCCGGTCATATGATCCATGCATCCACTATCAAGAACCCATTCTTTTCCTCCGGCTGCGTAACCACGAAGATTAGCCATAAGACCAAAGTGTCTCATTTGTTCATCAAGGTCAAAGTCGCTATCATCATCCTCATCATAATATACATGTTCAATATCGTCTTGTGATTGATCAACACCTAGAGAGAGTGATTCATTAGTTATGTGATCATGACAATGTTCATCTTTATGAATTCTAATGACTTCTGAGATGATATTACTAACGATTCCTACATCTACTTTGGCACACATAAGGTTACGAAGCTCAAATAAATAGTCATCAAATTTGGGATCACTAGTGTTCATTTTATTTAAAGCAATGGACTTTTTGAAGGATCACATCTAGATTTTTCAAAAGGGTAGTCCTGAAATCGTTCCTCAAGGAATTTCCATATAGTGTAAGCACATTTGAAAGTTGGTAAACAAACAAGCAAATTTCTAGGCAATCCTCTAGTGATAAGATCAACAGTTCTAAGATTGCAAACAATGTCAAGATGTTCATCGGAAGTTAGATTCAAAGGATCAATGGGGGGCACATGAGGGCTAATGATATACTTGTTCAAATGATATTCATTGAAAATCTCAAGCATGTCATTTTTCCATTCCTTATAAAACTCTCCATCAAGCATAGGCACTCTACGTCTAATACTCCTAATCGTAGACTCATCCATCTTCCTCCAATGGTGATTAAACCAAAGCAATGGAGACCAAAGCTCTGATACCAATTGAGAGGGTCGAAGAAGAGGTGTCTAGATGGGGGTGATTAGACACTCAACAAGAAAAGTAGCAGTTTTTAAGTTCTTTAAGTTGAGGTGGACTTTTTAGCACAATTTCAAACATTCACAATACATTTCAAGCAAGCATGGCAAGAGTACATAAGCAGCGGAAAGTAAAGCATGCAAGTTGCAAGAAGGTAAACGGAGGGGTTTGGAGAGTGCAAACGCAAGTGTAGACATAGATGTTTTTGGCGTGGTTCCGATAGGTGGTGCTATCATACATCCACGTTGATGGAGACTTCAACCCACGAAGGGTAACGGTTGTGCGAGTCCACGGAGGGCTCCACCACGAAGGGTCCACGAAGAAGCAACCTTGTCTATCCCATCATGGCCATCGCACACGAAGGACCTGCCATACTAGGGTAGATCTTCACGAAGTAGGCGATCTCCTTGCCCTTACAAACTCCTTTGTTCAACTCCACAATCTTGTCGGAGGCTCCCAAGTGACACCTAACCAATCTAGGAGACACCACTCTCCAAAAGGTAATAGATGGTGTGTTGATGATGAACTCCTTGCTCTTGTGCTTCAAATGATAGTCTCCCCAACACTCAACTCTCTCTCTCTCTCTCACGGATTTGGATATGGTGGAAAAAAGATTTGAGTGGAAAGCAACTTGGGGAAGGCTAGAGATCAAGATTCATATCGTAGGATTGGAATATATTGGCCTCAACACATGAGTAGGTGGTTCTCTCTCAGAAAATGAGTAATGGAAGTGTAGGCTTGTTCTGATGGCTCTCTGCGTGAATGAAGAGTGGGTGGAGGGGTATATATAGCATCCACACAAAATCTAACCGTTACACAATTTACCAAACTCGATGGGACCGAATCATGAAACTCGGTCGGATCGATTCAGTTCAAAATGTGAATGTTAGGCTTTTCGGTGGGACCGATATGATCTACTCGGTGGGACCGATTTCACTAGGGTTAGGGCATAACGTAATCTCGGTGAGACCGATCACATCAACTCGGTGAGACCGATTGCTGTAATAGGCAAACAGAGAGTTGGTCAGGCAAACTCGATGGGACCGATTCACTCATTTCGGTGAGATCGAAACATTACGAAGGGGAACAGAGAGTTTGCAATCCCATCTCGGCGAGACCAAGATCCCTATCGGTGAGACCGAACTGATTAGGGTTTCTGGCTATGGCTATGTCAAATGAACTCGGTGGCGTCGAATAGATCAAATCGGCGGGGCTGAGTTTGACTTTTGGTTTGGGACATATGTGGATATGAGAAAGTGGTTGAGGGCTTTTGGAGCATATCACTAAGTATTTTGAACAAGCAAGCCATTAAGCAACACCTCATCCCCTTTTAATAGTATTGGCTTTTCCTATGGACTCAATGTGATCTTGGATCATTAAAATGAAAAGGTTGAGTCTTGAGCTTGAGCAATATGTGTCCTTAGCATTTTGAGGGGTCCACATTCCTAGTCCATGCCATGCCAATCATTGAACTTTCTGAATTGATCATCTTGAAAGAGCATTAGTTCAATGAGCTATATGTTGTTAGGAATTACCAAAACCACCCAGGGATAGTTGCACTTTCAGTCTCCCCCTTTTTGGTAATTGATGACAACATATAGATCAAAGCTTCGACAAATGATAATATGATTGAAATACATCGTCGCTTTGAGAAGTATGTGATAAGCAAGAGCTCCCCCTAAATTTGTGCATTATTTAAAATTTGCTTTTGAATGCAAATGCACAATCGATTAGGATCATGGGTTACTCTTCCATGTCACATACACCTTGGTGGAGCGCTCAAAATGATAGAGAGTAAAATATGCACTCATCGCCAAGCAAAGTGAATGATCACATATGAGAAAAAGATAATAGTATCAATTAAGCAAACATTTATGTATGATATGATCAAACACATGATCATACAAGTATCTCACACACATAACCATAGAGTAGATTGTAGCACCCAACAATCAAACGAAGTAGCAAGCAAAAACCAAAGAAAGCAAAAAAAGCAAAGCTCTCTCTCTCTCTCTCTTGAAGCCTATGATCTATACACTTTCTCCCCCTTTGGCAACAAGTTACCAAAAAGCTTGAAAATGCATAGTGCTATGCATCTCTCTAGGCTTGATCTTCAGGAGGAGGCATTGAGAGGACTCCAAGGACGAATGCATCTGTGGAAGTTAATGGAGCTGGTGGAGTGGCAACTAGAGGTGGCACTAATGTTGTGGCTGCAGGTGCTGAAGAAGTAGCTCTAGAGTCAGCTATGGGCACTGCAGCAGATCTCTGCCCTCTTGGCACTCTCTGGAAAACATTTGTCGTGTCTCTATCCTCATCCTCTTCCTTGAGCTTCTCAACAGTAGCTTGGATCTCCGTGACCTTCACATCTAGATCATAGAATTTTGTCTCAATGATCCTTTTCAGGCTTGCTTGATTCTGAGTCAAGTTGGCCAAACTCTTCTCAATCCTCAGAGTGGCCTCAAGCAGATGATTGAGTTGATCTTGCTTGTTCTTAGGATCTCCAAGAGCACTAGCTGGCTTGGCTGCCTTTGCTTGAGCAATCTTCTCTTGGCCCTCAACTGAAGTAGGATGAGATGCATCCATGACAACTTCATTGTCCTCGAAATCTGGCCTAAGATGAAGATGCCTTTTGTCAAGCAGATATGCCCCTTTCTCCACCCTGGAGTTGATTAGCATCTGAATGTGAGGGGCATATCCACAAGACCTTTTCTGGTCAGTTGTTGTCCTCTTGATTGTCTCTACAATCAAACTCATGACCTTGAACCTCTCGGGAACGTCAAACATGTGGAGCAAGTTGATGGAGTGACCTCGGATCGTTCTATGATCACCTGACTTGGGCAGCAAAGTGTGCCTCGGTATAGTGTTGATTGTGGTCAATCCAGACAATAGATGATATATGGAGCCAAACTTGTGAGTTTTCACTTCTTTGTCATGAATTGGCTTGTACATATTTGCCATAGAGTTTGGATCCATACTGGATTTGGCATATACATCAGTGTCATTCTCATTCTCCTTGGGGGCATTGATCAAACTTGCCCATTCATCCATAGTTGATTGGTACCTCGTACCCCCAGTCATCCATGCAATCCTACCATCTGGATATAAATGAGCGGTGGAGTAGAATTGCATAATCATCACATCGTTCCATCGAGTCGGTTTCTTGCCCACAAACTTATCAACTTCATTTTGTCTGAAGCTCTCATGAACACCTGGAAAGAAGTCAACATTTTTTTTGATGTACTTCCAGTCAACCCATTTCATGTCATACACAATGGGCTTCTTGTCCAACGGCACTGTCTCATAGAAATCATGTTGTTCCTTGGTGTGAAACCTGTAATCCACAGCAGTCTTCCTCCTTGTGGCATATGGATCAGTTTGTCTCCATCTTCTTAGACCTGCATCCTTTCTCAGTTTCATGTTCTCAGCAACAAGATGGGCATCATTATGATCTGGAATCTTTGGCTTGAGTCTTCTGAGCATCATAGACTCATCATTATCTAAGGATTCTTGATCTGAATCTTCCTCCCCCTCAGGAACATCTCGCACTGGGGCCTTGTTCTTCTCAGCTGCTGGAATGTCTCTAGTGGACCTCTTGGTTTCAGAAGCTTTGGGGCAGTTTTGGGCTTAGATGGACCAGCTCTGGCTTTGATGGCATCCTCAATAAACTTCTGAGTCTTTGCAGCAGGTGCAATAGGCTCATCAGTATCTTCTTCAGCTTCATCATCATCATCTCTCATAGATGGCTTGCCAACCACTCTGGATGTGGTCTTCCTAGCCCTCTTGTTAGTTCCTGCTGGCTCATCATCTCTGGTTTCAAGAGTGAACACCATTGTTTCAGTTGATGCTCTGGCCTTTGACATTGGAGCTCTCTTAGCAAGGGCCTTCTTGTTCAGTCCAGGCTTTGTTGAAGCAACTGTGCCATACTCCTTCTTGGTCACTTCTTCTTTGAAGTGGCCTCATCAGCCACAAAATCCTCATCCTCACTGTCAGAAGTTTTCTTCTTCCTTGACTTGGTAGCAGCCTTTGGAATATTACTTGGAGTGCTCCTGCTACTTTCATAGTAGCTGCTATTTGAGGGACTAGAGCCCTCACTCAAATGTGCTTGCTCCTCTGACTTGTTCTGACTGTCACTTTGATCAGACATGGCTGACACTAAAAGCTGACCCTGTGAATGGATGTAGATGAGATAGAGTGGATGAGCATCACAAGGTGCAGAGGTTTTGTAAAACAAATATGAGTCAAATCTTAGTTTTTGGTTTCTACAGAAAGCATTTCGGAGCTACCGATTTGTTAAACTCGATGACACCGAAGCAACTTTGGAGTCTAAACTAGTGAAATCGGTCAGACCGAGACATAGTTTGGTGACTCCGAGTTTGCTAGGGTTTCACTGAGAGTTGAACTCGGTCACACCGATTTGCAAGTTTCAGTCAGACCGAAAAGTGCAAGTGCAATGGCCTAAGGCAAATCACTGACACTGATTTCCACAACTAGGTCGGTCCGAGATGAGTTCGGCGGAAACCTAACCCTAAAAATTTAAATCAAAACTAATCTAAACGGAGTTTTCATTGGACATGATGATCTCATACGTGGCAAGAATAATGGCATTGACTTTGTGCTTAGAATCGGATGTAAAGATTGCACAAAGGTTGAGCTCATACCCTAACTTGGCGGTGAGCTCGCTACGGCGGCAACAGCAAGATTGAATTCTGTTGAGGACGGCGGAGACCAGCGGCGGGAGGTCGCTGGCGGCGAGAAGACGATTCGGAGACCCGAGACAGCAGTGATGGTTAGGCACGGGCGAAAGATTTCGGAAAACTTTCCAAGTTTCGGTCCGTGGGTATATATAACCAGACCTGTCGGTGTGACCGAGTGGAATGACTCGGTGGCACCAAGATGCAAAACTGCTAGCAGTTACTGCAACTCGGTGAGACCGAATTGTTCTAATTGGTTGCACCGAGAATGAAAACCTAGATCAACTCAACGAACTCGGTCAGACCAAAAGGATGAATCGATCAGACCGAAATACACAGAGAGGTTTTGGAAGTTTAAGTCTATGACGAATCGGGGACTCCAAGTGCTCCTCACTTTAGAGTGGTTCGAATCTAACTTGATCAAACTTTTGTGATGCAGCATGAATAGAGTTTGAGACAAGAAAAGCATAGATAGCTAGAGGAGGTTCTTAGGCATTCTTGTCCATCCATTTGGCAAAAGACAAAGTGCCAAACAATCAAAGCAACAAATGGATGTCCTCGAATGAGAAAAATATGAATTCAACATGCTCACACAATAAGATAGTAAATGAAACATGTGGCAAAGCATGCACATCCATTCTAGCATCTCTTAAGCAATTGGCGATGACTAGGTCATCTATATATGAGTATATTGACTTAGGAGTCAAATGGGAACATTTGATCATAGGTCATACTCATCGTTTAAGCACAAGTGTGGTTGCCACTTTTACATAAAGCATTTTCGTGTTCACACCATTAGAGTTGCTTTAGCTCAATATTTAGAGTAAAGCCCCCCTAGATGTGATATCCCCCTAAGAGAGATGAACTAACCTTGGGTTTTGTCGACGATGACTTCATATAGGTGTTGAAGATGTAGATGCTCAAAGTTGATGTAGATCATTTTGGAGCAATCCATTGGAGTGAGTTGCACTTTCAATACCTACACATGTTAGTCCCACAAGGAACAAACAAAGATATCCATGGACATAGAGTGAATTGCACACAAGATGATGTCCATGAAAGCATTAGGTTACCTTGTCCCTTGTCTTACCAACAAGAGGGTTTGTGACTCTTTGAATTAGTGGAAGATGTGGAAGTTGTTGCACTTGTACTCGCCAATATGAATAGGAGTGAAGTATGTTGGCGGAGTCACCCTCAAGAACTCTCTAGTTATTCTTCTTAGGGATCCACACCGTCTTGATGGGAATCCTTGGAGTTGTAGATGTACTTGATGAAGTAGAACTTGAGGTATTCTTGGGAACCCACTTGACCAAGGACTCAGGAGCTTCTGCAAATGCATCAATCTCTTCTTGAAGCTTGTCCTTGCCCTTTATCTTGAGGTCTTGTGGTGGAAGATCATCTTGTGCTTGTGTCCCCTTGAAGGAAGTAGGATCATACTTCTCTTGTTGAGGAACAAACTTGGTCTTGGGGTATTGATCTTCTTCCCACTCAACTCCATTGGAATTGAACTTTCGTTCAAAACCAACACCTTGATTCTTCCGGTGCCTTCCTTGCTTGCATACAATTTGCTCAAATTTCTTACTACCGGCAAGGCTCTTACAAACACCTTTCTCTATAATTCCCTTCAATAAGCTATTTTCTTGCTCAAGTGTAACTTGGCTAAGAGAATCATTAGTGGAATCAAGAGAACTACTAGAAGCAACAATATTTGTTCTGTCATGATTATTGTTACTACCAGAGGAAGAATCTTTCTTGTTCTTGTTGCTAGATTTTACTTGTGGCATGTAAGTAGATAATAGTAAACGCTTGACAATGTAAGAAGAACTTTTCTTACGAAGATCATCATTGATTGCTTTTAAGAACTCATGCTCTTGCTCTAGATTGAGCTTTTCAAAGCGTAACTTCTCATGAGTCCTCGAAAGTTCTCGATGATCCTCTAAGGTAGTTTCATGAGCTAACTTGACAATGTTTAATTCTTTAGCTAGACGCTCAATCTTCTCCTTATTGTCATTCGTTTTATCTTGATTAGCATGATTAATAGCAATTTCATCATAGGTTTCATCACTATTGCTACCAACAAGTAAATCATCATCTCCTAGCAAATCATCTTCATCACTATTGAAATCAAGATACTCGGGGTGTGATACCTTAGGGCCTTTAGCCATGAAGCATCTTCCAATTCCTTCATTTGGTGAGTCAAATGTGTCATAGGAGTTGGTTGACACAAGTGCTAGACCGACAACACCTTCATCTTGAGTATATTCAGAGTCAGAGTGATAACTTCTCTCGGAGTGATGGTCAGATTCGGAGCCGGATACCCATTCACCAATATGAGCTTGTTGTCTTCGCTCTGTGTAGCTCCTTGATGACTTATCCTTCCTTTCCGAATCCTTGCTTCTTCGAGAGGGTCTTCATTCATAATGATCTCTACTCCTTCTCTCTCTTGGTGGTGATTCTTCTCTTCTACTTCTCCTTTTGGTCGAATCTTCTCTTCTTTTGTAGGGAGCCGTACACTCATTGGAGTAGTGTCTGGGTCTTCCACAGTTGTAGCAATTGCACTCACGACAAGATCTTTTGTCATTGTATGACCTTGACTTGGAACTTCTTTCCTTGCTTCTACCCTTGTAGAACTTGTTGAAGTTCTTCACCATTAAGCTCAATTCTTCATTGAAGACATATTTCTCACTTGATGATGTAGGAGCATCACATGAGGCTTTGTAAGCACCACTAGACTTGTTGTGAAGCTCTTCTTTATCCTTGAGTGACATCTCATGAGCAACAATTCTTCCAATGACTTCCGTTGGCTTGAGATCTTTGTAATTGGGAATCATTTGGATCAATGTGCACACGGTGTCATATTTTCCATCCAAGGCTCTTAGGATTTTCTTGATGATGAATCTATCGGTCATTTCTTCGCTTCCTAAGCCGACAATCTCATTTGTGATGAGAGCAAGCCTAGAGTACATTTCAGCGACACCTTCACCATCCTTCATCTTGAACTTGTCAAGTTGACTTTGAAGCACATCCAACTTGGATTACTTGGTCGAGTCGGTACCTTTGTGCATATCAATCAAAGTATCCCAAATTTCCTTTGCATTCTCAAGGCGGCTAATTTTGTTGAATTCTTCGGGGCACAATCCGTTGAAGAGGATATCGCAAGCTTGAGCATTGTATTGCAACATCTTCTATTCTTCAGCGGAGGCTTCATGGTTTGGTTCCTTCCCATCGAAGAATTCACCTTGCAAACCAATATACACAATAGACCAAACGGCAGGGTTATGTCCAAGAATATGCATTTTCATCTTATGCTTCCAACTAGCAAAATTAGTACCATCAAAGTAAGGACCTCTACGGTGGTAACTTCCCTCGCTAGATGCCATACTCTCCTAGGTTGTGAAACCAAGACTATGATCACCAAAGCTATGGAAATCAAGGCAAATGGGGACCAAAGCTCTGATACCACTTGTAGGATCGAAAGTATGTCTAGAGGGGGGAGGTGATTAGACTACTTGACCAAATACAAACTTAGCCTTTTCCCAATTTTATGTTTTGATAGTTTTTAGCAATTTAGCACAAGTCAAGCAATCTTCCTACACATGCAATTCTAGAGTTGTAGCGGCAGAAAGTAAATCATTGCACATGAAGGTAAAGGGAGGGGTTTGGAGAGTGCAAACGCAAGTGTAGACACGGATATTTTTGGCGTGGTTCTGATAGGTGGTGCTATCGTACATCCACGTTGATGGAGACTTCAACCCATGAAGGGTAACGGCTGCGCGAGTCCATGGAGGGCTCCACCCACAAAGGGTCCATGAATAAGCAACCTTGTCTATCCCACCATGGCTATCGCCCACGAAGGACTTGACTTACTAGGGATCTTCACGAAGTATGCGATCTCCTTGCCCTTACAAACTCCTTGGTTCAACTCCACAATCTTGTCGGAGGCTCCCAAGTGACACCTAACTAATCTAGGAGACGCCACTCTCCAAAAGGTAATAGATGGCGTGTTGATGATGAACTCCTTGATCTTGTGCTTCAAGTGATAGTCTCCCCAACACTCAACTCTCTCTCTCTAACGGATTTGGATATGGTGGAAAGAAGATTTGAGTGGAAAGCAACTTGGGGAAGGCTAGAGATCAAGATTCATATGGTAGGATTGGAATATCTTGGTCTCAACACATTAGTAGGTGGTTCTCTCTCAGAAAATGAGTAATGGAAGTGTAGGCTTGTTCTGATGGCTCTCTCCACGAATGAAGAGTGGGTGGAGAGGTATATATAGCCTCCACACAAAATCTAATCGTTACACACAATTTACCAAACTCGATGGGACCGAATCATGAAACTCGGTCGGACTGATTCAGTTCAAAAATGTGAACGTTAGGCTTTTCAGTGGGACTGATATGATCAACTCGGTGGGACCGTTTTCATTAGGGTTAGGGCATAACGTAATCTCGATGATACTGATCACATCAACTCGGTGAGACCGATTGCTGTAATAGGTAAACAGAGAGTTGGTCAGGAAAACTCAGTGGGACCGATTCGCTCATTTCGGTGAGACCGAAACGTTATGAAGGGAAAACAGAGAGTTTGCATCCCATCTCGATGAGACCGAGATCTCTATCGGTGAGACCGAATTGATTAGGGTTTTTGGCTATGGCTATGTCAAATGAACTCGGTGGTGCCGGATAGATCAAATCGGCGAGGCCGAGTTTGACTTTTGGTTTGGGACATATGTGGATATGAGAAAGTGGTTGAGGGCTTTTAGAGCATATCACTAAATGTTTTGAGCAAGCAAGCCATTAAGCAACACCCCATCCCCTTTTAATACTATTGGCTTTTCCAATAGACTCAATGTGATCTTGGATCACTAAAATGAAAATGCAGAGTCTTGAGCTTGAGCCAATATGTGTCCTTAGCATTTTGAGGGGTCCACATTCCTAGTCCATGCCATGCCAATCATTGAACTTTCTGAAATGATCATCTTGAAAGAGCATTAATTCAATGAGCTATATGTTGTTAGGAATTACCAAAACCACCCAGGGATAGTTGCACTTTCAACTTCCAGAATGGACAAAAGATTTCCAACAACATCGCAGAGTATGAGGGCCTGATTGCCGGCCTCAAGGCTGCCACAGCGCTGGGGATGAAGCGCCTCATCATCAAGGGTGACTCCCAGCTCCTGGTCAACTTCTCCAAAGGCGTACACACCGAAGGATGAGCACATGAAGGCATGCCTTGAGGAAGTGCATAAGATTGAGAAGCGGTTCATGGGGCTGGAATTGGAACACGTACTGTGTGGCACAAACAAGGAGGTGGACGACATTGCCAAAAGAGCATCCCGACGCTTGCCACAAGACCTCGCCGTATTTGAAGAGCGACTCTTCAAGCCATCAATGGCCCCTCCCACCGTTAGGCTGACACTGCCTCGGGAGGAGCACCCGACTCAGGCACACTAGCTTGCGGGCTGGCCTCGGGAGCCGACCTGCTCCTCGCGCTGGAGCCTTAGGAGGGGTGTTGGACTGAGGAATTCAAGGCGTACCTTCTCCAAGGAACCCTTCCGGAGAAAGAAGAAGAAGCGGAGCGCGTGGTGCGGCAAGCCACCGCGTACTGCATCCAAGACGGCGAGCTCTACCGAAGGCGGCCGAACGACGTGTCCCCGCGATGCATATCCAAGGAGCAGGGACGTGTGCTGCTGGAAGACATACACATCGGAGATTGCGAACGCCACTCCTCCTCACAAACCCTCGTGGGCAAGGCATTCCGCATCGGATTCTATTGGCCCACAGCGCTGAACGACGCCTCAGAACTGGTAAGGTCCTGTGAAGCCCGTCAATTCCATGCAAAACAGATTCACCAGCCCGCATAGGGCCTCCAGACCATCCCGCTGTCCTGGTCGTTCGTGGTCTAGGGGCTGGACATCCTGGGCATGTTCCCCAGGGCGCCTGGGGGCTACCTCTACCTCTACGTTGCCATCGACAAGTTCACCAAGTGGGCGGAGGTAGAAGCCGTCCGCACTATCCCAGTCGGCTCGGCACTCAAGTTCATCAAGGGCCCCATGAGCCGCTTCGGGGTCCCAAATCGTATCATCACCGACAACGGCTCATAGTTCATTAGCAACCTTTTCAAAACATACTGTGCTAACCTTGGAACGCAGATATGCTACGCCTCGATGGCACACCCCAGGAGCAACGACCAAGCCGAGCGCGCAAACGCAGAGGTCCTGAGGGGCCTCAAGACAAGAACTTTCAAGAAGAAGCTTGAGGCCTGCAGCAGGGGCTGGCTGGACGAGCTCTAGTCCGTGCTGTGGTCCATCTGCACCATCGCGACCAAGCCAACCGGTGAAACTCCTTTCTTCCTCATCTACGGAGTCGAAGCGGTTCTCCCACACGAGGTCAAGCATCGCTCTGCACGGGTCTTGTCGTTTGATGAAGCACGCCAGGACGCCGCGCGGGGGGTAGACCTCGTGCTGGGGGAGGAATGTCGCCGTCAAGCCTCGCTCCGGGCGGCAAGGTACCAGTAGGCGCTGCAGCGGTACCACTGCCGCAACATCCACTCCAGGACGCTCGAGGTAGGCGACCTCGTCCTGAGGCGGGTGCTCTCCAGGGAAGGGATGCATAAGCTCTCGCCCATGTGGGAGGGCCCGTTCAGAATCGCTTGCATCTCCAGGCCTGGCACCGTGCACCTGGAGACGCAAGATGGAGTCCCCATCCAGAACGCCTAGAACATCCAACACCTCTGGAAGTTCTACCCATGAAGCAAGGCCCCGTGCCTGTGAAGGTCTCCGCTCGTGACACTCTCACGTAATAATGAGTGGGGTTGTATACGCCCCGGAATCTCCGAGTGCCGCCCTCGAGCCTCAAGGGCTCCCTCCCACGTCCTAGTGGCAGCACATAGCTCCGCGCTGGTGAGAATACTAGACTAGGTGCCGGACACGGCTGTTCATTTGCTTGTTTTTTGTAGTTGGTTTGCAACCTCTTAATGGAATTTGGAGTTCTAGCGTTTATCGATTGCCTAGTTGGGTTTTCCTCCTTTTATTTGCTCGCCTTTTTGTCTCGGATCAGGGAGAATGACAGTTGCCCGTCACTCTTGATGGCTTCTCGCCCCTCGTTGGTTACCCCAAGTGGAAGGTTTGAAATGTAGCGTAGCGGCAAATTTCCCTTAGCAAAGATACCAAGGATCGAATCCCGTGAGACTCCGAGGGTCGACAAGAAGGTGTCAATGGCGCCAGAAACTTTTGCTTGACAGGACCTGCACACAGATACAAATAACTTTGCTCCCAACGAGTACAAAGAGGTTGTCAATCCCTCCGGCCTTGTCGTTTACAAAGGATCAAACGCAAGAGATAATAGTGATAGGTATGACTGCAACTAGGAAATAAGAACAGGAAGTAAATAGCGGGTGTGATCAGTGATGGTAATATGGACCGGGGTCCCATGATGTTCACTAGTGATGTCTCTCTCCCAAAAGACGATAAAACAGCTAAGCGAGGTAAACAAATTAGAGCTGGGCAATTGATAGGATTATGTGCGCAAACCAATGCTACCTATGCTGTAAAGAAAGGTAGAGGCTCAAAAGCATGGGCGGTACGCCAAGGCAAGTAGACCGAAATCCATCTGCATCTACTACTAATCATCCACCTTGAGATATCTATCCAGAACATCTCGCTGGTATTAAGTTGCGAGTCCCACCCAAAGTGTAAACTCAAAGCAACAGACAACTGCATTAAAAGAACTTTGCGTAAAGTAAACAATCCTTGCACCCGCAAGTACAAGCACCGTTGTTTTCCCCCTTGTGGCAACAGCACATCCCCTAGACTCATGTTTCTGTCACTCAAGCTAGTCATCGAGGGGCATGAACCCACAATCAAGCATAACGTTCCCTCTTGGAGTTACTACCTACTACTCGGCCAAAGCAATAAATAGCAACGGAGAACATGCAAGAATTACTCAAGAACATAAATATAAAAGAGGTGAATCAAATATATTACTCACACACAATCTGAACATAATCTCATAATCCATCGGATCCCAGCAAACTCAGTAGAGCAACAGCATAAAGATTACATATGTGCCTCGATCATGTAGGGCAGCTCACGAGGTCTAATCGGTGGAGAACAAAGAGGGGAGGAGAACATCACATAGCTACTGGTCATGGACCCATGGTCCAAGGGAGACTACTCACAACTCATCCGGGAGGCGTCCATGGTGGTGGAGAAGCTCCCGGTGGTGGTTCTCCCCTCCGGCAGGGTGCCGGGAAGAGTTCTCCTAGTGCTCCCGATCTTGGAAGCGCGGCGGCGGCGGAACAGAGATGAGATCGCGAAAAAGGGTTCCGTCCTCGAGGGTTTCGGGACGCGAGCAATATATATGCAAAAGGGGGTCACCAGAGGCGGAGGTGGGGCCCCAGGTGCCCCCCTGGCGCGGCCAGGGGTGGGGCCGCGCTGGGTGGCCGCCTGGGCCACCCCAGGCTCCCCTCTGGCCCTGCCTTGGTTTTTCTGGAAGCTCCCGATATGCTGATTTTTCCTGTATTTTTCCCGGAATTTTTAGGGCACTTTTAATATGGCGGAAACCTGAAATAGAAAAACAGCAGAAAACAGGAACTGGCACTGTGGTGCACTGAGTTAATAGGTTAGTCCAAATATGATCAAAAGTGTATGGAAGTGCATAAATATCATAGCAATATCACACAAAAGAGGCATGGAGCAAGCAGAAATTATAGATACGTTTTGGACGTATCAACTCTCCCTCGTGCGCCTCGCGCGGGGGCTAGATAGGCGTGTGCGCGCGTTGGGCTCGCCCACGCCTCAAACACACTTGCCAAAGCCCTGTCACCCCAGTGCTTCGGCTTCCTTTGATCTCACGAGGCGCCCTCGAATGAGCTCGTGATTTATGCACCCTTTTTAAAGTCCATGCCCCCCGGGTATTGCGACACGGTGCACTAAGCCACGGCTAGCCCATGCCCGAGGGCTCGCGCAAGGAAGGACAAGATACCCGACGAGTCTTCTAACAATTATGCAGATTTATGCTGCCTCCCGAGGCCGGCACCTACTGAGTCGGCAACAAGGGGGCTTCACTGGATGATGAAGGGCTCACCCTCGCGAGGTGGGAAGCTACCGCGAATATACCAAGCTAAGTTACCCTACCGCACCTACTTGGAACATGAACGTCACAACATAACACAGAAACAGTAAGCGTAGCATAGTAACATAAGTGCCATGGTTCATTACACGTCCCAGCAGGACCCTCTACCTTTTTCAAAATGCAGGAGAAAGGAAAGGTTAAACAAAAGTGGCCCGCACGACCACAACAGCCCCCAGGGCCCGGCTCCGGAGGCCCTCCAGGCTCAGTCTGAGCCCTCCTCCTGCTTCACCGTGATGCGGCGACAAGGCCCCTCGTCGCCTCTCCCAAACCTAGCTCGGCAGCGTGGCAGCTCATCGGAGCCGCTGATACGTCCAAAACGTATCTAAAATTTCTGCTTGCTCCATGCCACTTTTGGGTGATATTGCTATGATATTTATACACTTCCATACACTTTTGATCATACTTGGACTAACCTACTAATCCAGTGCACCCCAGTGCCAGTTTCTGTTTTCGGCTGTTTTTGTATTTTAGGTTTTCACATTACGAGAACTGCCAGGAAAAATCCAGAAAAATTATATAAAAAATCAGCGTTCCAGAACCTACCTTGCGCCTGAAGGACAGCCGGGGGGGCCACCAGGGCTCCAGGCGCCCTGGCGGCGCCCCCCCCAGGGCCGCGCCGGGGGGCGCCTAGGCCCCCCGAGCCCCGTCTGGTGCCCCCCTTTGGCATATATTTAGAGCGTCCTTCGAAACCCTCAGGACGGGAACTCTTTTTCGCGATCTCATCTCTGTTCCGCCGCCGCCACCGCTTCCAAGATCGGGAGCACCAGGAGAACTCTTCCCGGCACCCTGCCGGAGAGGAGGATCACCACCGGGAGCTTCTCCACCACCATGGACGCCTCCCAGATGAGTTGTGAGTAGTCTCCCTTGGACCATGAGTCCATGACCAGTAGCTATGTGATGTTCTCCTCCCGTTCTTGTGCTTCACTAATTAGTCCTCGTGAGCTGCCCTACATGATCGAGGCACATATGTAATCCTTATGCTGTTGCTATGATGAGTTTGCTGGGATCCGATGGATTATGAGATTATGTTCAGATTGTGATTGAGTAATATATTTGATCTACCTCTTTTATATTTATGTTCGTAAGTAATTCTTGCATGTTCTCCGTTGTTATTTATTGCTTTGGCCAAGTAATAGGTAGTGACTCCAAGAGGGAACGTTATGCTCGATTGTGGGTTCATGCCCCTCGATGACTAGTTTGAGTGACAGAAACATGAGTCTAGGGGATGTGCTGTTGCCACAAGGGGGAAAACAACGGTGCTTGTGCCCGCGGGTGCAAGGATTGTTTACTTTACGCAAAGTTCTTTTAATGCAGTTGTCTGTTGCATTGAGTTTACACTTTGGGTGGGACTCGCAACTTAATACCAGCGAGATGTTCTGGATAGATATCTCAAGGTGGATGATTAGTAGTAGATATTGATGGATTTCGGTCTACTTACTTTGGCGTACCGCCCATGCTTTGAACCTCAACCTTTCTTGCAATGTAGTCAGCATTGGTTTGCGTTCGTGGTCCTGTCAATTGCCCAGCTGTAATTCGTTTACCTCACATAGTTGTTTTATCGTCTTTTGGGAGAGAGACATCACTAGTGAACATCATGAGACTCCGGTCCATATTACCATCATTGATCACATCCGCTATTTACTTTTCGCTATTATTTACTATTGCAAACATTATCTATCACTACTATCATTTGCGTTTAACCCTTTGTGAACTACAAGGCCGGAGGGATTGACAACCTCTCTGTACTCGTTGGGAGCAAAGTTATTTGTATCTGTGTGCAGGTCCATGTTGATTGCTAATATCTGGCGCCGTTAGCAGTTGACACCTACTTGTTGAACCTAGGAGTCTCTGGGGATTCGATCCTTGGCATCTTTGCTAAGGGAAAAACTTCCAGAACACTGCATCTCACACCTTCCACTTGGGGTAACCAACGAGGGGTTAGAGGCCCATCAAGGAGTTTTTCTGGCGCCATTGGCCGGGGACTCCACTCTTCAGGATAGGGGAGTTGCATGCTATCTTTTACCTTTGCTTTTTAGTCTTGTTAGTTTACCTTTCAGTTTTTGCTTTAGTATCCTTTATCAAAAATTACAAAAAATATATTATTTTGCCTTCCTGTTAGTAGTCCTATCTGTTTAGCTAAACATGTTAGGATATGGTGCTTTGAGGGAATCAGAAGTTCTAGATTTCCATCAAAGGGAGGAAGAAGATAGAATTAAGAGCCTTCCTACCCACCACACTGTTGCTACTATCCAAGTTGTTGAGGATATCCAAACTCTTAGCACCCAATGTACTCCTGGTCCCAATGGACCTATTAATGGTGATGCTATGACTATAGAAACTACCAAACAAATGAACCTAGAGGACACCACTACCACTTTACTTGATGCTAATGACCTTTATTTTGATAATTGCACTCTTACCAAAGTTATTGATTTCCTTCACAAGATGTCTAGAGACCCTCGCACTAGCACGCTTAATCTTGCCTTCACAGAGCATATCACTAATGCTCTCATCAAAGCTAGGGAGGAGAAACTTAGAGTAGAAGCCTCTAATAAAAATTAAATTGAATGACTTCTCTTGTTATGCATTATGTGATGTTGGCGCTAGTACCTCTGTTATGCACAAAAGAATATATGATATGCTTAAATTGAAACCTTATGATTCTTGTTCTTTTGGTGTTCGTCTCGTTGATTCTTCCATAAAGAAACCTTTGGGGAGGATCGACGATGTTCTTATCGTTGTCAATGATAATTATGTTCCCGTTGATTTTACTATTATGGATATTGAATGTGATCCTTCATGTCCAATTATTTTGGGACGTCCCTTTTTACGCACCGTTGGTGCTATCATTGACATGAAAGAGGGTAATATAAAATTTCAGTTTCCTCTCAAGAAAGGGATGGAACACTTCCATCGAAAGAAGATCAAGTTACCTTTTGAGTCCGTTGTACGGGCTAGCTATTCTTTTACTCTTGATAAGACTTGATCTCTATGCATTATGCCTAGCTTAAAGGCATAAAAGAAAGCGCTTTTGGGAGGCAGCCCACATGAATAAAAATTTTATTTTGCTTTTGTTGTGTCTTGATGTTGTTTACTACAGTAGCATCATCATTGTATCTTTTCTTTTCATATTTGTGCCAAGTATAGCCTCTGATTGCTAGAAAGTTCAAAAGTTGTGAGGTGCTGTCCAGGAAACAGATTCTCTCCTTGGATAGAAAAATTCGTATAAAATCACCAGATCATCTTTTTGGTCTGAATTTTTTCGAAAGCGTTCTCTATATAATTGTCTTTCGTGCTTCTGTTCTGAGTTTTTTTATTTGAGTTGCATAAGTGCCCCGAACAAATCATTTACTACCTGATGTTCTGTTTTTCACAGATTCTGTCCTGTTTTACCTTTCCTTCATTTTGCAAACCAAGAGCTTGCTTTTTCTTTGCAAAAACCTTTTGGCAATCTTGAGAAACAATAGACCTTCAAGAATATCTTTATTTCCAGCAAGGAACAATTATTTTATTAAGGGTACTAACCTCGCTAATCAGATTATAATGAGTTATGTATGAAGGGAGTTTTCAAGTGTGCGAGGGAAGATGATAAAAAGATTCAGGAGTGTCAAGCGCTCAAGCTTGGGGATGCCCCCGTGCACCCCCAAGAAATATTCAAGGAGACTCAAGCGTCTAAGCTTGGGGATGCCCCCGTGCATCCCCTTCTCCATCAACATTATCAGTTCGTCTTTCGTTCCGCTATATTTTTATCACTTCATGTGTTATGTGCTATGCTTGGAGCGTCTTGCTTTTTAGTTTTCTTTAGCTTTTCATAACGAGTCGGAACACGGCTTTCTTTATGTGGGAGAGAAACACGCTCCACTTCTACCTAGAACATAACATAGAATTTTCATGTCTATCTTTGCTGTGTGTGTTCTTTGTCTTTTAATAGCTACTATCATGTTCAGCTCTTAGTATTCATGCTTATCTTTTCAAAGAGCTTTTGTTTAGTTGCTTGCTTGAACTCTCTTTAATTACCATGCTCACCTTATTAAGAGAGTTTGCTTCCGTTGCATTGGTTGATATGTCTATGATAAAGATGCTACGTGCATGATGGCGCTTAGTAGTTCAGGTTTTCTTATGGTTAGTCTCAAATAGCTGGGGGATTCCCAATGTGTTATTGGAGTACCAACATGATTTGTTTGCCTATGATGTGGTATGGTTTAGTAATATCTTCCTTCAAGAATTTATTTTGATTGACTTGGCGTATGCTCACGCATATTTAAGACTGTAAAGAAAGTCTGTCAAGCCTTGATGATCTTTTATTTCTGAGTAGCGATATAACTACCATGACTGATTCAATATTGCTTTGTCGCTCTGCATGATTATGACCGTCATTGCTCTCTTAGTTGGTCGCTCCCAGTCTTTTGCTAACCTCCACCTGTACTAAGCGGACTAACTTTGCAATACATAGCTCATGGGAAAGTAGCTTAAAAACTATTGTGGTAAAGAATATGTCACTTATGTATCTTATTTCTTATAAGTTGCTTGCTGAGCGGTAACCATGTTTCTGGGGACGCCATCAACTGTCACACTATTGTTGAATATCATGTGAGTTGCTATGCATGTTCGTCTTGTCTGAAGTAAGGGTGATTTGCCATGGGGTGAATGGTTGAGTATGCATATTGTTAGAGAAGAACATTGGGCCGCCAACCAAAGCCATGTATCATGGTGGAAGTTTTAGCTTGGACATTAATCCTCAATCTCTTATGAGAATATGCTTATGCATTAAAGAGGAGTCCATTATCTATTTTCTATGTTGTCCCGGTATGGATGTCCTCAAGTTGAGATCTATCAAAAACGAGAAATCAAATGCGATTTATCTCCTTGGACCTTTGTACAGGTGGCATAGAGGTACCCCTTTGTGACACTTGGTTGAAACATATGTAATGCGATGACAATCCATGGAAATCCGAGCTAATTAGGACAAGGTGCGAGCACTATTGGTATTCGATGCATGAGGCTTGCAACTTATAGGATGTCTTATGCATGACACATATGAAGTACTACTACCGTTGACAAAATAGCTTTTATGTTTAAAAAAAAAGCTCTAGCACATAACCATTCTTTTACTTTTATGTTGAGTCTCCACCTTCTTTCTTCAAGCACCAACTACTGAGAGCATGATTGTCATTCTGAGTGTAATGTGCATTGTCCCAAAGTAGCATTGTCTTTTGCATGATTGTGATATCGTTATTTTTGAAATCATTGTATCTAGTCATCACTTAAACCTTGGAGGTGCCCCTGCATTTATGTTTTGCTTCACTAAAGGGGGCAAGCTAGATATCACTTTATCATATTTGCACATCATGTTCATTGCAAATCTTTTTGATGTTTCAGTTTCATGTTGTAAAACTTTCAGTCATTTGTGATTTTCTCATGAGGCAACTTAATTACTACAGATTCATTGTCTCAGTAAGCTTTTGTCATATGACTATGAATAAGTCCTATATGGTTAATAGCATGTCACCACAGAAATTATTCTTGTTATCATTTACCTACTCGAGGACGAGCAGGAATTAAGCTTGGGGATGTTGATATGTCCAAAACGTATCTATAATTTCTGCTTGCTCCATGCCACTTTTGGGTGATATTGCTATGATATTTATACACTTACATACACTTTTGATCATATTTGGACTAACCTACTAATCCAGTGCACCCCAGTGCCAGTTTCTGTTTTCGGCTGTTTTTGTATTTTAGGTTTTCACATTACGAGAACTACCAGGAAAAATCCAGAAAAATTATATAAAAAATCAGCGTTCCAGAACCTACCTTGCGCCCGAAGGACAGCCGGGGGGGGGGACACCAGGGCTCCAGGCGCCCTGGCGACGCGCCCCCCCTGGGCCGCGCCAGGGGGGCGCCTGGGCCCCCCGAGCCCCGTCTGGTGCCCCCCTTTGGCATATATTTAGAGCGTCCTTCGAAACCCTCGGGACGGGAACTCTTTTTCGCGATCTCATCTCTGTTCCGCCGCCGCCGCCGCTTCCAAGATCGGGAGCACCAGGAGAACTCTTCCCGGCACCCTGCCGGAGGGGAGGATCACCACCGGGAGCTTCTCCACCACCATGGACGCCTCCCGGATGAGTTGTGAGTAGTCTCCCTTGGACCATGGGTCCATGACCAGTAGCTATGTGATGTTCTCCTCCCGTTCTTGTGCTTCACTAATTAGTCCTCGTGAGCTGCCCTACATGATCGAGGCACATATGTAATCCTTATGCTGTTGCTATGATGAGTTTGCTGGGATCCGATGGATTATGAGATTATGTTCAGATTGTGATTGAGTAATATATTTGATCTACCTCTTTTATATTTATGTTCGTAAGTAATTCTTGCATGTTCTCCGTTGTTATTTATTGCTTTGGCCAAGTAATAGGTAGTGACTCCAAGAGGGAACGTTATGCTCGATTGTGGGTTCTGTTGGAA
Source organism: Secale cereale (assembly GCA_902687465.1). Taxonomy (NCBI): domain Eukaryota; kingdom Viridiplantae; phylum Streptophyta; class Magnoliopsida; order Poales; family Poaceae; genus Secale; species Secale cereale. The sequence continues at coordinate 264,153,062 of LR738711.1, read as the reverse complement.
ATATGCCCTAGAGGCAATAATAAATTGGTTATTATTATATTTCCTTGTTCATGATAATTGTTTATTATCCATGCTAGAATTGTATTGATAGGAAACTCAGATACATGTGTGGATACATAGACAAACACCATGTCCCTAGTAAGCCTCTAGTTGACTAGCTCGTTGATCAACAGATGGTCACGGTTTCCTGACCATGGACATTGGATGTCGTTGATAACGGGATCACATCATTAGGAGAATGATGTGATGGACAAGACCCAATCCTAAGCCTAGCACAGATCGTGTAGTTCGTATGCTAAAGCTTTTCTAAATGTCAAGTATCTTTTCCTTAGACCATGAGATTGTGCAACTCCCGGATACCGTAGGAATGCTTTGGGTGTACCAAACGTCACAACGTAACTGGGTGGCTATAAAGGTGCACTACAGGTATCTCCGAAAGTGTCTGTTGGGTTGGCATGAATCGAGACTGGGATTTGTCACTCCGTGTGACGGAGAGGTATCTCTGGGCCCACTCGGTAGGACATCATCATAATGTGCACAATGTGATCAAGGAGTTGATCACAGGATGATGTGTTACGGAACGAGTAAAGAGACTTGCCGGTAACGAGACTAAACAAGGTATCGGGATACCGACGATCGAATCTCGGGCAAGTACAGTACCGATAGACAAAGGGAATTGTATACGGGGTTGATTGAATCCTTGACATCGTGGTTCATCCGATGAGATCATCGTGGAGCATGTGGGAGCCAACATGGGTATCCAGATCCCGCTGTTGGTTATTGACCGGAGAGTCGTCTCGGTCATGTCTGCGTGTCTCCCGAACCCGTAGGGTCTACACACTTAAGGTTCGGTGACGCTAGGGTTGTAGAGATATAAGTATGCGGAAACCCGAAAGTTGTTCGGAGTCCCGGATGAGATCCCGGACGTCATGAGGAGTTCCGGAATGGTCCGGAGGTAAAGATTTATATATAGGAAGTCCTATTTTGGCCACCGGAAAATGTTCGGGATTTTTCGGTATTGTACCGGGAAGGTTCTAGAAGGTTCCGAAGTGGGGCCCCCCTGCATGGGGGGACCCACATGAACGTGGGTAGTGGGGGCAAGGCCCCACACCCCTGGTCAAGGCGCACCAAGATCCCCCCTTAGAAGGAATAAGATCATATCCCGAAGGGATAAGATCAAGATCCCTAAAAAGGGGGGATAACAATCGGTGGGGAAAGGAAATGATGGGATTTCTTTCCCCCACCTTTGCCAACGCCCCAATGGACTTGGAGGGCAAGAAACCAGCCCCCTCCACCCCTATATATAGTGGGGAGGCGCATGGGAGCCGCACCCCAAGCCCTGGCGCCTCCCTCTCCCTCCCGTGACACATCTCCCTCCTCCCGCAGCGCTTGGCGAAGCCCTGCTGGAATCCCGCTACTTCCACCACCACGCCGTCGTGCTGCTGGATCTCCATCAACCTCTCCTCCCCCCTTGCTGGATCAAGAAGGAGGAGACATCCCCGTTCCGTACGTGTGTTGAACACGGAGGTGCCGTCCGTTCGGCGCTAGGATCATCGATGATATGGATCACGACGAGTACGACTCCATCATCCCCGTTCTCTTGAACGCTTCCGCTCGCGATCTACAAGGGTATGTAGATGCACTCCCCTCTTTATGCTCGTTGCTAGATTACTCCATAGATAGATCTTGGTGATGCGTAAGAAATTTTTTGATTTTCTGCTACGATCCCCAACAGTGGCATCATGAGCTAGGTCTATGCGTAGTATCTTGCACGAGTAGAACACAAAGTAGTTGTGGGCGTGGATTTGTCAATTTACTTGCCGTTACTAGTCTGATATTGATTCGGCAGCATCGTGGGATGAAGCGGCCCGGACCGACCTTACACGTATTCTTACGTGAGACAGGTTCCACCGACTAACATGCACTAGTTGCATAAGGTGGCTAGCGGGTGTCTGTCTCTCCCACTTTAGTCGGATCGGATTCGATGAAAAGGGTCCTTATGAAGGGTAAATAGAAATTGGCATATCACGTTGTGGTTTTGGCGTAGGTAAGAAACGTTCTTGCTAGAAACCTATAGCAGCCACGTAAAAACTTGCAACAACAATTAGAGGACGTCTAACTTGTTCTTGCAGCATGTGCCGTGTGATGTGATATGGCCAAAAGGATGTGATGAATGATATATATGTGATGTATGAGATTGATCATGTTCTTGTAATAGGAATCATGACTTGCATGTCGATGAGAATGACAACCGGCAGGAGCCATAGGAGTTGTCTTATTTATTGTATGACCTGCGTGTCACTGAATAACGCCATGTAATTACTTTACTTTATTGCTAAACGTTAGCCATAGTAGTAGAAGTAATGTTTGGCGAGACGAATTCATGAAGACACGATGATGGAGATCATGATGATGGAGATCATGGTGTCATGCCGGTGACGATGATGATCATGGAGCCCCGAAGATGAAGATCAAAGGAGCAAGATGATATTGGCCATATCATGTCACTATTTGATTGCATGTGATGTTTATCATGTTTTACATCTTATTTGCTTAGAACGACGGTAGTGAATAAGATGATCTCTCACTAAAATTTCAAGAATTGTGTTCCCCCTAACTGTGCACCGTTGCTAAGGTTCGTTGTTCCGAAGCACCACGTGATGATCGGGTGTGATAGGTTCTAACGTTCACATACAACGGGTGTAAGCCAGATTTACACAGGCGATACACTTAGGGTTGACTTGACGAGCCTAGCATGTACAGACATGGCCTCGGAACATGGAAGACCGAAAGGTCGAACATGAGTCGTATAGAAGATACGATCAACATGAAGATGTTCACCGTTGATGACTAGTCCGTCTCACGTGATGATCGGACACGGCCTAGTCGATTCGGATCATGTATCACTTAGATGACTAGGGAGATGTCTATCTGAGAGGGAGTTCATTAGATGAACTTCATTGTCATGAACAATAGTCTAAGTTGTCTTCGCAAATTATATTGTAGACCAATAACTGCGTTGTAGATCCCTGTTTAATACGATCCTAGAGAAAGACTAAGTTGAAAGATATTGTAAGCAATGATGCGGACTGGGTCCGTAGTCCGAGGAGTGTCCTCACTGCTGCACAGAAAGCTTACGTCTTTGATGCACCACTCGATGTGCAAACCCCTACAACGTTGTCTGTGGATGTTGTGAACACCTCACAGACACGTCCTGATGACTACTTGATAGTTTAGTGCACCATACTTTACGGCTTAGAATCGGGATTCCAATGACGTTTTGAACGTCATAGAACATATGAGATGTTCTGAGAGATGAAATTGGGATTTCAGGCTCATGCCCGTGTTGAGAGGTATGAGACCTCTCACAAGTTATTTTGCCAAAAAGATGGAGGAGAATAGCTCAACCAGTGAGCATGTGCTCAGAATGTCTGGGTGCTAAAATCACTTGAACCAAGTGGGATTTAATCTTCCAAATGAGATAGTGGTTGACGGAATTCTCTAGACACTATCACCAAGCTACTAGAACTTCGTGATGAACTATGACATGCAAAGGATGGAGATGATCCCGGAGCTATTAGAAGTTCTTAAGACCGCAAAAGTAGAAATCAAGAAGGAGCATCAAGTGTTGATGGTTTAACAAGACCACTAGTTTCAAAAGGGCAAGGGCAAGAAGGGAAACTTCATGAATGGCAAACCAGTTGTCGCACTAATGAAGGAACCCAAGGTTGAACCCAAACCTTGAGACTAAGTGCTTCTATTGTAAGGGGAAAGTCATATGGTAGCGGAACTACCCCAAATACATGGTAGATAAGAAAGCTGGCAACTTCAACCAAGTATGTTTGATGTACGTGTTATTGATGTGTACCTTACTAGTACTCCTTGTAGTATCTGGGTATTGGATACCGGTTCAGTTGCTATTATTAGTGACTTGAAGCAAAAGCTACTGACTGAATGGAGACTAGCTAAGGGCGAGGTGACGATGTATGTTGGAAGTGTTTCCAAGGTTGATAAGATCACCATCGCACGCTCCCTCTACCTTCGGGATTTGTATTGAACCTAGATAAATGTTATCAGGTGTCTACGTTGAGCATGAATATGATTAGATCATGTTCATTGCAATACAGTTATTCATTTAAGTTAGAGAATAATGGTTATTCTGTTTACATGAATAATACCTTTATGGTCATGCACCCAATGGTTTATTGAATCTCGATCATAGTAATACACATGATAATAATATTAACGCCAAGAGATGTAGAGTTAATAATGATAGTACCACTTTCTGTGGCACTGCTGCTTAGGTCATTTTGGCATAAAATGCATGAAGAAACTCCATGCTAATGGATGTTTGGAGTCACTTGATTTTGAATCGCTTGACATATGTGAGCCATGCCTCATGGGCAGGATGACTAAGATCCCGTGTTCAGGTACAATGAAACGGGAAAGTGACTTGTTGGAAATCATACATGCTGATGTGTGTGATCCAATGAGAATTAAGGCGTGTGGTGGATATCGTTATTTTCTCATCTTCACTGACGATTTGAGTAGATATGGGTATATTTACTTAATGAAGCAAAAGTCAGAAACGTTTGAAAAGTTCAAGCAATTTCAGAGTGAAGTTAACAATCATCATAACAAGAAGATCATGTTCCTACGATCTGATCAAGGGGAGATTTTCTGAATTATGAGTTTGGCAATCACTTAAGACATTGTGGAAATGTTTCACAGTTGAAGCCACCTGGAACACCACAGCGTAATGGTGTGTCCGGACGTCGTAATCGAACCTTATGAGATATGGTGCGATATATGATGTATCTTACCGATCTACCGCTATTATTTTGAGGTTATGCATTAGAGACAGCTGCATTCACTTTAGATAGGGCACCATCTAAGTCCGTTGAGACGACGCTGTCTGGTTTGGCAAGAAACCAAAGTTGTCATTTTCTTAATGTTTGGGGCTGCGATGCTTATGGCTTTAGCCGGGAAAAAGCTCGAACCCAAAGCGGACAAATACATCTTCATAGGATACCCAATGGTAAGAGTTGGATATACCTTCTGTCTCAGACCCAAGGGCAAAAATGTTTGTCGCTAACAACGGGTCCTGTAACACCCCAAAAATTTTAACCATGATTTATTTATTAAAATTTTGCCAGGAACTTAAAATTTTCTTTCCTGGATTTTATTTTGATTTCAGTACCATTATTTTCCTCTGAATTGTGGAGTTTTCCCTCCAAGGGGAAAACTTTTCAAAAATATTGTTGGACTTGTATACCTTCTCAAGATCATTTCTTTTATCAGTGGAAATATTTCTGTAAATACTTCCCTAAAGCTTTATTGCTTTTAATTGATTTCTCATAAGTTTGGAGTCTCTTTTGCACTGCAGCCATTTGAAAAATTCATTTAAAACTTCCACCAAAATTTGGGGATGTTGGTAGAAGTATATAACTCATTCCTATGCAAAGATCCATTGGTGTTCTTTGGAAAATTTGAGCAAACAATCCTCATTTGTGTTCTGGTCCAGTTTAGTGGTTTGTACTACAGCTCCATTTTTGCTTGCCCTTTTGCCTCTAAATTTTTCTCCTGCTTATAGTCCACCCTACCAAACTCTTAAGTCCAGGAGATTTGGACCCATTGGAATATTTTTGGTCCATGCAAGGATAGCTTTTCTCTTCTGTCCAGATTTGATTTTCTCAAAAACTTGCACTAGAAAGTTTTTGCTTTTGACAAACTAACCTTGCCACCCTCTTTATCATCTAAATAGACTTTACTCTAGAGTTTTTGGCCACCAGAAGAGATGCCTAGAAGCCCGTGGCATTCTGTCGAGCACCTTGTGTTCATGGACAGTTTTGGCATGGTTTTGTATTTGCATAGTGATCTTACCCCTCTGGGCAAATCAGTTTGTCCACTAGACTCCTAGTAAACTCTAACATAGACCTGTTAAACCCCAGCCTCACCCTAGACCTCTAGCACGCTTTGGCATTTCGCCGAACATCTGCCGTGCATGCCCGGAGCGCGAGCAGAGCGCGCGTTTTGCACGTGCTCGCGCCCGAACCGACACGCCCTGGATAAGCCTCCCGAGCTCGTCCTTATCCTCTCCCCTGTCCCCTAGTGCGGCCCCTACTCGCCCTGCTCCTCTCAGAGCGGCAGCGTTGGCGCTTTGGCGGCACACCGGAGCACGTGACCGGCTCTGCCATGGACGGCGCCGCCCAAGCCTCCTCCGTTCGCCAGCTGCCCTCGTGAGCAGGCCATTCTCATCCCCTAGCTTCCGCAGCCACGCCGTGCACCGCTAGCCTTCGCCACGTCGCCCTGCCGCAACAGAGAGGCGGTTCGCCGACGTTCCTATCCGCAGCCGCGGGAACCGACCTCCCCCGCCTATAAAGAGGAGCCCCGAGCCCGTCCAGACCCCAAGCAGCCTCAAGCCATCTTCCTGGAGCTCCCGTAGCCAGAAATCGAGGGAGAGAGGCCGTCTCCCTCATCTCCGGTAGCTTCGGCCGCCGCCGCATTCTTGTACCGTGCGTCGCGAGCAGAGCCCCCCTAGTCCTCCTGTCACCACCATCCACTTCCCCTCGACCTAGCAGAGCCACCCAACCGCTCAAACTTGATCGAGAACCACCGTAGGGCGGAACCCCTTTTCCAACCGAGACCGCCGTCCGCCGCGAAGCTCGTC
>LR738711.1:264104379-264143304 GCA_902687465.1 Secale cereale | reverse complement strand
AATTCCATCCATCACTTCTGGGCCACGGCGCACATCTACGGTAGAAGCATCACATCGGAGCGCCCCTACCGGTTCACCGGGAGGACGACCTCCGACGAGCCCCAAGCCATCCAACTTGCAGCCCGAGAGGCTATAGTTCATCTTCGGCACCTGTCGCCGAGGGTTAACTGCCGCTCATTCTACTACTACCCTAGTCGTGAAGGCTATGGTAGACCGACCCAGGTCGCCAACGGAGACCATGAGTCGGACCCTGCCCTGGTGCATCTGGTGCGCTACCTGGAAGCGCAAGAGGCACTATTTGATCAGGTCACTCTTGACCTGATTGAGACCCGCATGACGCTCACTCGCCTGACCCCGGCAAGGAGCGAGGTCGCACACGCCACCGACACCCCGATAGTGCTGCCTGGAAGGCCGGTTGAGCCCCCAAGCTCTGACCATGTCATCCACCCAGGCAATGCCATCGCCGCACCCGGAGATCTCCGTCGTCTCTTGGAGGCCTACTCCAATGGGACGGTGACCTCGACACCCCGCGAAGGCCACCACCGCTACTCCAGCCCTGTAGCTCCCCATCCTACCCCGGCCAGCTCCGACGCGGAAGCACCCGGAGAGGACTCGGCCTCCGCAGGACACGCCCGGCTAGATCTCAACCAGGTGGACTGAGTCCACCAGGATTGTTGTCAAGCCCTAGTGGCCGGTTTTTCCGTTAGTTCCGTAGTAGCCGTTGTGTGGCGTGGTGGGCTTGTAACCACTTGTGTGTCAGCATCACATAGTACGTGTGATCTGGCATAAATTGTTTGACGAGTAGTTGCAGAGTAAAATTCTAGACGTGACCCCAAATCGACATGCACAGTAACATGTCACTTCTCTTTTGGATTGAGGCCTGAGACTTTGACTCAGACAGCCCCGCGCCGGAGTCGGTGCCTCAGTCGTACCGACCCCACTTCATGTTTTATGACCCAGGCTCTCTATAAGAGGCCACCCTCGTTTTTCCACACCAGCAACCATCAGCATCGAGCACTATCTTACTCATTCACCCATCCATGTCTCACCCCGGAGCTTACCTGAGGATCCCCGATGCAAACCCTGGTAGTTTTGTTAAGATATTATGGGATTTTACCCGCAATACTCTTGGCTCCACCCATCCACCCCTGTATGAACTGTTCAAATCGAGAATCACTCCTGATCTCTCGAAATACTGGGCAGCTGTACATATTCCACCAGCAGATTTAAACCAAGGCCCTCCCTATGTTATCTTCATCGGGAGATCCATGCCAACACCAGGCATGGCCATTGACTCTGCTGCGTATGAAGCAGTCACCCGTCTTCGATTTGCGGTACCTTGTGCCAGCACAAGAGAATACTGCTATTTCCCAAGCCGCGCTGCTTTTGGAGCAGAAGCTACGTTCCGCTGTGGACGTGCGGAGAGCGATCCAGCCCTGGTCTATCTCATTCAATATGTGATGGCCCAGGAGCGTTTCACCCAGCAAATACTGGAGTATCTCCACTATCTTGCTGTTCTGAATCCCCGGATCACCATTGGCGGACCCCCTCTGCCAACTCAGGAAGGACACGTTCTTCGATTGCTTCCTCAACTTCCTCCGCTCCCTCCGGAAGAAGAAGAATGTGTTCCAACACCGGGAAGCCTTCCGCTTTCCCCGATAGGAGAGAAATGTGCCCCGGTGCCGGAGACATTTCCTCAGGACCCTGTCCATTTTCCGTAGACGTAACTGCTATGTTTGCTACCCTAGCATTTATTTGTGTATTACAGCTTATGCGTTGTATCCTAAGTTTGTGCGATGTATTAAATGTTTGTTTTCGATTAATATGAGTGGTTTTTACTGCTGTTCATTTTGATTGACTGTTTCCGCTCTCAGTAAATCTTGAAGTTAGGTTTTCCTTTGAGCCGTTGCAACACATAAATTCTCCATGACATGTATTTTAATTCGCACAGCACCACGACAGCAGGCTCACATCCACAATCACTCAACTGCATGCACTAATTGCATAACCACGTACACATTTTTGCACCTAACTAATCACCTCGCTAACACACCACAGTCTCTAAAGGAGAAATTGGTGGGTGATTTTTGTTTCGAATGCAAGTTGCCTCCAGCACACTGATAGCAGTCAGAACTTAACAACCACACTTAATCCTCATGATCACCGCCGCCGCGTAGAGCTAACACTCGAGCAGCAGCATCACGGCGATCATTGAGGATCATCGCGCACAAGAGCACGGAGAACCCCAGCAATGCCGCCAACCCTCCGCACATCATGATCACGTACCAGTCCGGCATCACCTCCGCCATTAGAGCCTCATCACGAGCTCCTGCAGACAGGAACGGAGGAGAAGGAAGGAGAAGGAGAGGCAAGGCCAGGTGTGAGGAAGAAGAGTGGAGCACCGCGGTCATTTTATAGCTCGAGATCGGTGTACGGTGGGCGAAGTCCACCAGCGCCGCTCGCCGCTCGATCGCCGGTGTTCGGAGGCGAATCCGCGAGCAGTGCCGACAGCGCACTGGCCCGCGAGGTGAGTGCACGCCGCACCGGCAGCTAGCACGCCGCGCACTACCGCAGTACGGCCTAGGTGCCCTACGCGCTAGGCGTCGCCGGTGGAGAAAGCGCAGTCGCGCGCGAGATAGAGGAAGAAGAGAGCCAGAGGTAGGAGGAGAGACTGACAGTGGACCCCGGGTCCACCTGTCAGCCAGAGAGAGCTCTATACACTCGGGTACGACCAGCGTAATTTGTGAATTTAGACTGTTGTTCTAATTTTACCGTAGCCGATAGTGGTAATTTCTCGGTTTTCCCAACCATAGCTTTTCTTCTCATAGCGCCAGTACCCAACTGTAGTTGTGCCAATTGTTTGCCCTCTCGCCGTAATCTCAGTGTTTAATATATTCGTCTCCTTTGGATTAATGCTTTATGGTAATGGGATGGATATTTTGAGATCGTCCTTAGCAAATCTCGAGGACGAGATTTTCTTAAGGGGGGTGGTGTTGTAACACCCCAAAAATTTTAACCATGATTTATTTATTAAAATTTTGCCAGGAACTTAAAATTTTCTTTCCTGGATTTTATTTTGATTTCAGTACCATTATTTTCCTCTGAATTGTGGAGTTTTCCCTCCAAGGGGAAAACTTTTCAAAAATATTGTTGGACTTGTATACCTTCTCAAGATCATTTCTTTTATCAGTGGAAATATTTCTGTAAATACTTCCCTAAAGCTTTATTGCTTTTAATTGATTTCTCATAAGTTTGGAGTCTCTTTTGCACTGCAGCCATTTGAAAAATTCATTTAAAAATTCCACCAAAATTTGGGGATGTTGGTAGAAGTATATAACTCATTCCTATGCAAAGATCCATTGGTGTTCTTTGGAAAATTTGAGCAAACCATCCTCATTTGTGTTCTGGTCCAGTTTAGTAGTTTGTACTACAGCTCCATTTTTGCTTGCCCTTTTGCCTCTAAATTTTTCTCCTGCTTATAGTCCACCCTACCAAACTCTTAAGTCCAGGAGATTTGGACCCATTGGAATATTTTTGGTCCATGCAAGGATAGCTTTTCTCTTCTGTCCAGATTTGATTTTCTCAAAAACTTGCACTAGAAAGTTTTTGCTTTTGACAAACTAACCTTGCCACCCTCTTTATCATCTAAATAGACTTTACTCTGGAGTTTTTGGCCACCAGAAGAGATGCCTAGAAGCCCGTGGCATTCTGTCGAGCACCTTGTGTTCATGGACAGTTTTGGCATGGTTTTGTATTTGCATAGTGATCTTACCCCTCTGGGCAAATCAGTTTGTCCACTAGACTCCTAGTTAACTCTAACATAGACCTGTTAAACCCCAGCCTCACCCTAGACCTCTAGCACGCTTTGGCATTTCGCCGAACACCTGCCGTGCATGCCCGGAGCGCGAGCAGAGCGCGCGTTTTGCACGTGCTCGCGCCCGAACCGACACGCCCTGGATAAGCCTCCCGAGCTCGTCCTTATCCTCTCCCCTGTCCCCTAGTGCGGCCCCTACTCGCCCTGCTCCTCTCAGAGCGGCAGCGTTGGCGCTTTGGCGGCACACCGGAGCACGTGACCGGCTCTGCCATGGACGGCGCCGCCCAAGCCTCCTCCGTTCGCCAGCTGCCCTCGTGAGCAGGCCATTCTCATCCCCTAGCTTCCGCAGCCACGCCGTGCACCGCTAGCCTTCGCCACGTCGCCCTGCCGCAACAGAGAGGCGGTTCGCCGACGTTCCTATCCGCAGCCGCGGGAACCGACCTCCCCCGCCTATAAAGAGGAGCCCCGAGCCCGTCCAGACCCCAAGCAGCCTCAAGCCATCTTCCTGGAGCTCCCGTAGCCAGAAATCGAGGGAGAGAGGCCGTCTCCCTCATCTCCGGTAGCTTCGGCCGCCGCCGCATTCTTGTACCGTGCGTCGCGAGCAGAGCCCCCCTAGTCCTCCTGTCACCACCATCCACTTCCCCTCGACCTAGCAGAGCCACCCAACCGCTCAAACTTGATCGAGAACCACCGTAGGGCGGAACCCCTTTTCCAACCGAGACCGCCGTCCGCCGCGAAGCTCGTCACCGACGCATTCCTCCACCTCCGTCTCCTCCTCGACCACTGAAAGAACCACCCCAGTCCGGCGGATCCATCCCCGCACTCGAACGCCCTCGAGGCGCCACCGTTCGCCGGCGTTGAACGCCGGAGCTCCGCCTCCTTTCGGCCAGAGAAGGAAGAAGACTGGTTGGACCAGTCAAACCTGACGGGTGGACCCGCGGACCCACCGTCAGTGGCTCTAGTCGTCCCGCCGAGGCGCTTAAGTGAAAGCGTAAAGCCCGAAGTACGTCTCTCCCTCTCTAAAGCGTATTCCGAACCGATGCGTTTTCCCTTTTCTGGTTTTTATTAAAACAGAATTTTGACTAAACTTTGACTGGGCATATCTTTTTAAATAAAACTCCAAATGAGTTGATTCTTTTTCCTACCACTCTCAAATTTCACCTAGTTTATTTTAAGATTTATTTCAAAAATAATTAGGACAACTTTTTGTACTGTTTTTAAAGTATGTGTTAATTTGAATATTTTCAAAAATAGGAGTTGGAGGGAAGATCAAAACTTTCAAAAGTTTTGGAGTGTACCTCCCCTCTCTGCACCTTGAAGGCAAGCATTCTGAACCCCGGCATAATATTGTTGTGTGTTGTTGGACACGTTTACAACACCACCTTGGCACGAAGTATTCGTTATTTTATGTGTGGATATGATCATACTCATGAGTGCATGATGAAGTTTCCTTGCTGTTGGAAATTGTTATACTCGTGACAGTAATCACCCTCGTCTACCTCTCATGCCTACTGGAAGGAATCCAGGAAAGCCTCTGTCTTGGGTAGACACGAGCTTGTTACTGATATTTCGTTGAGACGAGTATTGTCAGTAAGGCATATTGAGGTATGATGAGTAGTGATTCTGTTTGTTGGTGTGAAATATAATTGCTATACTAATCATGCAAGTGATGCTTTAACCTCCTGAGTCGACCATAGATCGAGTCTTGTTCCGGTAACCCCCATACTTGCTTCGTACTACCACTTGTCCCTGCCGTAGGTAGGGTACAGTCCAGTAAGTTGTCAACCCCTTTCTTGGCACACACCGTACAGAGAGGCCATGGTGGAAGATACCGGCTGCATCCGGTAGGCAGGCCACCTGGTCCGGGGGCATGGGTGTTTCCGGTTGGAGCCGAGGGGGTAGCTTCCCTAGTTTGCGCGCATTATAAATTATGTGATCCCATGCTACTCGAGGTTGTAGCCTCCCCACTTAGAGTTTTACTTAACAGGTGTTGTGGGTGATTCCAGTCACCGGTAAGTTAAGCTGGTGTGTGCAGGTCAGGTGTGTTTTCAACTAAAAGACCGTAAGCGGAATTAGTCCCGGTGGACTAAAGGAATCCGTTACTCGTGGGTAAAGAGTACACCCTCTGCAGAGGTTATATCTATTCGAATAGCCGTATCCGCGGTTAAGGACTACAGTCTGGGATGGGTCAAGTGTCGGTCTTAGTGTCGGTCTTCGGAGGAAAACTGCTACGCCAGAACATGGATCATAACTTGTGACATGTGATGATTATGATTATTATCATTATTATGGACTAACCACTTGTGTTGTTTGAATTATTGAGTATCCTTGGGACGGTTCTACCTCCTGGATATTCCCTATTCTCTTCATATAAGCCCTTTACGTGGTGTCGCTCAGACGCCCGACTGTGGCATGCTTGTGTTTTATTTTTCATATAAGCCCTTTATGTGGTGTCGCTCAGACGCCCGACTGTGGCACGCTTGTGTTTTATTTTTTTTATATAAGCCCTTTATGTGGTGTCGCTCAGACGCCCGACTGTGGCATGCTTGTGTTTTATTTTTCATATAAGCCCTTTATGTGGTGTCGCTCAGACGCCCGACTGTGGCATGTTTGTTTTTATTCTCTTTATAAGCCCTTTATGAGACGTCGCTCAGATGTCCGACTGAGGCATGTTTTATTTTATTATCCTTTCGAGGCGTCGCTTCAGACACCCGATCGGTGCATTTTATTTTTGTTCTTGATTACTTATCCATGGTTTATAAGAATAACATGCTTGCGTCATGAATTTTTATTTCGCGACTAACGAAGTGATCATAGAATATTTCAGAGCATGAATGTCATTTGTTATATTTTACCTGTGTTCATAATGTTTGCGAGTACATTCAAAGTACTCACTGGCTTGTCCCTGGCTATTGTCTTGGCCAGATTTCTTGCTGGGAGAGGAGCGCTGCGATGGCAGCCCCGGAACCTAGGCAACGGTGACAGCAGCCTCGCGAAGATAGGAATTATCCAGGTCAGCTGTTCCTGTGGGAAATGGAGTCCCATAGACGCTGATGTATCGCAACCCGCTTCCGCCATCAACCACTAGAACCCTTTTGTTGTACTCATGGACCAGAATGGTCTTGTACCACATATTTTGTATTTTGCTTGGAATTTCTGTATCAAGTTTGTGTCTCATCAGCTAACAGTAATCCTGGGGCTGGTGAGCACAAGGGCCGTTTACTGGGAAATTAATATCCTGGAAAACCGGTCCTGACAGGTCCTTTCTCGAGAATGAGTTTCTCTCGAAAGAATTGAGTGGGAGGAAGATAGAACTTGATGAGGTTGTCGAACCCTCACTTCAACCGGAGAGTAGTGCAACACATAAAGATGTTTCTGTGGAACCTACGACTGTTGGAGAGGAAACTAATGATAGTGATCATGAAGCTCCAGATCAAGTTTCTATCGAACCTCGTAGGTCGACAAGGATATGTACTACTCCTGAGTGGTACGGTGATCCTGTCTTAGAAGTCATGTTGTTGGACAACAATGAACCTACGAACTATGGAGAAGCGATGGTGGGCCCATATTCCGACAAATGGTTAGAAGCCGAGAAATCCGAGATAGGATCCATGTATCAAAACAAAGTATGGACTTTGGTGGACTTGCCCGATGATCGGCAAGCCATTGAGATAAATGGATATTTAAGAAGAAGACGGACGTGGACGGTAATGTCACCGTCTATGAAGCTCGACTTGTGGCGAAAAGTTTTTCACAAGTTCAAGGAGTTGACTACGATGAGATTTTCTCACCCGTAGCGATGCTTAAGTCTGTCGGAATCAAGTTAGCATAAGCTGCATTTATGAAATCTGGTAGATGGAAGTCAAAACAAGTTTTCTTACCAGTTTTCGTAAGGAAAGGTTGTATGTGATACAATCAGAAAGGTTTTTTTGATCCTAAGGATGCTAAAAGGTATGCTAGCTCCAGCGATCCTTCCATGGACTAGAGCAAGCATCTCGGAGTCGGAATATACGCTTTGATGGAGTGATCAAAGTTTTTGGGTTTATACTAAGTTTGTTAGAAACTTGTATTTACAATAAAGTGAGTGGGAGCACTACAACATTTCTGATAAGTATATGTGAATGACATATTGTTGATCTGAAATGGTGTAGAATTTCTGGAAAGCGTAAAGGGTTGTTTGAAAGGAGTTTTTCAAAGGAAGGCCTAGATAAAGCTGCTTACATATTGGGCATCAAGATCTATACAGATAGATCAAGACGCCTGATAATACTTTCAAAAGAACACACACCTTTGACATGCTTTTGAAGGAGTTCAAAATAGATCAGTCAAAGAAGGAGTTCTTGCCTGAGTTGTAAGGTGTGAAGTTGAGTAAGACTCAAAGCTTGACCGCGGCAGAAGAAAGAGGAAGGACGAAGGTCGTCCCTTATGCTTTTGTAATAGGCTCTATACGATATGCCATGGTGAGTACCACACCTGATGTGTGCCTTGCCAAATGTCTGGCAAGAGGGTACAAAGGTAATCCAGGAGTGGATCACCAGATAGCGGTCAAATTTATCCTTAGAGGAATAAGGAAATGTTTCTCGGTTATGGAGGTGATAAAGAGTTCGACGTAAAGAGTTACGTCGATGCAAGCTTAACACCTATCCGGATAACTCTGAGTAGAGATACCAGATACGTATAATGGAGCAATAGTTTGGAATAGCTCCAAGTGGAACGTGGTAGCAGCATCTATGATATGACATAAAGTTTTGCGAAGTACATAGAGATTTGAATGTTGCAGACCCGTTGACTACAACCTCTCTCACAAGCGTAACATGATCAAACCTAGAACTCATTGAGTTTTAATCACATAGTGATGTGAACTAGATTATTGACTCTAGTAAACTCTTTGATGTTGGTCACATGGCGATGTGACCTATGAGTGTTAATCACATGGTGATGTGAACTAGATTATTGACTCTAGTGCAAGTGGGAGACTGTTGGAAATATGCCCTAGAGGCAATAATAAATTGGTTATTATTATATTTCCTTGTTCATGATAATTGTTTATTATCCATGCTAGAATTGTATTGATAGGAAACTCAGATACATGTGTGGATACATAGACAAACACCATGTCCCTAGTAAGCCTCTAGTTGACTAGCTCGTTGATCAACAGATGGTCACGGTTTCCTGACCATGGACATTGGATGTCGTTGATAACGGGATCACATCATTAGGAGAATGATGTGATGGACAAGACCCAATCCTAAGCCTAGCACAGATCGTGTAGTTCGTATGCTAAAGCTTTTCTAAATGTCAAGTATCTTTTCCTTAGACCATGAGATTGTGCAACTCCCGGATACCGTAGGAATGCTTTGGGTGTACCAAACGTCACAACGTAACTGGGTGGCTATAAAGGTGCACTACAGGTATCTCCGAAAGTGTCTGTTGGGTTGGCATGAATCGAGACTGGGATTTGTCACTCCGTGTGACGGAGAGGTATCTCTGGGCCCACTCGGTAGGACATCATCATAATGTGCACAATGTGATCAAGGAGTTGATCACAGGATGATGTGTTACGGAACGAGTAAAGAGACTTGCCGGTAACGAGACTAAACAAGGTATCGGGATACCGACGATCGAATCTCGGGCAAGTACAGTATCGATAGACAAAGGGAATTGTATACGGGGTTGATTGAATCCTTGACATCGTGGTTCATCCGATGAGATCATCGTGGAGCATGTGGGAGCCAACATGGGTATCCAGATCCCGCTGTTGGTTATTGACCGGAGAGTCGTCTCGGTCATGTCTGCGTGTCTCCCGAACCCGTAGGGTCTACACACTTAAGGTTCGGTGACGCTAGGGTTGTAGAGATATAAGTATGCGGAAACCCGAAAGTTGTTAGAAGTCCCGGATGAGATCCCGGACGTCATGAGGAGTTCCGGAATGGTCCGGAGGTAAAGATTTATATATAGGAAGTCCTATTTTGGCCACCGGAAAATGTTCGGGATTTTTCGGTATTGTACCGAGAAGGTTCTAGAAGGTTCCGAAGTGGGGCCCCCCTGCATGGGGGGACCCACATGAATGTGGGTAGTGGGGGCAAGGCCCCACACCCCTGGTCAAGGCGCACCAAGATCCCCCCTTAGAAGGAATAAGATCATATCCCGAAGGGATAAGATCAAGATCCCTAAAAAGGGGGGATAACAATCGGTGGGGAAAGGAAATGATGGGATTTCTTTCCCCCACCTTTGCCAACGCCCCAATGGACTTGGAGGGCAAGAAACCAGCCCCCTCCACCCCTATATATAGTGGGGAGGCGCATGGGAGCCGCACCCCAAGCCCTGGCGCCTCCCTCTCCCTCCCGTGACACATCTCCCTCCTCCCGCAGCGCTTGGCGAAGCCCTGCTGGAATCCCGCTACTTCCACCACCACGCCGTCGTGCTGCTGGATCTCCATCAACCTCTCCTCCCCCCTTGCTGGATCAAGAAGGAGGAGACATCCCCGTTCCGTACGTGTGTTGAACACGGAGGTGCCGTCCGTTCGGCGCTAGGATCATCGGTGATATGGATCACGACGAGTACGACTCCATCATCCCCGTTCTCTTGAACGCTTCCGCTCGCGATCTACAAGGGTATGTAGATGCACTCCCCTCTTTATGCTCGTTGCTAGATTACTCCATAGATAGATCTTGGTGATGCGTAAGAATTTTTTTGATTTTCTGCTACGATCCCCAACAGGTTCATGCCCCTCGATGACTAGTTTGAGTGACAGAAACATGAGTCTAGGGGATGTGCTGTTGCCACAAGGGGGAAAACAACGGTGCTTGTGCCCGCGGGTGCAAGAATTGTTTACTTTACGCAAAGTTCTTTTAATGCAATTGTCTGTTGCATTGAGTTTACACTATGGGTGGGACTCGCAACTTAATACCAGCGAGATGTTCTGGATAGATATCTCAAGGTGGATGATTAGTAGTAGATATTGATGGATTTCGGTCTACTTACTTTGGCGTACCGCCCATGCTTTGAACCTCAACCTTTCTTGCAATGTAGTCAGCATTGGTTTGCGTTCGTGGTCCTATCAATTGCCCAGCTGTAATTCGTTTACCTCACATAGCTGTTTTATCGTCTTTTGGGAGAGAGACATCACTAGTGAACATCATGAGACTCCGGTCCATATTACCATCATTGATCACATCCGCTATTTACTTTTCGCTATTATTTACTATTGCAAACATTATCTATCACTACTATCATTTGCGTTTAACCCTTTGTGAACTACAAGGCCGGAGGGATTGACAACCTCTCTGTACTCGTTGGGAGCAAAGTTATTTGTATCTGTGTGCAGGTCCACGTTGATTGCTAATATCTGGCGCCGTTAGCAGTTGACACCTACTTGTTGAACCTAGGAGTCTCTGGGGATTCGATCCTTGGCATCTTTGCTAAGGGAAAAACTTCCACAACACTGGATCTCACACCTTCCACTTGGGGTAACCAACAAGGGGTTAGAGGCCCATCAGCCGCTACCGCTGTTCCTGGAGGAGGAGCCGTCGTCGCTGGAGGAGCTGCGGATGTCACCAAGGGCAGACTCATCATCGTCGCTATCGTCCTCGGGGCAGCACCCCGCACGCCGGCCGTCCTCTCCAAACACCCTCACGTAGAGGGTCGCGAGGCCATCATACTTGAAGTGGAGGGTGCACCTCTTGTTCAGGCCCTGCGCGCGGGCAAACGTCTGCCAACCGCGGGTCAAGGACACGCCACCCTCGGCAGCAACCTCGACCCCCACCCACGAGGCCTTGCTGCAGCACCCGTCAGCTTGCAGCCATAGACCGTCAAGCCTCCTCGACAGCGACCTCCCGAAGAAGCGCGGGAGCGGAAGCCAGGTGCCAGCGGGCCTCTCCGACCACATGACGAACTCCGGGAAGGCGTCTGCCGAGCGGAAGCGCGGCCATGGCACGCTCCCCCTCACCGTAGAGACCACCCCGTCCATCGCGGCCCACGCCGCATGAGGAAGCGCCGCCGCGGCTCCCAGAGGCGACGGCCGAGCGCGGAGAAGCACGCCCGTGCCCCGAGAGGCCACAGCTGGGGACACAACATACTTACGGGGGCGCCTGCGGCCCTTTTTGATCAGAGGAACACTCGGGCCCTCGTTCGGGGCCTTGCCCTTCTCAGCGGCGGAGAACTTCCTCGACGGCGCCATGGATGTCTGAGGCGAGAAGAAGCAAGCAGCGAGGAGATGGATATGAGCGGAGGGGATCATGCCCCTCTTCATTTATAGCAAGGGGAGGCAAACCGTCAGCCCCCATGATCACAGGTAATGATGACCTTTTTCTACATGCAGCAGGCTCCAGTCAAGTCGAACGGTTGCCGAGGCAACGTGGGGAAGTGGAGACGCCCACGTCCAATCCAGGCGCCACGCGTCGGCCAGGTCCGCACGCGATTGGGGACCGCGGTGCTTCACCCTTGCCCTTTGGCTTCGTCTCAAAGCCAAGTCCAAGCGCGCCTTGTGCCCAGGGGCTATTGTCGGTGTTCTGGGAACCAGGGTACCCAGACTTGCCTGCGTGCGGCCCTCAACGTAGCTCCTTTTCAGGCCTGGTACGGCCCATCTTCAGCATCGACGCTCAGGACCCTCGAGAGGGGCCAAGCCTCGCGGGGCGGACGACACCAAGACCTCTGGAAGGGGCAGCCTCGCCTGGCTGGCTCTTGAGGAGCGGAGAACTCTAGGTTTGCATGACGCAAGCCATGACGACCAAGGCCAGGCGGGCGCCAGCGGGCACAGTACATCAGTTTCCTCTTTGGTGCTAAGGAAGCGGGCTCAGACGTAGATCCCCGAGGAATCTACCAAAGGTTTCCATTCCAGTGCAACAAGACCAAGACCGCTAGGACGACATGACGAAGGTCATCACCGAGCCCACCATGGCGTCACAGAGGCTTTGCAGGCGAAGACCACCTTTGGTCAGGATAAGATGTACTAGCTGTCCCCCTTCAAAATTGGCTGTTGTGGGATCCTTCCCGCCAAACATTTCGGGGGAAGAGGACCAATGCCACTATATAAGTAGGATAGCCACCACCCAGCAAGGGGACAGATGATTCAGACCCTCTCCTCCACCACCAACCAAGAACACCGCTCCTCCGGAGGTGGTTCACCCATTGTACTAGTTCATCCACAACCCATACCGAGGCTAATCCACCATACTGCTGGAGTAGGGCCACTCACCGCTAGGTGGCCTGAGATAAACCGCCTCGTGTCTCTTTTACATCCCTGTTCATCGTGCCAGTTCGTGAGACGGCGAGTAGGTAGATAGGCGAGGTTGAGTTCTTCGCACGCACCCAGAGTTCGAACCTAGTAGGGTTTTGCGGAGCCCTGAATCCGAAAACCGCAGTCGGCCTAAAATTCTTGATAGATTCCGCTCTCGGCACTTTGGAGATGAGCGAAAGGATCCCAAAGTTGAAATGCTTGATGGATCCCGCTCCCCCGCACTTTGGAGATGAGCGAAAGGATCCGAAAGTTGAAATGCTTGATGTATTCAACTCCCCTGCACTTAGGAGATGAGCGAAAGGATCCCAAAGTTGAGCCGCGAGATGTCAACAAAATCGCGGGGAAAAGCTATATAGATGTCAAGAATCGTGGCCCTAAACGCAGGCCAGAAGGCTTTAAACATGGCCACCGGCCACCCATCCAGGCCAGGGGCAGTGCCACTCTTCATGGAGGCTAATGTCGCGTCAACTTCCTCCGAAGAGAAATCTAGCAACACCGCCTCATTCTGACTAGCCGAAACTTGCTGATCCTGCCCCCCACACATCAACCCTAAGGACCGTGAGCTTCGGCTCCTCTGAGCCCATCAGTTGCATGTAAAACTCATAGATATGCTTAACAATATCTGCTTGAGCCAGAAGGAACCCCTGCTCCGACTGCAACCTAAAATAAGTACCCTTTGACGGGTATGAGTACGCGTGATAGGCGAGCTGAAGGAGGACATGTAAGGGTATGGGATGGTTCCACCCGTATCACGACCCGATCGACGCATGCACATGATCAATCGGTTGCGTTTAATAAATTTTTTATTCCATGTTTCCCCTTTTTCTAGGGAATTTCCTTTTTTTTTATCAAATCCTATATATTTTTAAAATTTTGGTTTAAATCGGGCTTGGGCCAAAAACTGAGCCCGGGCTGCGCATACCCCCCGACGGGGTCGACCCAAAATGTTGGCTGTCTCAGAAAAAGAGCTATAAATGTTCGGCCTAGTGGGCCTGGAAAAACTTTCTTCAGTGGCATTTTCTTAGATTTTTGCGGTTCCTAAGCTCAAATCCCTCTCTCCTCCCCTCCCACGAAATTCGAAATTTCCCCACTTTCACTCCCCCAAGCCCCCCAAATGGCCGCTCCGCCGCCGGTGCTCACCCTGGCGGTGGAGAAGGGTCCGCGCAAGGGAGAGATCTGCCAGTGCAGCGCTGGATCCGTGCTCCGTGTCGGGCGCGTCATCAAAGGCAACCACTTCGCCGTGCGCGATAAGGGCGCGTCGCAGCAACATCTCTCCATCGAGTTCCTCCCGCCGCCCGCCGCCGGGTGGGTCGTCTCCGATCTGGGATCCTCCAACGGCTCCTTCCTCAACGACGTGCCCCTCGCGCCCTTTGTTCCCACCCCGCTTTCCCATGGGAACCTGATCAAGATCGGCGAGTCCACCGTGCTCGCCGTGTCCATCCCTTCACATTCGGATCTGAGCACCGCCACCGCCGCCGACCCCGGAACTAGGCGCTCCTCGCGCTATGCGGCAGAGACGGCGGCGGTGGAGGAGGAGAAGCCCCGTGCGGCGACCCGCCGGGGCACACGGAAGAAGGCAGCGGTGGCGGCGATCCCCGAAGTGGAGAATGAAGTGCCGGACGCGGCGGTAGTGGTAGTGGAGGAGGAGAAGCCCCGCCGGGGCGGACGTAGGAAGGTGGCTGCAGTGGCTCCCCCTGAACAGACGGAAGAGGGGGAGAAGGAGGCCCCGGTGGGGAGGCGCCGTGGTGGACGGAAGAAGGCAGCGGAGACCTCTGAACCGGAGAAGGGAGAGGAGAAGGAGGAGGGGCCGCGTGCTGGCGGGCGGAAGAAGACCACATCGGCTGCTGAGTCGGAGAAAGGAGATGAGGAGGAAGCCCTGCTGGTGACGCGGAAGGAGGACACGGAGCCCCCTGAACTGGAGAAGGAAGAAGATGTGGAGGTGCAGGCCCAGATGATTACACGCCGTGGGAGGAAGAAGAATGCTCCGACGGTTGCCCCTCCACCACAGCCTCTGAAGACGGGGTCCAGAGGGGGCCAGGGAAGGTTCACGAGAGCGGCTAGTACAAGGAAGGCTGTTCTAGAGGATGAGGAAGTGGAGGAAGAGGAGGAACATGAGGTTGCTGCGCCAAGAGACCAGCCTACTTCGACAGCAGTAAAGGATCGTGAGGAGGAGGAGGAGGAGAATGGGGATAATGTGGCAGCTGGGGATGGAGAAATCGAGGTGGCTGCAAAGGGATTGGAGGAGGAAGTCCCCGAGGGGAGGGCTTCTGCTCAGTGTGCTGCTTCTGACAATGAGGGTGATGGGGAAAGGGGTGACGGAGAAGAGGAAGATGATGGCAATGGAGATTTGGTTGGCAGTAGAGGAGATGTAGGAAATGGGGCGAAGGTGGAGGAATGTGCTGTTAGAAGCAGTCTTGAGACCATGGCAATGCAGGAGTGGTTCGACCGGATGGAAAAGTACCTCCCAAGGATGATCAACGAGGCTGCTGATCAGATGATCGTGGAGTTGGAGGAGAAACAAAAGCGAGTCCATGAGTACATTTCAACGCTCAGTAAGAGCTCCGACCCTTCCTGAAAATTATGTCTTTGATGCTGGAGATTGACTAGAAAATAAACTAGAGTCGCTCCTGTGGTGATAATCTTCACTCACTGTAGAAGAATTGGTGGTGGCGTTTGTCCTTTTGGGTAATATGGGTAGTTTACTATCTGGTAGTAGTTTGATATGTTGACGTTTGCTCATTGGCTTGTAATTAGCTTAGCAGTTTGGTATGCACTGATGTTTCTGTGGGTTCCAGGAAGGTGTATTATAATGATGAATACTCCCTCCGTTTTGCAACACACAGTGTCAGTAATGAAACTAAGAGCTTGTCCCCTTGAGAAAAATCATAGTTCTATTTTGTTGCAGCTGGGTACTAGAATGGGTAAGGTAGCATTTTTCTTTGATTGTAACTCACTGAACTAACACGGTTCAAGCTCCATCTTGTCAGAGTGCTATTCTTTGTATGTTTCTATGTCTTGCAGCAGGATTAAAAGCAACTAGGTTACAGTTTTGCTCATAAATATTGCCTTGTTGTAACAATTGTCAACCCTCTAAGTTTCAACATGAAAAGTTGTCCTATAACTGTTCCTACTTTGGTATATAGAGCGGATTCTTGGACTACTGTATGGCATGTTTACATACTCTTATCTTGCTCCAACACTCCATGTGCAAGTTGTATTATTTACTCCCTCTGTCCCATAATATAAGAGCGTTTTGTACACTACAATAGTGTAGAAAGCACTTATATTTTTGGGACGGAGGGAGTAGTTATTATCAGTTAAGCAATATCATCTTCAATGACGCCTCTCCCAATGCTTGGTTAGCACATTGTTGTGAAGGAAATGCATACATTTCAAGACACCCAAATGGCTTTTCAGATCCTTGATTTTCTTAGGTAGTTATATATTCCTCTTGTAACTCTTGGGAGATGATTGGTTTATTGTACTCTTACTCCTTAAATAAAGTGATACCTGAAGAGGGAAGACTGGCAAACTTGTTTTCATTTTTCATGATTTTTTTTCAAAACTATCACTTTTTTTTGTAGCAATTTCGGAAACTATAGCACCCAAAGCAAAAAAAATCAAAAAGGACTTTTCGGCCGTGCATTGGCCGAAGAGGTGCGTACCTGGGCCGAAAAGACCTTTTTGGTCAGCAGTAGGCTGAAAAGTTCTTTTTGGTCAACAGTAGGCCGAAAAGTCTCTGGGGCCCACCTTTTCACGTTAACGGGTGGCCGAAGCTGCATGGCTCCACTCTTCGGCTTATGTTAGGCCGAAATGATTTTTTTTTTTAGTTTTGGCTTATGAATACTGTGCAACCATTGCCCATCTTAGACATTGAAAAAATATATTTTCGCACAACCCTTAACTTGAAACGGGTGGCGGGAACATATGGAGGGAAGGAGTTGGCGGGAAAATATTGAGGAAAAGGGTTGCGCGATTTTTTTTTTCAATGTCTAAGATGGGCAATGGTTGCACAATATTCATAAGCCAAAAAAAAAATCGGCCTAACATAAGCCAAAGAGTGGAGCCATGCAGCTTCGGCAACCCGTTAACGTGAAAAGGTGGGCCCTAGAGACTTTTCGGCCTATTGCTGACCAAAAAGGTCTTTTCGGCCCAGGTACGCACCTTTTCGGCCAATACCTGGCCGAAAACTCTCTTTTCGGCCCACACGAGGCCGACAGGGTCATAGCTTTGATTTTTTTGCATTGGGTGCTATAGTTTCCGAAATTGCTATAAAAAACGTGTTAGTTTTGAAAAAAAATATCATTTTTCATGTTGTGCTTTTGTAGCCACACCAAATTCAAGAGCAAACATCTTTTATATGTGTGTATGTGATATCATAGCCTCGTAAAACTATCGTACCTTTGCTATTAATTACATTAACATAAAGTTCTCAAGACATCTTTGCAGAATATGAATTTAACGACATGACTTTTTTAATTTAAAGGTTTGTTGACAAGAAAATATAATTTCTTACTCTATAGTATCTACTGTACCACCACCTCTAGTAATATGGTTTACTCAAGTTATGACCCTTTTCTATGCAGTAATGTCTATTTGCAGTATAAACATTTCTTACTCTATAGTATCTACAAGCAGTAATCAAATGGCATGAAACTGTAATCAGATATAATCATCTCTCAGTATTATACATGTGATATTCTAGCAAAAAACATATATCTGCGTGGTCGTCTGATTGTTTGGTATTGAATACATTGTTAGTTTTGATATAACTGTATACTATTGTTTTATCACTTCGCAAATATAACTGACTAAAGGATGTCACTGGCTCATATTGTTTTCTAAATCTAGGATGTCCTAAAGTTTGTGAGTGACTGAATGATGCTATTGTTAATCAGCAAGGATGTAATGTATGACACAGTATATTTCAGTAAACATCAGCATCTCTTTGAGGATGGATACTACAATAATCTGTTGACATGCTGCAACATTATGCATGATTAATCAAATAATGCTAAAATATTACACGGACTGGAATCTTAGTAGCTCTTAAAATATATGGATTATATTGAAAAAATGTTTTAGATTTGAGAATAGATTTATGTTGTAACATTTGCTAGTAATTCATGTTTCTATGGATTGTTCACTTAATTATTCTGTTTTTTTGCAATAAAGCATTTTTTTGTAATTATTGCAATAAGATTTCATGTGATATGATCCCATATTTACCATGACATTCCGGCGCATTTTAAACCTATAAGGTTCTGGGACAACTCGTGCCACGAAGCTCCCCCGATGTCATGCATTCCCTGCCGTTCGATCTTGGGAAGTCCGATCTTTGACTTCGTTTCAGGCGTTGGATGTTCACTGGGTGTTTCGCTGCTCGTTTTTACCGCACGATGACTTTGCATAGCCAATGACCGGTGGGCTCTTGCAACGCCCGTGTTGGCTGGGCGAACTGATTCGAGGTGCAGGTTCACCCGGGCAGGCCTCGCCCAATCCCCTCGCCCGCACGCCCGCACCGCTCCCTCCCTCCTCAATCTCTCTCCCTGGTCAGCCGCCATTGGTGGGAAACCCTGGCCCATTCTTCCAATCAACACAGCCGCCGCTCCTCTCCCTCCTCCCTCCCTCACCACAGCCGCAACCTAGGGGCTCCGCTGTCCCTTCCGATGAGATCCACCACCTCCCGAGGTTCTCATCTGCCCCAGGTTGCGAGGAAGCCGCGGGAGGAGGAGAGACCTCGGTGCGAGGAAGGTACTGAGGAGGAGCTCAACCAGGGCGTCGTCGGTCGGAGGAGGGAAGCAGCGGATGCGAGCCAGGAGGCGGATCGGCTCGGCCCAGCCATGGAGCTGCCGCTGCGGACTCCCCGCCGGCCTCCTTTGTCTTCATATGGGTTTGCGTGGCAAGTGGTGTTGCGTTGCCAATGACACAGCTAGAATTGCCGTTCGTGACGCCTGTAGGTATTTTTGTCATCCCCACATCTCTTTCTTCCCCTCTCTTCGTGTACTCTATCTTGTTCCACTGCTCTCTAT
Source organism: Secale cereale (assembly GCA_902687465.1). Taxonomy (NCBI): domain Eukaryota; kingdom Viridiplantae; phylum Streptophyta; class Magnoliopsida; order Poales; family Poaceae; genus Secale; species Secale cereale. Next base: position 264,124,220 of record LR738711.1, on the reverse strand, counting down.
GGCACAGATGTTCCTGATTTTTTTCTTTGTAGTGGTTGGGTGCTGCCATAAAACCTGTAACAGCAGCAAGATGCAGTTCTCGGCAAATCGCTTTTAGGTTCTCTCTCTTTACCTGTTTATTTCTTGTCTTTGGTCTTGATTTCCTGATATACAATTTATGTAAAGACCACAATCTTCCAGATCTGAGAAAGAAGATGAACAGGAGAATCCAATAGAAGAATTTGGTGAAGAACAAGGTGACTAAACTCTCTCTCCTGTGAATGTTCATCTCTGTTTTGTAGAAAATTGGTAGGTGACCTCATATTTGTGTTGCAGGTTACTTGCCTTCTTCTTTCTACCCATCTGTTAAAATTATAGTGCATTTTTTGTGGGGCAGGCAGCCCATGTTATTTTGCTTGGCTTATATTCAGAAGGGACAACACAATGCTCTTTGGAGTCAAGTTTTTCTGCTGTCTTGGTGTTTTCTCTTTTGTTTAATTCGTTGTTGTGTCGCTCGAGGGCATCTTGATTAGTCTGAATTATGCTTTGCTTTAGCTAGATGAATTTATGAATGGTTGCCTTTTTCTGTTGACTAAGTGTATGTGTGCAGAGGTTCATCTCCCCCCTTTTCATTGTGCAGCATTTTTTTCCACTTAGTTTACATATGTTTGTTGCTGGCAGTGTACTCTTCCTCATGGATTCTTGGGCGTCCATGTTCTTTCAGTGCTTTAAAAATGTTCAGTTCCAATGGAAAATAGGATGTATCATGGATCCAGAGATGAGAGGATTGTTGATCCATTTTCTTTGTGATACAAAGCTATTTGCCATGTTCTTATTTTTTAAATGTGGTAATGAACAGCTTGGTTCACAACTACTTAAACTTGAAAATAAAAGAAAAATAACTTTGAAGGAAAATGTAAATATCACATAAAGATTGTTGTTTGGGTGTTTTCCTCTGTGCATGATCGTGTGTGTGCTTATGACCTATTGATGTGTTATATGGGTTAAGCAGTAAAGCTTCTGTCTTGTTTCTGTTAAAAAAACAGTCCTATTCAATATGATTTCACCAAGAGATTCACAGCTACCAGTACCCAGCAATGCTTCAACCTTATTTGTATACCCTGTATGTTTACCTCTTAATTTCTTTTACCCTTTAGTTATTATGATGGCATCCTTGGTTTTAGATTGTCTACTTACATGTAAACGTTTGCTTACCCTGCCTAGCTGTCAAACCATGGTTTTAGTATGCGGTTTATTTCACTGTTATAAGCCTTGCTAAGCAAATAAATCCTGGACCAAATCAGTGGCGCATTGAATCAGAAAAACGAGGATGAAATATATAAGAAAATGTGTGCAAGTTCCAGTTAAGAGCTCATGTACATTCAGTCTTGATTTCTTAATTCACTCGGTGATGCATAGTCTACGAGTGAAATCCCCTTCTGTTATGGATTCCCCGCTTCTTCAAGAGGCTAATTGTTTTGATATATATACCGTATGTAATTACATTTTTGGTTTTGAAAGTGCAATGTGTAAAGTAGGGAAGGACCATCTACTACCTACACCAGATCATTGACTGTCAACTATTAAAAAGAGGCATTGTAATGCAAGTAACAATCTGTTCAGATAGGGAAGGTCCACAAGCTAAATGGGTGGAAGAGCGATGTGATTTGCTACTCTGCTATGTTGATCTTGAGAGAAAATGTTGTTTTCTTAGTTTTTCTTAGATGTACATTGATCTGTTGTGAATCTTGTGCTCTCAAACAGTGTTTTTTTTGCTAAATTGTTATTATTAGCTTGCTCCATCCTGTTTTTTGTTGGTCTGCCCCCACCTTGAAGATATGTCCAGTAGTTCACTCATGTCATTAATATTTGATAGCTTTGTTCCTCTGTAGCGCTCCAGGTATATCTGCAAAGTGTCGCATAATATTTGGTCCAAGCATCCAATTGTTCAGGTGATTTGAACTTCCTTTATCTTGAATGGACTTGAACTCCAGCCAAATTCAAGTGATGAAAGCTCAGTTTCGTCCCTCTAGTGTACGTCCTGGTTTATTATATGATGAATGCTTTCTGCTCACTTCCATCTATCATGTGTTCATGGTTTGATTAATGATAATGCTTTGTACTCACTTCCCCTTCCTAGATCAGTAGGGCCTTGGTCCACCGACCAAAATCTCCCCTGTTTTATTCTTTTGTGCTACTTGGGCGTTTTTAAGGTCTATTTTTTTGTTTGCTTTGGGAATAAAAAAGAGTTGCTTAATTTTAGATTTGAACATTAGATGTAGAGGTATGAGTCAGTGTACTGGTTTGACAAGTGGTATTGTCATATTCACCTGTGCTTTGGAAAAAAAAAGAATAAGTTGGTTTTTGGTTTGAATGTCACACAAAAATCATATGAGTGAAGGGAGCTCTCAGTCCATAATCTAACTGTTATTTGGCATTGAGATTCTTTCTTCTGCTCTTCTAATAGTATTCCTGCCTGGGTGTCTTCACATGTGTTTTCGTCTCTACATGTGTTTTGCTACTTGTTGAGGCCTGCTCTTCTATTGCCTCTACATGTGTTTTGCTACAACCTTATGTCTGAACCAAGATTAGGTCTTACGAGGGGATAAGCCAATCCCTAAATAATCTGGCAACATTACTAGGAAGGAGGGGTTATGTGCTGATTGGTGTTTTAAGTTGTTGGTGGAGCTACACCTTTGAGCGGATGCCGTTCGATGTAGATCCAGCGGCTCAACATGTAAGTTTTTATTCCACTGGATATGTCGCCATGGAAGTTTCTCCACAATGGCACTTTCCACCTGGAAAAAACTTAAGGCCGGTGACCATGTTTTTGTTCTATATAGGCATCCCTTCAACTGAAGCTCCAACCTGAGCAAGGGCATGGTAGCAGATGATGTTTTTATGTGTCAGAAGAGGCGACCGATTGGTTGATTTTGTACACACATTCTGTAAATTAAACTTAGCAATAAAGCTTCAGCAAGTGTGTTCTTTGTCATCTCCCTTTAATATGTATCACCTTGTGGTTCTTTAATCTGTATTGTACAGCCTGTGACTATCCAAATAGTTTTTTGTAAACCAACTCAACAGCTGTGAATCGATGACCACATGTGCAAGACAATCTTGAATATTTTGTTTGGTTTATGTTTCTATGTACTAAAGTTTAGGTAATCACTTACTCCCTCTGCAAACTAATATAAGACCATTTAGATAACTACTTCAATGATCTAAACACTCTCATATTTCTTTACAGAGGGAGTACTTCCTAAAGACCTGTCCATATTTTCAATAATCTTGATTTTTTTCATACATGAGACTCAAGACTTCTTAGCGTAATAAACATATTTTCAATATAGCATGATTTAAACATGGGGTTCCTACTATCAAAATCGAATATGTCCTTACTAAAGGAAACTATTTTCATCGCGAACATGGCTTTAGTGGGTCTCTGTGCCATTTGGCGCAACGGGTCAACTAGTAAAATAGAAGATATAAGGGTTCTGTATTTTAGAGGTGGACTATCTCTTGGATTCTCAAAAACCTCATGAGTTTTATGCTTGAGTTAGAATTGAGTTTTCTGTAGTGGAGGCCTTGAGGGAAATGCTGAAGCTGAAATGATTTCCTCCGCAGTCTCCACAGCTCCTTGAGGATCTAGAGCATGTGAAAGTTTTATTCCCACGTCTTAGAATGTGCATTCTTATTCAGCCAAAGTTGCTCGATTTTTAACTTTATGCTGCTAAATTTGAACTCTAGTTTAGCGTTGGTTACTTGGGTTACCTTCTCTCACTACTTTGGGCAGTCAACAATCCAGTAGGCTGTCAGTTGTTGTTCACAAGGTACATAGTATGTGTTCTTTACTTAGCTAACGTAACTAATGGAAAAACCATGGCGCAGGGTTCAATATCCAAACGGAAAAGATGCAAACGTTCCCATTAATTGTTTTCTTTGCTGAGAAATAGTCCCTCTGTAAACTAATATAAGATGTTTTAGATTAAAGTAGTGATCTAAAATATCTTATATTTATGATGTAAAACATCTTATATTAGTTTACAGAGATCAATACATACTCTGGTTCCTTTGCTGAAAGGGAAACACACCAAACTGTATCAGGTATTCAGGTTATAATGGGAGAGAGAGCTCGTCTTGTTCACCTTTTTGCTTGATTTTTTACATTGTTTAGCTGCACCAGTTTAAATAGTTTGCGGCTTTGCACTGCATTTTTGCCCTCATTCTCTCTCTCTCTCTCTCTCTCTCTCTGGCAGTACACGGTTGAGGATTTGGCATTTTTTTTGTCAACTTTCAAACAGAAATCTCAAGAAGTACTCTCTCTGTCCCAAATTGATTGACTTAATTTTGCCCAGATGCAGATATATCTTAGACACGAACATTCGTATCTCGACAAATCTGAGTCAACTAATTCAGGACGGAGGTGTTACAATTTTGATAGTTTGAGGCGTGTTGTGAATTGAACCATCTGAACTGATGGCTGCGAATTTTGCAGTGTTCGTACGCAGATTGCAAGAAGCGGTGTTAAGCAAAGACCCTCGGGCAGGATTAGATTCAGCGCATGCAGCGAGCGAATCTCCTGCCAGCCCTACCAAAACGAGGGCTTGCCAAAATTTACAATAATTAAACCATCTTTCAGCTAAGGGGATGTTTAGTTGGTGCCCATGCCAGCCCTACCAAAACGAGGGCTTGCCAAAATTTTGGCGCTGGATTTGGCTGCCAGGGATTCGCCCACAGGTTGCTGCAGAATCTGAAAGGGTGACCAAATAATGGCGCTCGTTGACGATGTCTTGCGGGAAGCGTTCGCACTACGTCATCATGGCTTCCATGTCCATTTCGGCGATGACGAGGCGACGCTGCCGTCTCTGATGGTCATGACGCTCCTTGTAGGTGAAAAGCCAGGGGAGAGGCGCGATATCCTGCGCCCGCTGGCTCGACACGTCGGGAAAATTCATCTCTTGACGAGGCCTCCGGAGGCGCCACGACGCCGCATCGTGTGGGCGGGCCGCCTCCTCTGCGGTGTCAAAGGTGCCGAGAATGATGCGTTTCTCGACAAACCAGATCTCAGAGGAGAAGGCGCCAGAGTGGCGCTCACGGATTCCGCGAAAATCCGAAGCGCCCAGACGACGCATCGACATGATGGTGCAGAGGCGGCGAGGCTAGTGAGAGGGGACAAGACGAGTGAACGACGGACAAAGTGTGGAGGGAGGGCCTTCTTATAATAGGCGCCGGTCACATCAAAACGCTGAAGCGTCAAAATCAACGCACACGGTTATGAAATAAGTCGACACGTTGAACGCACTGCCGACCCAAAATTTAATTAAGAACGAACACCGGACAAACGACCTATCAAAAAAAACGGGCAAAAGCGTCATCCGTTTGGATCAGGCCGTTGAAGTTGCTCTCGGGAGCCTGCGTCGCCAAGCAAAACGCACGAATCCACCACCTTGAGTGTCCCTGCCCCAGGCCCAGGTGCCCTCTGCCGGTGCGCTCATGATCGGACTGCCCACTTCGCTGTGTAAATTGCACGAGAAGCATGGCACAATCTGCATGCATACCCGAATCATCCCCATCGGGACACGTTCTCGCGCTGCTAGCCTGCTCCAAGTATCGACCGACACTGCCGGTGACACCAAGCGTCCAAGCATAATCGAGATCATCGCCTGAAACTTCGGCTGCACGTGCCAGTCCTGTCACTCACTCATGCTGTACTAGTGAATAGTGAAAGAAAGAAAAAAAATGCACTGGAAGATAGTTTAATTTATTGTAATCGGACCAATCATTCGACTCAAAACTGACTTTGTCCTCAACTCAAAGAGGAAAAGAGGAGTTGATAAAGACCTGCATGCCATGCTATATTTGCGCACCTTTCTTCCACGACAAACTATACCTTGCCTCCCATTGCGCCAAGGCAGATTACTTGCTTACCTTCCTCAGCAATGCCTTCACAATATATACGCACGCACGACCAAGGGTCATGCCCATACACTCCTCGCGGCAATGGCGTCGACATGGATGTCACGTGGCCTGCAGGCGCTCCCGCTTTTGTTGGCGCTTCTGCTCGTCCCCCGCGGCGGCGATGGCGCCGCGGTGTTCTCCGGGTACACGTTCAAGGGGCCGGGCGAGGCCGAGGCCTTCGAGGAAGCGCTGCTGCGCCAGGCGTGCTTCAACGTCTCCTCTTCTTCCCCCGGGGCCGGTCGCGGCAAGGGTGACTGCGTCTCGCGCATCGACACGGCGCGCGGCGGGCCCAGCAGCGGGCCCGTGCCCGTCCTCCGCGCCGCGCTCCGCGACACGCTCGGCGAGGCCGTCAGCGCCGTTGGAGCCGTCGCCGGCCTGGCGTCCCTGTCCAACCACGCGCGCGAGGAGATGGCCGTGCGCGACTGCATCGAGCTGCTGGGGTACTCCGTCGACGAGCTCGGGTGGTCGCTCGACGCCATGGCCGAGCCCCTCGACGGCGCTGAGGTGGAGATGGAGACCCAGCACGGCGCTGCGCCCGGGAGCGTCCGCAGCGGCACGCGTGCCGAGGACGACCTGCACGCCTGGCTCAGCGCCGCGCTGGGCAACCAGGACACGTGCACGGAGGGCTTCCGCGGCACCGATGGCCGCCTGATGCGTCGCGTCGAGGCGTCCGTGGCGCAGCTGACGCAGCTGGTGAGCAACCTGCTCGCCATGCACAAGCGGATGCGCAGCATTATGCCGCTGCGCCAGCGCGGCAAGAACGACACGGCGGCGTCCGGCGCCGGTTCGGAGCTGCCGCCGTGGGTGATGGACGTCGCTGGCGGCGTCGAAGAGGAGCTCAAGCGCGCCCGGGGCCGGTCCGGAGGGAAGAAGGCGATGCGCGTGGACGTTGTGGTGGCGCGGGACGGGAGCGGGAGGTACCGGTCTGTCGGCGAGGCGGTGGCGCGCGCGCCCAACCACAGCAGGAGGAAGTACGTCATCTACGTGAAGCGGGGCGTGTACTACGAGAACGTGGACGTGAAGAAGAAGAAGACCAACATCGTGCTCGTCGGCGAGGGCATGGGCGAGACGGTGATCACCGGCAGCCGGAGCTTCTCGAGCGGCTGGACCACGTTCCGGAGCGCCACCGTTGGTAAATACAAAGTGCAAACTCTGTCTCGTTTAACCAGTTATATTTCGTGACCATGCACGAAAGCTAAAGATGCTGCTGCTTTGCGTGCACGTAGCCGTGTCCGGCGCGGGGTTCATCGCGCGGGACCTGACGATCCGCAACACGGCGGGGCCGGCGGCGCACCAGGCGGTGGCCCTGCGCGTGGACTCGGATCGCTCGGCCTTCTTCCGCGTGGGCATCGAGGGGCACCAGGACACGCTCTACGCGCACTCGCTCCGGCAGTTCTACCGCGACTGCCGCGTGTCCGGCACCGTGGACTTTGTCTTCGGCAACGGCATCGCCGTGATCCAGCGCACCACCCTCGCCACGCTGCCGCTGGCGCCGGGGCAGACGGGGAGCGTCACGGCGCAGGGCCGCAAGGACCCGAACCAGAACACGGGGTTCTCCATCCACAACTGTGTCGTGGAGGCCAAGTACCCGACCTACCTCGGCCGACCGTGGAAGCCATTCTCGCAGGTGGTGGTCATGGAGTCGTACCTGGGCGCCGGCGTGCGCGCGCGCGGGTGGCTCGAGTGGGCAGGGGACGCCGGCCTCGCCACCCTCTTCTACGGGGAGTACAGAAACTTCGGGCCCGGGGCGGGGGTCGCCGGACGGGTGAAGTGGCCGGGGTACCACGTGATCATGGACCCGGCATGGGCCAGCCACTTCACCGTAAGGCGCTTCATCGACGGCCTCACATGGCTGCCGTCCGCCGGCGTCACCTTCACGGCCGACTTGATCAAGAAATGACACAGTAGCAAGTGGTTAATTTTGGGATGGAGCATGGCCGGAATTGATCTATTACAAATGTTTGCCGGGTATGCAATTAGAACGGACGTTTTTTAGGGGAAGAATGTACCTTGGTGAAACGTAACACATACTCCCTCCGTTTTGATTTACTCATCGTGGTTTTAGTTCAAATTTGAACTAAAACCATGACAAGTAAATCGGAACGGAGGGAGTAGATTGTTTAGATCTTAACGACAATAGGGCGCACGAATTGTACTCATGATTTGTTTTGACAGTTAAAACATGACTGCACCAAGGTCTCCGGCGATGGATGAGGTCACAAGAAATATACTGTACAAGGTTGTGTATGTTCCTTATGGATGATGTGGTGCTAGTCGATGTTAGTTGGACGGGATTTAATAGAAAGTTAGAGCGGTGGAGGCCCGACTTTGAAATCAGAAAGTTTTAAATTTATTTTACAACTAAACTGAATACATGAGGTACGGTTTTAGTACTATTATGCACAAAGAGGAGGGTATTAGCGTTGATGGATATGCGGTACTCAAAAGACATCTTCCGATATTTGAGCTCAATGCTCCAGAAGGAAGGAGATATTTATGAAGATGTGAGACATCGAATCATAACTATAACTGGATGGATGAAGTAGCGTCAAGCTTTTGACGTCCTACTGTGATGTTGTATGACTGAATTTTGGTCAACAAAAGGATGACATGTCCAAAGTTAGGTGCAGCAGGGATGCGTATGTAGAGAAAGATATGTGTCCACACAAGAGAAAATTAGGTCTGAATATATATTGATAAAGTTGGGGTACCATCGATTATAGAGAAGGTTGTCCAACATCGTTTGGTATAGATTTGAGCATATACGACGCATGCCGCCAACAGCGTCGGTGCATATTGGACGGTTAAAGCATGTTGTTAATATCTAAAGGTCGGTAGACCAAATTTCATATGAGAGATGTCCGTAAAAAGAAATATAAGTAATTAGAATATCACTCAAGAACTAGCCATGAACAATGATGTGAATAGTACCCTAACTGTAAACGGTTTGTTATGTTATTTTCGCATCATGCTCATCTCACAAGCATTGCGTCAATATCATATTGCCTTTCATTAAGGAGGAATTTAGATATTTTAATAAACGTAAGTTCTATTTTAGTACTCCCTACACTAAGTGAATAAGTGGACCATTCTCCCTTTTGGTGTTCTAGCTCAAGACTCGCCTCCACACTTTACAGTATCCTTTTCAGTTTGGAGCTGCCCAAATTATTTCATAATTTTAGTACTCCCTCTGTCTTAATATTAAACAGTTTTTTTTTGTCTAAACGTTGACCAGAAAATGTCTTCAATTTTGAGAGAGAGGAAGTACAGGGCTCTTACTTCTAGTTCAAACCATGATTATGCCATATCCCACTTTATTTTTCCAAATAAATGTTGAAACTCGTCCTTTTTTGTGGGAAAATGTTGAAACTCATCCAAATGATCTGAATATTTTATGTGAACTTATTTTATATTTTATGTGAACTTATTTTATATTATCGAGGCCACAATTAAAATTTCAACCCATTTAGATTTGAGCTGACCTCCAAATAATTTATAATCACAACCTATTCTATTTCTGTAAAAAGAAAGTAGAAATCCCTACACTAAGCAGTGCAGCCGGCCCCATTCCCATTCGACCTGTAGGACCCAACCCTCTCAGCGTTGCAGGCGAGGGCGAGATCACTAATTAAAAGGATACTCCTGGTCACTCCCATCTTCTCAGGTTGCGATAAGTTACGCACTGCACTGCACATGGGTCACTTGTCGCAATATGGGATTTTCCCTTTTTTCGTAGATTCATTTAGTTAGAAACATTTTATCTATTAAGCTTTGCGTCCAAATCGCGAACCGTTTTCACCACTGGATTTCTCGTGTTGAGGTATTCAAAATTCAATCACATCTTAATAGGTTTTGTTGAACTTTTTTCATGAAAACAATCATAAAAATCGAAAGATAGAAAAAACCAAGCCGGAAGCATGGGTTTTTCCTCACTTTCTCCTCGCAGAAGCAAATATGTGTCTCAAAGAAAAAAATGTGTTTTTCTTTTTCCTCGACGAACTTTTTCTTCTTCTTGTTCTCCAAGCCAAGGGTGGAAGCGGCCTAAGATCGCATATGCCCACCTGTAAAATTCCCAGTCTCCACCATGTATATAAGGGGAGGCTAGGGGGCTCTCAATCCTATCTTCTCTTAGATAGAAACTTTCGACATCAATCTCATACACCATTGTAAACTCCTCGCATGAGGTATCGCTCCATCGTGACTAACAGAAACAAGCAGGACATAGGGTATTACTCTCCAAAGGCCCGAACCTTGGTAGAACCCTCATGTGACATTCAATGTGTGAATTTCGGCTGCACTTGGACCCCTACTGAGGGATCTGACAGATTTCTACGATGTCATTGCCCGTCGTGGGGCTTTGGATGGGCCGAGTTTGCCGGAGTCCTATGTGGAAAAGGTTAGGACTCTAGCGAACCTCCCTGATACATCTCAAACATATCTATATTTTTATTGTTAAGTGCTATTATATTATAGTTCTTACATATTTTGGCCATCATTTTATATTGTTCTTCTAGACTAACATATTAATCCATCGCCCAGTGCCACTTGTTGTTTTCTCCTTGTTTTTGGTTTTACAGAAAATGGATACCTACGAAGGACCAAACACGACGAAACTTTTTGACGATTTTTTGGAACATAAGAGACCACACAAGCTTCGGGGGAGGACCAGAAGACCCACGAGGAGGCCACAAGCCGCGTCATGCCCTGGGGGTAGGGCGCGCCACCCCTTGGCTTGTGGGCCCCTCATAACTCTATTTGCCATCATTCCTGGTATATAAATTCACATATATTCCAAAACCCTCAGAGCGAGACCCGAAACTGTTTTATCGCTGCGGCAAGCCTCTGTTCTGACGTTATTCCATCTGGATCCATATTTTGACACTGTGGTGGAGGAGTGAATCATTGGGTAGGCCATCTTCATCAACCTTCCCGCCTCCATGATGATGTGAGAGTAGTTCTTTAAGGACCTATGAGTCCATAGTAGTAGCTAGATGGCTCTCTCTCTCTCTCTGTAACTTCAATACAATGATCTCTTTAGAGATCCATCTGATGTAATTCTTGTGGCATGTTTGTTGGGATCTGATGAATTGTGGATTTATGATCAGATTTTTCATTGAATTTATACGAATCTCTTGAAGTTTCTTTAATGTGTAATTTATAGCTACGTATGCTTTCTGATCTATGAGTCTTCTCTGGCCAAGATAGATGAGTAGTTCTTCACGGGGAGTGGTGCATAGTAATGGGTTCAATCTTGCAGTAATTGTGTCCAATGACAGAATGGAACGGACAAAGACACGTATTGTGTTGTTGCCACAGGATAAAGCGATGGGGGGTCATCTTATGTAACACCCAAGATGCGGCTATAGCACCTACGTGTCGAGGCACGACTTAGAGTCATAACCGCATTCTAGAATGGTCTCAAGTATGGTATCTTTACACAATCCATGTAATGAACATGATGAAAGAGAGTTTAATAGTTGGCTTACACTCGCCACGTCACATAATTAATACAATAAACATACATTCATCTAGAGAACACAGAGTCCGACTACGGACAAAATCAAACGAAGAATCCCGATCGGCCCTAGTAGGAACCACTACTGATCGTCGGGGTACATCACATACATACGCCCACGCTCTTCATCGAACTCCCATTGGAGCTCTTGCCCATCTCCTGCATCATACGCACTAGTACCTGGACCTGTTTGTGTAGTAATCTGTGAGTCACAAGGACTCCGCAATCTTGTTCCCGAGTATCAAAACTATCAAGGCTTTTAGGTGTGGAGAGGTTATAAAGTGGCTGCAGCAAGTGCTAAGCATTATATGAGGCTAGCATACGAAGTCAGAGCGAGATGAGAATGTGTGCCAACGGTTACAACTAGAAGTGATCAAGAAGTGATCCTATGTAGCGACCACGATCCGAATGGACCAAAGTCTCTGTGTTCTGTGTCATCCCTGGATCGGTAATGCTGACACACAGAGTACTTGAAGGATTTATAACAGAGTGGCAATCACACACTTATTACATCGAATGTCTCAAAAGAGAACTTATTACAAAATATATGGAATAAGGCCATCTAACACAATAACAACGGAAGGCTTGGAAGATAAGTGAGTCCATCAACTCCAACGGCATAGCTGAGTGCATGACAAACGACCTAGCGCACCTTACTCTTCTTCTGAAAAGTCTGCAACATGATATGTTGCAGCCCGAAACGGGTCAACACATGGAATATGCTGGCAAGATAACAGAGTAGAGCAAGTAACAAATAAAAGCTAACACTACATGCATATATGGCTGGTGGAGGCTCTAAAGTTAAAGTTTTTGCATAAAGCCAATTCTTCCCTACAACAAAGGAATAAATTTATTTTTAACTATCATGGTAGTTGAAACATCATTGAGAAGGTTCCTCCAACTCAATCCCAATTAAAAATCATCTTAATTAACCCACAAAATTAGTTTTAGAGTGATGAGATCAATCCAATAATTCAAGTACCAGATACTCAAGATGTCCATAATCGGGATCATGATCAGTTTGTACACTCTGCAGAGGTTTGTGCACTTTTCCCCACAAGACTTGATCTCCTCCGTTGGCTTTCTCGCACTGCATGGTGTTTGAGAAATGGATGACCGAGACGTAGTCTTGCAGAAGCATTTACTCTTTATCCCGGGTGGACCGGTACACCTACTTTCCCCTACATCTGCTAGTCCACCACTGAAAGATCTCACATAACATACTCAACTATGCCAGAGCCCATAATGGCATTGTGGGTACACACGAAAGTTTCTAGCATGAATAGTCATATGATCCCTTTGAGACTGGGTGTCATTCCATAGGATAATCACACGGTTCCTCCGGGATTTCCTAGGACAACACTGGATTCTCCAGGTGCCCTGCAACCAATCCACCCAGATGTGTATTAAAGTAGCCACCTTAAGTTGAACCATTAATTATCAAACTCACATCTGTCATGGATACTCTCAAACCCAATCCACGTCTACGAGCATAGCATGGCAACCTAAGCATAACATAGAAGTAACTCCCGGGGGTTTGAAAATAATGCAGGTAATAGGTTCTACCTCAATCTACTTCCCATACCCACATGTTAAGTGATCCTACTCATGCAATGTGTGAGGGTTTAAATAATGCATAAAAACTAGGCAATAAATATATGATCAAAGTGTTACTTGCCTTGCTGACGATTCACAAAACCTAGGGACTCGTAGTAGCACGCTTCGCACTCCGGGAATTCTATCGCAAGCAAACAATATCATACATAAGCAACCAAGCAAAGATGCACGGGTAAAACTCAAATAAGAATATCTAACCAAAAAGTTCAACTGAAGAACTCCGGTTTGCAAAAAGAATCAAATCAAACGGAGCAACGAAACTCAAACTACGAAAGAAACAAGATCCATTTACTAAATTGTACTAAGGTCAAATTTTACATTACCAAAACCTTGTTCAAGTTGGTTAAATAGAAAGAGGGCTTCGATACGAAGATCTAGGCGCTTGTTTCACCTGATTCCGACTAACGAGCGAAAAGTTATACTAAAACAAAGATCGGGGCAGAAATCACGATCGAAAATAATCGCGGAAAACCCCTGAAAAAGAAAACGCGACAAACAGGCTAATGAACAAACGTTCGCTAAAAGAAACTAACGAACGAAAACGTTCGTTAACAGATCTAAACGAATGAACGTTCGCAAACTAGATCCGAACGGGAAAACCAGGGAAAACCGATCTAATAAAAAAACCAGGTTTAGATCTAGGGTTTGCCTAAAAAAACCGAACGAAAAAAAACGCGACAACTCCGGTAAGATTCCGGCTCGGCGGCGGTGGCGGAGCAGCGCGGCGGGGCGGCGGCGCGGCTAGGGTTTTGGGCGGGCGAGGCTGGGGCTGCGGGACGGCTGGGCCTCGGCCTTTAAAGGCCGGCCGGGCGAGGTGTGTGGGTCGGACACGGCCCGTAGGTCGGTTCACTTTTTTTTAAAGTCCTGACGCAGAAAAATAGACAAAAGAAATACAAAACTGAGTCGAAAAATTCTGAAATAAATTTTCACCGTCCTCTAATAATATTTAGGACAAAATGAACATTTTTCCCGGACCTAAATACAATTTTGAAAAACGCGGATTTTTCCTATTCAAAAATTCCAAATAAATCCAAATAAAATTAAATAATTGGATTTAATATTTTCCTCCAATATTTCTTTTGTTTTGGAGAAGTCATATTATCTCCGCTCATATATTTTGTTGTGAAATATTTTCGGAGAGAAAAACAATTAAAACAAAAATGATCCTCGTACCGATATTTGAGAAAACTCAAATATGAAAACGGTAAAATCCTCAACTCTCTTCGTGGGTCCTTGAGTTGCTTAGAATTTCGAGGATCGCAACACACAGATGCAAATAGAAATATGATATGTAAGATGACCTATGTATAACATTCCAAATTGAAAATTTGGGATGTTACAAACCTACCCCCCTTGAGATGAATCTCGCCCTCGAGATTCGGGTTGGCCAGAAAATAGGTGTGGGTGGTCCTTGCGTAGATCATCCTCTCGTTCCCAGGTGGCTTCGTCTTCGGTATGGTAGCTCCACTGAACTTTGCAAAACTTGATAACCTTGCTGCGGGTGACTCTGCTTGCAAACTCGAGAATCTTAACTGGTTTCTCCTTGTAAGTTAGATCAGTATCCAGCTGAATTGCTTTCAGAGGCACTGTGTCTCTGAGAGGAATATAGGCCATCTCAGCATGGCACTTCTTTCGCTGGGAAACGTGAAACACGTCATGAACTCCTGACAATCCTTCGGGTAACTCTAACTTGTAGGCAACCTCTCCCATGCGTTCCAAAACACGATATGGTCCTACAAATCTCGGGGCTAACTTTCCCTTAACACCGAAACGCTTAACACCTCGCAGAGGTGACACTCTCAGGTACACTCTGTCTCCGATTTCATAGACTACTTCCTTGTGTTTCGAGTCTGCATAACTCTTCTGTCTGGACTGAGCTACCTTCAATCTATCTCGAATCAGCTTAACCTTCTCTTCCGACTCTTTGATCAGATCTGGTCCAAATAACTGACGGTCTCCGACTTCATCCCACATCAATGGCGTTCGGCATCTCCTCCCATACAATGCTTCGAATGGTGCCATCTTCAAGCTGGCCTGGTAACTGTTATTGTATGAAAATTCTGCGTAGGGCAAGTTGTCATCCCAACTAGATCCATAATCTAGCGCACAAGCTCTCAACATGTCCTCCAGAATCTGATTTACTCTCTCGGTCTGTCCATCAGTCTACGGGTGAAAGGCTGTACTGAACTCTAGCCTGGTACCCAAAGTCTGGTGTAGCTGATGCCAAAACTTTGAAGTAAACTGTGTTCCTCTATCGGATACGATGGTCCTCGGAACTCCGTGCAGACATACGATCCTGGTCATGTATATCTTGGCCAACTTCGCACTGGTATAGGTGCTTTTCACGGGGATAAAGTGGGCTACTTTGGTCAAGCGATCCACTACTACCCAGATTGAGTCATATCCCGATCGGGTCCTGGGTAATCCGGTGATAAAGTCCATGCCAAGCTTATCCCACTTCCATTTGGGTACGGCATGGGCTGTAGTAATCCTGTTGGCTTCTGATGTTCTGCCTTCACTCTCTGACATACATCACATACGGCTACATACTCGGCAATGTCCTTCTTCATTCCCGTCCACCAAAAACGTTCCTTCAAGTCCAAATACATCTTAGTGTTTCTCGGGTGTATCAAGTATGGTGAATCATGTGCCTCCTGTAGTATTAACTTCCTGATCTCGGCGTTGTTGGGCACATAGACTCGGTCCTCGAACCACAAGGTGTCGTGTTCGTCCTCACGAAAACCCTTGGCTTTTCCTTCACTCATCTTCTCCTTTATCTCGGCAATTTCTTTGTCATCCTTCTGAGCTTCTCGTATCTTTCCCAATAATGTTGACTGAACCTCTAAGGCTGCAACAAAGCCTCTAGGAACTATCTCCAAACAAAGATCCCTGAGATCTTCTACTAACTCCTTTGGCAATCCTCCGTTTACTAGGGTATTGACATAACTCTTCCGGATCAAAGCGTCTGCCACGACATTGGCCTTGACTGGGTGATAGTGCAGCTTCATATCATAATCCTTTATGAGCTCCAACCATCTCCTCTGTCTGAGGTTCAGTTCCTTCTGGGTGAAAATGTACTTCAAACTCTTGTGATCCGTGTACACATCACAACGATTTTCAATAAGGAAATGTCTCCAGGTTTTGTCCTCCGTCCAATGGAACTTTGTGTCCTTCTTCAACAATGCCGTCATAGGCTTTGCAATCTTGGTGAAATTCTCTATGAATCTCCTGTAATATCCTGTGAGTCCAAGAAAACTGCGAATTTCTCCAACTGAGGTGGGTGCCAACCACTCAGTGACTGCCTGCACCTTGATAGGGTCCACTGCTATACCTTCTCCTGATATAACATGTCCAACGAATCCAACTTCCTTCAACTAAAACTCACATTTGCTGAACTTGGCATATAACTGGTGTTCTCTGAGCTTCTCAAGAACCAAACGCAAATGTTCCTTGTGTTCCTCTTTGTTCTTCGAATACACCAAAACATCATCAATGAATACCATGACAAACTTATCTAAGAACTCCATGAACACCTTATTCATCATACTCATGAAATAGGCAGGGGCGTTAGTCAATCCAAATGACATAACCGTATATTCATATAGCCCATACCTTGTGGTGAAGGCTATCTTAGGTATATATTTTCCTCGGATCTTCAACTGGTGGTATCCTGATCGTAGATTGATTTTGGAGAATACTTTAGCTCCTTGAAGTTGGTCGAACAAATCATTGATCATCGGCAGTGGGTACTTATTCTTAATCGTCACTTCGTTCAGTGCTCGATAATCAATGACCATCCTTAGAGATCCATCCTTCTTCTCGACTAAGAGCACTGGGGCTCCCTGCTACTTCTCGAGCTTGCGTTGTATTCTCTCGAAGAGGAAAGGGAGATGCAGCATAGTAGCATAAGTATTTCCCTCAGTTTTGAGAACCAAGGTATCAATCCAGTAGGAGACCACGCGCGAGTCCCTCAGACCTGCACAAACAAATAAGAACTTCGCAGCCAACGTGATAAGGGGTTGTCAATCCCTTTACGGTCACTTACGAGAGTGAGATCTGATAGAGATGATAGTTTGATATTTTTTGGTATAAGAACAGAAAGTAAAAGCGGAAAAGTAAAGTAGATTGTGGATTGATATGTTGAGAATAGATCCGGGGGCCATAGTTTTCTCTAGTGGCTTCTCTCATGATAGCGATATTCTATGGCGGGTAAACAAATTACTGTCGAGCAATTGATAGAAAAGCGAATAATTATGAGACTATCTAGGCATGATCATTATATATAGGCATCACGTCCGAGACAAGTAGACTGAAACGATTCTGCATCTACTACTATTACTCCACACATCGACCACTATCCAGCATTCATCTAGAGTATTAAGTTCATAAGAACAGAGTAACGCCTTAAGCAAGATGACATAATGTAGAGGGATATACTCAAACATAGTGATATAAACCCCATCTTTTTATCCTCGATGGCAACAATACAATATGTGCCTTGCTGCCCCTACTGTCACTGGGAAAGGACACCACAAGATTGAACCCAAAGCCAAGCACTTCTCCAATTGCAAGAACTATAAATCTAGTAGGCCAAACCAAACCAATAATTCGAAGAGACTTGCAAGGATATTATAATCATACATAAAGAGTTCAGAAAAGAACCAAATATTTCTCATAGGTAACCTTGATCATAAACCCACAATTCATCGGATCTCGACAAACACACCGCAAAAAGAGATTACATCGAATAGATCTCCTCGAAGACCGAGGAGAACTTGGTATTGAGATCCAAAGAGAGAGAAGAAGCCATCTATATACTAGCTATGGACCCGAAGGTCTGTGGTAAACTACTCACAACTCATGGTGAGGCGATGATGATGATGTAGAAGGACTCCATGGAAGATCCCCCCTCCGGCGGAGCTCCGGAACATGCCCCAAGATGGGATCTCATGGGAACAGAAGGTTGCGGCGGTGGAACTAGGGTTTTCTCTGTTGTTCTGATAGTTTTGGGGTACGTAGGTATATATAGGAGGAAGGAGGGCACCGGGAGCCAGACGAGGTGCCCTCGAGGCAGGGGCGCACCATATAGGGGGGCCCACCCTCGTGGACGCCACGTCAGCCCTACTCCATGGTTCTCAAGTCTCCCATGCGTATTTTGCTCCAAAAATATCTCTCCCAAAGGTTTCATTCTGTTTGGACTCCGTTTGATATTCCTTTTCTGAAAAACCCTAAAACAGGCAAAAAACTGCAATCTGGACTGGGCATTTGGGTTAGTAGGTTAGTCCCAAAAATAATATAAAAGTGCATAACAAAGCCCATTAAACATCCAAAACATCATAAATAATAGCATGGAACAATAAAAAATTATAGATATGTTGGAGACGTATCACTCCCGAGGGCGATGAACTTCGTCGAATGAATCCTTTCTCCAATAACTCCTTAATCTGCTTCTTGATCTCCTCCAGATCATTCGCTGGCATCCGGTATGGTCTCTTCGATATTGGTCCAGTGCTTGGCAATAGCTCTATCAAAAACTCAATGTCCCGATCTGGCGGGATGCCGGGTAGCTCCTCTGGATATACATCCGGGTAATCCTTCACTACAGGCACTTCCTCCTGAACAACTCCCGAGAGAGAATTTACTTGTGTCCTCCTAGGCGCATGCCTAGATACATACTTGATCCTTTTCCCCTCCGGGGTGGTAAGTAAAATCGACTTACTGGCACAATCGATGTTCCCTCCATACATCAATAGCCAATCCATACCTAGTATCACATCCAATCCTTATGATTCTAAAACTATCAGGTCTAAGGGGGAAAACATGGCGTCCAATGGTCAATGGCATCTGAAAACATCCTTGACTTGCCATATACTCCGCTCCTGGCGAGCTTACTAACATATGTGTCTTAAGTACTATGGTGGGCAACTTATATCTATCCACGAATCCCCTTGAAATATATGAATGTGATGCACCAGTATCAAAAAGAACTATTGCGGTAAATGACTTAACCAAAAACTTACCGAGAACAACATCAGGCTGCTCTTCAACCTCCTCCATGTTCACGTGGTTCACTTGTCCCTTGTTGAAAGGGTTGGGCTTCTTCCCAGCGCTTCCATTGCCTTTCCCATTCTTCGCTTCCGGGCACTCCGTGGCGTAGTGTCCATTCTTCCCGCACTTGAAACCGGTAATGTGACCTAGATCCCTCTTGGCGGGTGTGGCTGGAGTGGAGCGGTTCTGATTATTGCTTGCTCCATTCCCGTTCCCATTCTTGGGGCCATTGTGGTTATGAGAACTCCCACCATTATGGGTGTGGCTTTCATGGTTATGGGTATAGGAAAAGTGGCTGTGTAATTCTCCCACCATGAGGCTGCTGGTCCATCCAATTGATGTGCGGCAAAACACACCTTCTCAGCATCTGTGCAACCTGCGGTGGTCAACTCACTTCCAATCTTGCGTAGCCAGTCATCAGCAACTATTGGCTCAACGCTACTGGAAAACACCGGCGGTTGTTGTTGTTGTTGTTGTTGTTGTTGTTGTTGTTGTTGTTGTTGTTGTTGTTGTTGTTGTTGTTGTTGTTGTTGCTGTTGTTGTTGCTGTTGCTGTTGCTGCTGCTGCTGCTGCTGCTGCTGATGCTGTTGTTGTTGCTGTTGCTGTTGCTGCTGCAGCTGCTGTTGCTGTTGCTGTTGCTGTTGCTGCTGGTGCTGTTGCTGTTGCTGTTGCTGCTGCTGCTGCTGCTGCTGTTGTTGCTGCTGCTGTTGCTGTTGCTGCT
>LR738711.1:264077463-264104281 GCA_902687465.1 Secale cereale | reverse complement strand
CTGTTGCTGTTGTTGTTGGTGTTGTTGTTGTTGCAGCTGCTGTTGTTGTTGTTGCTGCTGTTGCTGTTGCTGTTGCTGTTGCTGTTGTTGTTGCTGTTGCTGTTGCTGTTGCTGTTGCTGTTGTTGTTGTTGTTGTTGTTGTTGTTGTTGTTGTTGTTGTTGTTGTTGTTGTTGTTGTTGTTGTTGTTGTTGTTGTTGTTGTTGTTGTTGTTGTTGTTGTTGTTGTTGTTGTTGTTGTTGTTGTTGTTGTTGTTGCTATGTAGGTCCCGGTGTAGGTCCTCTTCTGGTAAAGTGGCGGTGTAGGTCCTGGTGAAGCTTGGTATTCTGATGTTCAAGTACCTAGTGACTTCCTTCAAGTGTCGTCCAAAAGGTGTGTCTTCATCCGGTTGGGTGAACTTGTTCCTTGAGTCCACCATCCTAAAGAGTAGAAAATGGAGAGGAGTCAGAAATGAGTAGAGAAGAGTGACCTATGGCTCATCTTAGTGGTCGTGTCCTACATTCAGCTGTGCTCTGATACCATCTTGTAGCGACCACGATCCGAATGGACCGAAGTCTCTGTGTTCTGTGTCATCCCTGGATCGGTAATGCTGACACACACAGTACTTGAAGGATTTATAACAGAATGGCAATCACACACTTATTACATTGAATGTCTCAAAAGAGAACTTATTCAAAATATATGGCATAAGGCCATCTAACACGATAACAGCGGAAGGCTTGGAAGATAAGTGAGTCCATCAACTCCAACGGCATAGGAGTGCATGACAAACGACTTAGGGCACCTTACTCTTCTTCTGAAAAGTCGGCAACATGATATGTTGCAGCCCGAAACAGGTCAGCACATGGAATATGCTGGCAAGATAACACAGTAGAGCAAGTAACAATTAAAACCTAACACCACATGCATATATCACTGGTGGAGTCTCTAAAGTTAAAGTTTTTGCATAAAGCCAATTTTTTTCCTACAACAAAGGAATACATTTATTTTTAACTATCATGGTAGTTGAAACATCATTGAGAAGGTTCCTCCAACTCAATCCCAATTAAAAACCATCTTAATTAACCTATAAAATTAGTTTTAGATTGATGAGATCAATCCAATAATTCAAGTACCAGATAATCAAGATGTCATAACCGGGGACACGACTAATCATGATCAGTTTGTACACTCTGCAGAGGTTTGTGCACTTTTCCCCACAAGACTCGATCTCCTCCGTTGGATTTCTCGCACTGCATGGTGTTTGAGAAACAGATGACCGAGACACAGTCTTTCAGAAGCATTTATTCTTTACCCCGGGTGGAACGGTACACCTACTTTCCCCTACATCTGCTAGTCCACCACCGAAAGAGCTCACACAACATACTCAACTATGCCAGAGCCCATAATGGCATTGTGGCTACACACGGAAGTTTCTAGCATGAATAGTCTTATGATCCATTTGATCCTGGGTGGCATTCCATCGGATAATCACACGGTTCCTCCGGGATTTCCTAGGACAACACTGGATTCTCCAGGTGCCCTGCAACCAATCCACCTAGATGTGTACTCCCTCCGTAAACTAATATAAGAGCGTTTAGATCACTATTTTAGTATTCTAAACGCTCTTATATTAGTTTAAACATGGAGTATTAAAGTTGCCACCTTAAGTTGAACCATTAATTATCAAACTCACATCTGTCATAGATACTCTCAAACCCAATCCACGTCTACGAGCATAGCCTGGCAACCTAAGCATAACGTAGAAGTAACTCCCAGGGGTTTGAAAATAATGCAGGTAATAGGTTCTACCTCAATCTACTTCCCAGACCCACATGTTAAGTGATCCTACTCATGCAATGTGTGAGGGAATGCATAAAAACTGGATAATAAAGATATGATCAAAGTGTTACTTGCCTTGCTGACGATTCACAAAACCTAGGGACTCGTAGTAGCACGCTTCACACTCCGGGAATTTCTGTCGCAAGCAAACAATAGCATACATAAGCAACCAAGCAAAGATGCACGGGTAAAACTCAAATAAGAAGATCTAACCAGAAAGTTCAACTAAAGAACTCCGGTTTGCAAAAAGAATCAAATCAAACGGAGCAACGAAACTCAAACTACAAAAGAAACAAGATCCGTTTACTAAATTGTACTAAGGTCAAATTTTACAGTACCAACACCTTGTTCAAGTTGGTTAAACAGAAAGAGGGCTTCGAGACGAATATCTAGGCGCTTATTTCACCTGATTCCGACTAGCGAGCGAAAAGTTATACTAAAACGAAGACCAGGGCAGAAATCACGATCGAAAATAATCGCGAAAAAACCCTGAAAAAAAATGCGACGAACATGCTAACGAACGAACGTTCGCTAAAAGAAACTAACGAACGAAAATGTTCGTCAACAGATCTAAACGAACGAACGTTCGCAAACTAGATCCGAACGGAAAAACCGGGAAAAACCGATCTAATAAAAAAACTGGGTTTAGATCTAGGGTTTACCTAAAAAAATCAAACGAAACAAAACGCGACAACTCCGGCGAGATTCTGGCTCGGCGGCACAGCGGCGGCGGCGGCGCTTGGCGGCGACGCGCGAAGCGGCGGCGGTGGCGCGGCTAGGGTTTCGGGCGGGCGAGGTTGAGGCTGCGGGGTGGCTGGGCCTCGGCCTTTAAAGGCCGGCGGGGCGAGGTGTCCGGGTCGGACACGGCCCGTAGGTCGGTTCACTTTTTTTTAAAGTCCTCACGCAGAAAAACAGACAAAAGAAATACTAACCAGAGTCAAAAAATTCCGAAATAAATTTTCACCGTCCTCTAATAATATTTAGGGTGAAGTGACATTTTTCCCGGACCTAAATGCAATTTTGAAAAACGCTTATTTTTCCTATTCAAATAAAATTGCAAATAGATCCAAATAAAATAAAATAATTGATTTTAATATTTTTCCTCCAATATTTCTTTTGTTTTGGAGAAGTCATATTATCTTCGCTCATATATTTTATTGTGAAATATTTACGAAGAGAGAAACATTAAAATCAAAATGATCCTCATACCGATATTTAAGAAACTCAAATATGAAAACGGTAAAATCCCCAACTCTCTCCGTGGGTCCTTGAGTTGCTTAGAATTTCGAGGATCGCAACACACAGATGCAAATAAAAATATGATATGCAAGCTGACCTATGTATAACATTCCAAATTGAAAATTTGGGATGTTACATCCTAACTACTTACGTTCATACATAACCCCACCGTGTTCACTTTTCGAACCCCTTCGAAAAGAGACCATCACAGTTACTCACACAAGTAGTGTATTTTATTGCGTTATAGTGTCAAGTTATTTACAATCGGATATTAACAACTCCAATCTGCCACATAACTACATGCACGACTTTCGAAAGATCATAACCATGAGGGGTGTCCCAACTTAGCCCATCACAAGCTCACGATCAGCGGAGTAACAACTCCATGTTGGGAAGACCCAAGTATTCTCGGAATCCCGTGCACAAGATATTTTGACAAAGGTAAAACTAATCGAGCAAGACCGCCCAATGTACCGACAAATCCTGATAGGAGTCGCACATATCTCGTTCTCAGGGCACACCGGATGGGCAAGAAGTCGTGTTAGCTAAGACCCTGGTTGCCCAGGGGGCGCCGGACATCGCCCAGTTTGGACCAACACTCAGAGGAGCGCTGGCCCGGGGGTTGATTAAGAATACACAGGTTAATTACTCCCTATGAAGTTTTTAGTTATTAGGCAAATGGTAAAACCAAGGTTGGGCCTTGCTGGAAAAGCTTTAAGACGAGCGAATTATCGAGGGGGCCCATAAACCCCAACCGTGTTAGGAACGCAATATCAAGGAACATAACACCGCTTTATCAGAACCTAAGGCGGCATGAGTGGAACAAAACACCAAGCAGAAGGCCAAGCCTTCCACCCATTACCAAGTACATATGTGAATTAACTAAATAAGATATATATTGTGTTATCCCAAAGAATCCATGTTCCAACATGGAACATCTTCCATCTTCCATCTTCACCTGTAACTAACAATGCTATAAGAGGGCTGAGCAAAAGCGTAACTTAGCGAATCAACGGTTTGCTAGGAAGGTGGTTAGAGGGTTTCATGGCAACATAGGAGGCTGACAAAACAAGAATGAGCATCGAGACATATCTATAGAGAGAGACAACTAGCAAAGCAAAGATAGAGGTGATATCGAGGAACAATCATCTTGCCTGGGATCCCGCAAGGAATAAGAACGAGTCCATGAAGAAGACAAACAGTCATAGTCAAACGAATCCTCACAACTCCGGAATGAAACCGAAGCTAACGAGAGAAGCATACCGAAAAGAAGTAAACAACACGGTAAACACACACACATAAATATGGCATGATGCACAATCAAGTATGATGCATGTCCAGTTTAAATATACATGGCATGGAAAAGTGCATCAAACAACACTACAATTTAAGTGGAGCTCAATATGCAACGAGTTGCATATTGATGAAACACCACATTCACATATTTAGTTCGATCTCGTCTATGTTCACAATAATTTTATATGTTGGTTAACATGGCAAGATGTAACATGGCAAGAGGTGGAACATAAGTAAACTAACTATTTAAGCAATTTAAATGGAGCCAGAAACAAAACAACAATTCCGGAAAATCCCCATGTGCATATAGCAATTTTTTAAGCAAACAACAATTTTAACAATTTAAATGTTGTTATCATGATGCAATGGCATTTGCAAGGTTATATTCAATTTTATGAAAAGTTGACATGTTATGAAACATTTGTCACCGTGGTGGAAAGAAAGGGGTGCCACGCGACAAAAACAGAAATCGTGCCACGACAACGTTTCGGTTCCGATAACTCGTTGAGAGACCGGTGCAAAAGAAGTGACGTGATCGTGTTATGCAAAAGGTGGGGTGCTCTCGGATACCGGGTTCCCACATGTCGGTGGCAGGAAAACGAGGGTCATGCACGAATTCGGACAAGACTCGAACATGAGCGTCTCATCCATCGCAAGCATTCGTTCATCGCATCGGTGTTCGACTCGGGGTATACCTTCGAAGCATGCGTTTCGGGGTGAACGAGTCGTCGAGGGAACTAGTCATTACCGAGCCGTAGTGGAGGTAGTCGTTCTCGTGATGGTAGTGGAAGTAGTGGTACTATCGGTCCTCGACGGCGGTAGCGGTACATGTTTTCTTATCGCATACACGCCGACGGTAGTTGTACACTCAACGCTCTTCGTACATGGGTCATCGAGGAACTTGACATTTCTAAGGGGTACTTGGCGAACAACGGTCGTCATGGTGCTTGGGGTCTTCGGACTTGACGGTCTTGGTTCTTGTGACGGTACTGGTACAAGTTCGTCGTGGGACTTGACATGTCCGAGAGGTACTCGGTGAATCCACGGGAAAATGTAGCCGTACACGCATTGGAGAGGAACTTGGCGCATCACTGGACTTGGCGATCTTGATGAACTGAAGGGGCATCGAGGTACTTGCACGGCTCTACCCCGAGAGGCCACCGAAGGTGCATCGAGGCAGCTCGAGCTGCTGGTTGTTGACGCCTGGCCAAGCAGCGGCTAGAAGAAGTGGCCGGCGTCGGCCTTGGCATGAAGCAGGGAAGCGGCGACGCGCACAGGGAAGGCCGACAAGGAGTAGGAGACGGCCGGGGTTCCTTGGCGCAGCGGACGCGGAGCAGAGGAGGGCTGATGTCTACTACACAACCTTCTTCTTGTAGACGTTGTTGGGCCTGCAAGTGCAGAGGATTGTAGGACAATAGCAAATTTCCCTCAAGTGGATGACCTAAGGTTTTTCAATCTGCGGGAAGCGTAGGATGAAGATGGTCTCTGATGGCTTCTCGCCCCTCGTTGGTTACCCCAAGTGGAAGGTTGAGATGTAGCATAGCGGCAAATTTCCCTTGGCAAAGATACCAAGGATCGAATCCCGTGAGACTCCGAGGGTCGACAAGTAGGTGTCAGCGGCGCCAGAAACTTAGCGGTTGATGGGACCTGCACACAGATACAGATAACTTTGCTCCCAACGAGTACAGAGAGGTTGTCAATCCCTCCGGCCTTGTTGTTTACAAAGGATCAAACACAAGAGATAATAATGATAGCTATGACTGCAACTAGGAAATAAAAACAGGAAGTAAATAGAAGGTGTGATCAGCGGTGGTAATATGGACCGGGGTCCCATGATGTTCACTAGTGATGTCTCTCTCCCAAAAGACGATAAAACAGCAAAGCGAGGTAAACAAATTACAGCTGGGCAATTGACAGGATTATGTGCGCAAATCAATGCTAACTATGCTGCAAAGAAAGGTAGAGGCTCAAAAGCATGGGCGGTACGCCAAGGCAAGTAGACCGAAATCCATCTGCATCTACTACTAATCATCCACCTTGAGATATCTATCCAGAACATCTCGCTGGTATTAAGTTGCGAATCCCACCCAAAGTGTAAACTCAAAGCAACAGGCAACTGCATTAAAAGAACTTTGCGTAAAGTAAACAATCCTTGCACCCGCAAGTACAAGCACCGTTGTTTTCTCCCTTGTGGCAACAGCACATCCCCTAGACTCATGTTTCTGTCACTCAAGCTAGTCATCAGGGGGCATGAACCCACAATCAAGCATAACGCTCCCTCTTGGAGTTACTACCTACTACTTGGCCAAAGCAATAAACAGCAACGGAGAACATGCAAGAATTACTCAAGAACAAAGATATAAAAGAGGTGAATCAAATATATTACTCAAACACAATCTGAACATAGTCTCATAATCCATCAGATCCCAGCAAACTCAGCAAAGCAACGGCAGAAAGATTACATATGTGCCTCGATCATGTAGGGCAGCTCACGAGGTCTAAACCATGAAGAGCAAAGAGGGGAGGAGAACATCACATAGCTACTAATCATGGACCCATGGTCCAAGGTGGACTACTCACGACTCATCCGGGAAGCGTCCATGGTGGTGGAGAAGCTCCCGGTGGTGGTTCTCCCCTCCGGCAGGGTGCCGGGAAGAGTTCTCCTGATGCTCCCGATCTTGGAAGCGCTGCGGCGGCGGAACAGAGGCGAGATCGCGCAAAAGGGTTCTGTCCTCGAGGGTTTCGGGACGAGAGGGATATATATGCGAAGGGGGGCAGCCAGAGGCGGAGCAGGGGCCCCAGGCGCCCCCCTGGGCCTCCCCTGGCTCCTCTCTGGCCCATCTTTGGTTCTTCGCGAAGCTTCCTGTACGCTAATTTTTCCTATATTTTTCCTGGAATTTTTGGAGCACTTTTAATATGGGGGAAACCTGAAATAGAAAAACAGCAGAAAACAGGAACTGGCACTGTGGTGCACTGAGTATATAGGTTAGTCCAAATATGATCAAAAGTGTATGGAAGTGCATCAATATCATAGCAATATCACACAAAAGAAGCATGGAGCAAGCAGAAATTATAGATACGTTTTGGACGTATCAACATCCCCAAGCTTAATTCCCGCTCGTCCTCGAGTAGGTAAATGATAACAAGCATAATTTCTGTGGTGACATGCTACCAACCATATAAGAACTTTTTAAGTAAAGCAATCAAGGCATGTAATTCAATTCAAGTCATAACAAGCAAGAGTCTATATTAGCATTGTAACAAGCAACATAAGAACATAAAGGTGCAAGAGCTCTCGCTGTCCGTGACTCGAATGTCTCCAAATGGTGTTTGCGTGCAAGAAAGGGGATAGGGATATACAAGAGAGTAAAACATAGTTTTTGTATTGTTGAGAACTTAATCTACTAAAGTTTCACACTTGGTCTTCTTTGGAATCTTATCTTGACTCATCCCCAGACCACTAGCCAGGTACAAGTCAAAATGATCCACTCTCTTTCGATATTTTGAGCACTCATGCAATGGATGAGCGTAAGCAAGAAAGTTGACACCTCGGATGGCAAAGAGAGAAAAATAATGAAGGGGGAAGACAAAAAAGGTGTGAAAGGGTCACATCAATGAGGACAATCATAGGCGAGAGAAAGCCAAATGATAGATATGATGTGAGGAGTAGGGATTGCCATGCAACGGATGCACATATGAGCTAAGGTAAGCTCTCCAATGGAACTAGTGGGGGTGCATCCAACTTGCTCGCTCAAGAAGACCTAGAGCTCTTTTGAGGAGGCTCATCATTGGAATATACAAGCCAAGTTCTATAGTGTGAAGGTCCCCACATAGCTATATGCATGAATGATAATCTCTATGGAGTACAAGGTATAAGATGAAGTACGAGTGTGGATCTCTCAAAAGGAATAGTAGTGTGCCCCCTTCTCTCTTTTTATTTCTTTTTCTCTTTTTTCTATATTTTATTTTTGTGTGGCCTCAATGGATCTTTCTATTTAACTCTCATTTGTCCTCTTTGGGATCTTTTGATTTTGTCCTCTTTGGGATCTTTTCCTCACTTTAGGGGCAACACTCTATGTATTACAAGAAGTATAGAAGATCTTTCACACTTTACAAAAGTACTCAACATAAAGAAAATGAAACTATCATGATGTATGCAAATGTATGCCTCTGCCGGTGTAGCAGGATATGCAATGATACTAGCGCGTCATGTAGCAATGATTAGGGCAAGGCCCAACTAGCATGCGGCTCATCGATCAAGCAAAAAACATGTATGACATGAAGATCAAGTCATGAGAAGATGGATGTTGCATGGCAATGTATCTCGGAAAGGCTATGGGAATGCCTTGATAGGTAGGTATGGTGGCTGTTTTGAGGAAGGATATAATGAGGCTTATGATGACAGAGCGTATCGTGCCAAGGATTTAGATGCACCGACTAAGTATGCGCCAACTCTCGAGGTGAGAAAGGGCAATGCACGGTACCGAAGAGGCTAGAAAAATATGGCTAGGTGGAAGTGTCAACTTTCGAATACTCACATTAGTCCGAAGAACTCATGCACTTATTATCGGTAACTCTCAATCTAATTAGGAGGTTCACAAAGAGACAAGTACCCCGAGGAGGAGTGTATGGGGGTTTGGTTATCCTTGCACATCCTCGACTCATGGTACGTGAGTGTACTCTAATATTCGATCCCTCCAAAGATTAGTGATCCATCTAGTAGCTAAAGTTCTCAACTATTTTGTAGGTTTTCGAAATAAACACGGATTGCCCAAAATACGACATCTATCACTAATAGGCGAAAGCTCTTGACACCAAAAGTTCAGACATTACTCATGGCAATACCTCAAAACTATTGCAAGTTACTACTAAAATTAAATAGCAACCTCAATTACCTACTTTAAGTTAAGACACACAACTCAGTGCAACAGGCAAACTCTCTTAACAAGATAAACATGAAAACTCAAGAGAGTTCAGCAACCAACTAAACAAAAGCTCTTTAAAAAGAAAAGCATGAAAACTAAGAGCTAAACATGACAGCAGCTATGAAAAGACAAAGAACACACACAACAAAGATAAGCATGAAAATCCTATGTTGTGTTCTAGGTTGAAGTGGAGCATGTTTCTCTCCCACACAAAGAAAGCTGGGTTCTAACTTGTTATGAACAGCAAGCAAAGCTAAAGAAAACTAAAAAAAGAAACTAAGAGCAAGACGCTCCAAGCATAGCACATAACGCATGAAGTGATAAGAATATAGTGGAACGAAAGACGAACTGATAATTGTTGATGGAGAAGGGGATGCATGGGGGCATCCCCAAGCTTAGACGCTTGAGTCTTCTTGAATATTTCTTGGGGGTGCACGGGGGCATCCCCAAGCTTGAGCGTTTGACCCTCCTGAATCTTCTTTTATCATCTTCCCTCGCACACTTGAAAACTCCCTTCATACATAACTCATCATAATCTGATTAGCGAGGTTAGTACCCACAATAAAATAATTTTTCCCTACTGGAAATAAAAATAATCTTGAAGAGCTACTGTTTCTCAAGATTGCCAAAAGGTTTTTGCAAAGAAAAAGCAAGCTCAAGGTTTGCAAAATGAAGAAAAGGCAAAACAGGACAGAATCTGTGAAAAACAGACCAGCAGGTAGTAAATAATTTTTTCGAGGCACTTATGCAACTCAAATCAAAAAACTCAGAACAGACGCTCGAAAGCCAATTGTATAGAGCACGCTGTCAAAAAAATTCAGATCAAAAAGATGATATGGTGATTTTATTCGAATTTTTCTGTCCAAGGACAGAATCTGTTTTCTGGACAGCACGTCACAACTTTTGAACTTTCTTGCAATCGGAGGCTAAACTTGGCACAAAGCTGAAAAGAAAAGATACAATGATGATGGTAGTAACAAACATCAAGACACAACAAAAGCAAAATAAAACCTAATTCGTTGTGGGCTGCCTCTCAAAAGCGCTTTCTTTTATGCCTTTAAGCTAGGCATGATGCAAAAAGAGAAGATCAAGTTTTATCAAGAGTAAGAGAATAGCTAGCCCGTGTAATGGACTCAAAAGGCAACTTAATCTTATTTCTAGGGAAGTGTTCCATCCCTTTCTTGAGAGGGAATTGGAATTTTATATTCCCCTCTTTCATGTAAATGATAGCACCAACGGTGCGAAGAAAAGGACATCCCAAAATAATTGGACATGAAGGTTCACATTCAATATCCATAATAGTAAAATCAACGGGAACATAATTGCCATTGACAATGATAAGAACATCGTCGATCTTCCCCAAAGGTTTCTTTACGGAAGAATCAACAAGACGAACACCAAAAGAACAAGGATCAAAAGGTTTCAATTCAAACATATCGTACATTCTTTTGGGCATAACGGAGGTACTAGCTCCAACATCACATAAAGCATAGCAAGAGAAGTTATTCAACTTAATTTTAATCATAGGATCCCAACTATCTTCTAGATTTCTAGGTATGGAGGCTTCTACCCTAAGCTTCTCCTCCCTAGCTTTGATAAGAGCATTAGTGATATGCTCCGTGAAGGCAAGGTTAAGTGTGCTAGTGTGGGGGTCTTTAGCCATTCTTTGTAAAAAGGTGACAACTTCTGAGAGACTACAATTATCAAAATCAATTTTATCATTATTGAGCAGAATTGTAGCGTCATCTTCTTTGTTTGAATTGCTCTCTATTATAAGAGTTTGGACGTCTTCCCAAGTATGGGGTAGTGTGGGAGCAACTTTAAACAGAGGCTCATACTTTTTTCCTGGAAGACCATGCCATGGGCATAACTCTCCATTAAAACTAACATAATCACAAGGTTTATTACTTTTGTAGATCCCGACAGTGGTGATTGGCGTGATGGAAGAAGGGGTGTACTCCTCCCACTTAGTGTTTTTGGTGGAACCCATAGCAGCAGCAAGCAAGATAACTATTTTTGTGATTTTTGGTAAGGGACACTAAAGCAAAAACTGAAAGGTAAACTAACAAGACTAAAAAGCAAAGATAAAAGATAGCGTGCAACTCCCCTATCTTGAAGAGTGGAGTCCCCGGCAACGGCGCCAGAAACTTGCTTGATGACTTCTCGCCCCTCGTTGGTTACCCCAAGTGGAAGGTTGAGATGTAGCGTAGCGGCAAATTTCCCTTGGCAAAGATACCAAGGATCGAATCCCGTGAGACTCCGAGGGTCGACAAGTAGGTGTCAGCGGCGCTAGAAACTTAGCGGTTGACGGGACCTGCACACAGATACAGATAACTTTGCTCCCAACGAGTACAGAGAGGTTATCAATCCCTCCGGCCTTGTTGTTTACAAAGGATTAAACACAAGAGATAATAATGATAGCTATGACTGCAACTAGGAAATAAAAACAGGAAGTAAATAGAAGGTGTGATCAGCGGTGGTAATATGGACCGGGGTCCCATGATGTTCACTAGTGATGTCTCTCTCCCAAAAGACGATAAAACAGCAAAGCGAGGTAAACAAATTACAGCTGGGCAATTGACAAGATTATGTGCGCAAACCAATGCTAACTATGCTGCAAGGAAAGGTAGAGGCTCAAAAGCATGGGCGGTACGCCAAGGCAAGTAGACCGAAATCCATCTGCATCTACTACTAATCATCCACCTTGAGATATCTATCCAGAACATCTCGCAGGTATTAAGTTGCGAATCCCACCCAAAGTGTAAACTCAAAGCAAAAGACAACCGCATTAAAAGAACTTTGCGTAAAGTAAACAATCCTTGCACCCGCAAGTACAAGCACCGTTGTTTTCTCCCTTGTGGCAACAACACATCCCCTAGACTCATGTTTCTGTCACTCAAGCTAGTCATCAGGGGGCATGAACCCACAATCAAGCATAACGCTCCCTCTTGGAGTTACTACCTACTACTTGGCCAAAGCAATAAACAGCAACGGAGAACATGCAAGAATTACTCAAGAACAAAGATATAAAAGAGGTGAATCAAATATATTACTCAAACACAATCTGAACATAGTCTCATAATCCATCAGATCCCAGCAAACTCAGCAAAGCAACAGCAGAAAGATTACATATGTGCCTCGATCATGTAGGGCAGCTCACGAGGTCTAAACCATGAAGAGCAAAGAGGGGAGGAGAACATCACATAGCTACTGATCATGGACCCATGGTCCAAGGTGGACTACTCACGACTCATCCGGGAAGCGTCCATGGTGGTGGAGAAGCTCCCGGTGGTGGTTCTCCCCTCCGGCAGGGTGCCGGGAAGAGTTCTCCTGATGCTCCCGATCTTGGAAGCACTGCGGCGGCGGAACAAAGGCGAGATCGCGACAAAGGGTTCTGTCCTCGAGGGTTTCTAGACGAGAGGGATATATATGCGAAGGGGGGTAGCCAGAGGCGGAGCAGGGGCCCCAGGCGCCCCCTGGCGCGGCCAGGGGTGGGGCCGCGCCAGGTGGCCGCCTGGGCCTCCCCTGGCTCCCCTCTGGCCCATCTTTGGTTCTTCGCGAAGCTTCCTGTACGCCGATTTTTCCTATATTTTCCTGGAATTTTTGGAGCACTTTTAATATGGGGGAAACCTGAAATAGAAAAATAGCAGAAAACAGGAACTGGCACTGTGGTGCACTGAGTTAATAGGTTAGTCCAAATATGATCAAAAGTGTATGGAAGTGCATCAATATCATAGCAATATCACACAAAAGAAGCATGGAGCAAGCAGAAATTATAGATACGTTTTGGACGTATCAGTCTCTCTCAAGCAACCCTGCAACCAAATAACAAAGAGTCTCTTGTGTCCCCAACAGACCCAATACAATGGTAAATTGTATAGGTGCACTAGTTCGGTGAAGAGATGGTGATACATGTGCAATATGGATGGTAGATATAGGTTTTTGTAATAAGAAAATATAAAAACAGCAAGGTAGCAAGTGGTAAACCTGAGCATAAACAATGTTGCGATGATAGGAAACAAGGCCTAGGGTTCATACTTTCACTAGTGCAAGTTCTCTCAACAATAATAACATACATGGATTATATAACTATCCCTCAACATGCAACAAAGAGTCACTCCAAAGTAACTAATAGCGGAGAGCAAACGAGGAGATTATGGTAGGGTACGAAACCACCTCAAAGTTATTCTTTCTGATTGATCTATTCAAGAGTCCGTAGTAAAATAACACGAAGCTATTCTTTCCGTTTCGATCTATCATAGAGTTCGTACTAGAATAACACCTTAAGACACAAATCAACAAAACCCTAATGTCACCTAGATACTCCATTGTCACCTCAAGTATCCGTGGGCATGATTATACGATATGCATCACACAATCTCAGATTCATCTATTCAACCAACACAAAGTACTTCAAAGAGTGCCCCAAAGTTTCTACCGGAGAGTCAAGATGAAAACGTGTGCCAACCCCTATGCATAGATTCCCAAGGTAACAGAACCTGCAAGTTGATCACCAAAACATATATCAAGTGGATCACGTGATATCCCATTGTCACCACAGATAAGCACATGCAAGGCATACATCAAGTGTTCTCAAATCCTTAAAGACTCAATCCGATAAGATAACTTCAAAGGGAAAGCTCAATTCATCACACGAGAGTAGAGGGGGAGAAGCATCATAAGATCCAACTATAATAGCAAAGCTCGCGATACATCAAGATCGTGCCATCTCAAGAGCACGAGAGAGAGAGAGAGAGAGAGAGAGAGAGAGAGAGAGAGAGAGAGAGAGAGAGAGAGAGAGAGAGAGAGAGAGAGAGAGAGAGATCAAACACATAGCTACTGATACATACCCTCAGCCCCGAGGGTGAACTACTCCCCCTCGTAACGGAGAGCGTCGGGATGATGAAGATGGCCACCGGAGAGGCATTCCCCCTCCGATAGGGTGCCAGAACAGGGACTAGATTGGTTTTCGGTGGCAACAGAGGCTTTCGGCGGCGGAACTCCCAATCTAGGTTATTTTCCGGAGGTTTCAGTATTTATAGGAATTTTTGGCGTAGGTCTCACGTTAGGGGGGTCTCCGGGGTGTCCACGAGATAGGTTGCGCTCCCACTTTGGGTGGGCGCGCCCCCACCCTCGTGGGCAGCCCGTGACTCTCCTGGCCCAACTCTTTTACTTCGGGGGGGCTTCTTTTGGTCCAGAAAAAATCATCAAAAATTGGCTCATCAATTGGACTCCGTTTGGTATTCCTTTTCCGTAAAACTCAAAAACAAGGAACAAACAGAAACTGGCACTGGGCTCTAGGTTAATAGGTTAGTCCCAAAAATCATATAAAAGTGTATATAAAATCCCATAAAACATCCTAGAAGGATAATATAATAGCATGGAACAATCAAAAATTATAGATACGTTGGAGACGTATCAAGCATCCCCAAGCTTAATTCCTGCTCGTCCTCGAGTATGTAAATGATAAAAACAGAATTTTTGATGTGGAATGCTACCTAACATAATTCTCAATGCAATTCATTTTATTGTGGCATGAATGTTCAGATCCGAAAAATTCAAGACAAAAGTCTATATTGACATAAGAATAGTAATACTTCAAGCATACTAACAAAGCAATTATGTCTTCTCAAAATAACATGGCCAAAGAAAGTTCATCCTTACAAAATCATATAGTTTGGCTATGCTCCATCTTCGTCACACAAAATACTCAAATCATGCATAACCCCAGTTTCAGCCAAGCAATTGTTTCATACTTAAATTTTTTCAAACTCTTTCAACTTTCACGCAATATATGAGCGTGAGCCATGGACATAGCACTATGTGGAATAGAGTGGTGGTTGTGGAGAAGACAAAAAGGAGGAAGTAGGTCTCACATCAACTAGGCGTATCAATGGGCTATGGAGATGCCCATCAATAGATATCAATGTGAGTGAGTAGGGATTGCCATGCAATGGATGCACTAGAGCTATAAATGTATGAAAGCTCAACAAAAAAACTAAGTGGGTGTGCATCCAACTTGCTTGCTCACGAAGACCTAGGGCATTTTAGGAAGCCCATCGTTGGAATATACAAGCCAAGTTCTATAATGAAAATTCTCACTAGTATATGAAAGTGACAAAACAAGAGACTCTCTATCATGAAGATCATGGTGCTACTTTGAAGCACAAGTGTGGAAAAAGATAGTAGCATTGTCCCTTCTTTTTCTTTTCTTTTTCTTTTTTTGGGCCTTTCTTTTTTCTTTGGCCTTTCCTTCTTTTTCTTCTTCTTTTTTCTTTGGGACAATGCTCTAATAATGATGATCATCACACTTATATTGATTTACAACTCAATATTACAACTCGATACTAGAACAAAGTATGACTCTATATGAATGCCTCCGGCAGTGTACCGGGATGTGCAATGAATTAAGAGTGACACGTATGAAAAATTATGCATGGTGGCCTTGCCACGAATACGATGTCAACTGGCAATATGACAATGATGAAGCGTGTCATAATAAACGGAACGGTGGAAAGGTGCATGGCAATATATCTCGGAATTGCTATGGAAATGCCATGATAGGTAGGTATGGTGGCTGTTCTAAGGAAGGTATATGGTGGGTGTATGGTACCGGCAAAAGTTGCGCGGTACAAGAGAGGCTAGCAATGGTGGAAGGGTGAGAGTGCGTATAATCCATGGACTCAACATTAGTCATAAGAACTCACATACTTATTGCAAAAATCTACAAGTCATCAAAACAAAGTACTACACGCATGCTCCTAGGGGGGAGGTTGGTAGGAGTTAACCATCACGCGCCTCCGACCTCCACACAAAGGATGACACTCAATGAAATACCTCATGCTTCAAATTTGTCACACAACGGTTACCATATGTGCATGCTACGGGACTTGCAAACCTCAACACAAGTATTTCTCAAATTCAGAACTACTCTACTAGCATGACTCTAATATCACCATCCTCATATCTCAAAACAATCATCAAGCATCAAACTTCTCATAGTATTCAATGCACTTTATATGAAAGTTTTTACTGTACCCATCTTGGATGCCTATCATATTAGGACTAGTTTCATAACCCAAGCACATTACCATGCTGTTCTAAAAGGCTCTCAAATAGATATAAGTTAAGCACGAGAGTTCATCTATTTATACAAAATAAAATCACCACCGTGCTCAAAAAGATATAAGTGAAGCACTAGAGCAAAACTATCTAGCTCAAATGATATAAGTGAAGCACATAGAGTATTCTAACAAATTCTAGGCCATATTTAACTCTCTCAAAAAGGTGTGTCCAGCAAGGATGATTGTGGCAAACTAAAAAGTAGAGACTCAAATCATACATGACGCTCCAAGCAAAACACATATCATGTGGTGAATAAAAATATAGTCCCGAGTATAGTTACCGATAGATGAACACGAAAGAGGGGATGCCTTCCCGGGGCATCCCCAAGCTTAGGCTTTTGGTTGTCCTGGAATTTTACCTTGGGGTGCCTTGGGAATCCCCAAGATTAGTCTCTTGCCACTCCTTATTCCATAGTCCATCGAATCTTTACCCAAAACTTGAAAACTTCACAACACAAAACTCAACAGAAAACTCGTAAGCTCCGTTAGTATAAGAAAATAAAACCACCACCTAGGTACTATGATGAACTCATTCTAAATTCATATTTGTGTAATATCTACTGTATTCCAACTTATCTATGGTTCATACCCTCCAATACTACTCATAGATTCGTTAAAATAAGCAAACAACACATAGAAAATAGAATCTGTCAAAAACAGAACAGTCTGTAGCAATCTGTAACTTTCGAATACTTCTGTAACTCTAAAAATTCTGAAATAAATTGGTGGACGTGAGGAATTTGTCTATTAGTCATCTGAAAAAATAATCAACTAAAAATCACTCTTCTGTAAAAAATGGTAGCTAATCTTGTGAGCACTAAAGTTTCTGTTTTTTACAGCATGATCACATAAACTTCACACAAGTCATCCCAAAGGTTTTACTTGGCACAAACACTAACTAAAACACAAAACCACATCTAAACAGAAGCTAGATGCAATATTTATTCCTAAACAGAAGCAAAAACCAAGAAAATAAAATTGGGTTGCCTCCCAACAAGCGCTATCGTTTAACGCCCCTAGCTAGGCACAATGATTTCAATGATGCTCGTATAAAAGATAAGAATTGAAACATAAAGAGAGCAATATGAAGAATATAACTAGCACATTTAAGTCTAACCCACTTCCTATGCATAGGGATTTTTTTAGCAAACAACTTATGCGAACAATAATCAACTAGCATAGGAAATCAAAACAAGCATAGCTTTAAAACTTCAAGCACATAGAGATGAAACTTGATATTATTGCAATTCCTACAAGCATATATTCCTCCCTCATAATAATTTTCAGTAGCATCATGAATTAATTCAACAATATAACTATCACATAAAGCATTTTTTTCATGATCCCCAAGCATATAAATTTTATTACTCTCCACATAAGCAAAATTCTTCGGAATAGTGGCAGTATCATAAGAGACCTGAATACTATAGATTGTTTCCACATTAAAAGAGTAATGTTCAGAAAAAGGGTAATCATAATCATCACAAGTTTGATAAATATAATCCTCACTACTTTTTATAGCATAAGTGTCATCACAATAATCATCATAAATAGGAGGCATGATATCATCATAATAGATTTGCATATCAAGACTTGGGAGGCTAAAAATATCATGTTCATCAAGCGTAGAATCCCCAAGCTTGGGTCCATTCATATCATGAGCATAATCACTCTCATCATTAATAGTATGGATAGCACCGACAATATAGCAATTATCATCATCACAATGAGTAATAGGAGCAACATCATTTGGGAGGGATACCTTTTTTTTCTTTGCTTCTCTGTCTTTCCTTTTTCTTCTTCACATTAGGTATGGGTTTAATCTTCTTTTTGGAGCTCCTTATTAATGAGATTGGTTGAATAGAAGGCTCCTCCTCGTTACCTGATTCATCATAAGAAAGAATAGGAAGATATTGGGAAATCTCTTCCCTTTCATTAGTATTCTCTTCATCTCCTACTTGTTTTCTTGACTTTTTGTAATTGGCAATATAAGGATTTTCAATGCAATTCACAGCATAATACATATAAATTTCCTCCAGATCAAAATCAAGAACTTTATCAAGGACAAATTCTGGAAGATCCTTAGTTAAACGTTTTATTTCTTCATAACCCACAAGCAAACTAAGTTCATTATGATGTGCAAGGGAAATCAAGTCATCACAATTTTTGGTCACGATTCGATCATGAAACAATTCACATTGGGGATTTAAATGATCATGTTCATTGCAAAGTTCACAAGGATGGCAAAGAAATTTTAAATTTTTAGCACAATCAGCTAGCCTCTCTAGCAACCATTTAATTTCTAAATACTTATGCCTCTTGCAAAATCTATCTTCCCTATTTGGTATGTACTTGCAAACTCTATGCACTCCACAAAAACCGACATGCTTATATGAGATATTTTCATCATGACTAGTGCAATCATCATTAGTACTATGGATATTCGAAGGATTCACCCTAACAACATTGCAATCATGTTCATCATTCAAAGATTTAGTGCCAAACATTTTATGCATTCTTCTTCTAGTACTT
Organism: Secale cereale; assembly: GCA_902687465.1. Classification (NCBI taxonomy): domain Eukaryota; kingdom Viridiplantae; phylum Streptophyta; class Magnoliopsida; order Poales; family Poaceae; genus Secale; species Secale cereale. The sequence continues at coordinate 264,085,346 of LR738711.1, read as the reverse complement.
GAACACAATTTTCCTTCCCATCATTTTCACGAAAGATATTAAAAAGGTGAAGCATATGAGGTAACCTCAATTCCATTTTTTGTAGTTTTCTTTTATAAACTAAACTAGTGATAAAACACCAAACAAAAAGATTCTATTGCAAGATCTAAAGATATACCTTCAAGCACTAACCTCCCTGGCAACGGCGCCAGAAAAGAGCTTGATATCTACTACACAACCTTCTTCTTGTAGACGTTGTTGGGCCTCCAAGTGCAGAGGTTTGTAGGACAGTAGCAAATTTCCCTCAAGTGGATGACCTAATGTTTATCAATCCGTGGGAGGCGTAGGATGAAGATGGTCTTTCTCAAGCAACCCTGCAACCAAATAACAAATAGTCTCTTGTGACCCCAACACACCCAATACAATGGTAAATTGTATAGGTGCACCAGTTTGGCGAAGAGATGGTGATACAAGTGCAATATGGATGGTACATATAGGTTTTTGTATTAAGAAAATATAAAAAAGCAAGGTAGCAAGTGGTAAACGTGAGCATAAATGGTGTTGCAATGATAGCAAACAAGGCCTAGGGTTCATACTTTCACTAGTGCAAGTTCTCTCAACAATAATAACATACCTGGATTATATAACTATCCCTCAACATGCAACAAAGAGTCACTCCAAAGTAACTAATAGTGGAGAACAAACGAGGAGATTATGGTAGGGTACGAAACCACCTCAAAGTTATTCTTTCTGATCGATCTATTCAAGAGTCTGTAGTAAAATAACACAAAGCTATTCTTTTCGTTCGATCTATCATAGAGTTCGTACTAGAATAACACCTTAAGACACAAATCAACCAAAACCCTAATGTCACCTAGATACTCCATTGTCACCTCAAGTATCCGTGGGCATGATTATACGATATGCATCACACAATCACAGATTCATCTATTCAACCAACACAAAGTACTTCAAACAGTGCCCCAAAGTTTCTACCGGAGAGTCAAGATGAAAGCTCGCGATACATCAAGATCGAGCCATCTCAAGAACACAAGAGAGAGAGAGAGATCAAACACATAGCTACTGATACATACCCTCAGCCCCGAGGGTGAACTACTCCCCCCCTCGTCATGGAGAGCGTCGGGATGATGAAGATGGCCAACGGAGAGGGATTCCCCTCTGGCAGGGTGCCGGAACAGGGTCTAGATTGGTATTCGATGGCAACAGAGGCTTTCGGCGGCGAAACTCCCGATCTAGGTTATTTTCCGAAGGTTTCAGTATTTATAGGATTTTTTGGCGTAGGTCTGACATCAGGGGGGTCTCCGGGCTGTCCACGAGATAGGGGGGCGCTCCCACTTGGGGTGGGCGCGCCCCCACCCTCGTGGGCAACCCTTGACTCTCCTGGCTCAACTCTTTTACTTCGGGGGCTTCTTTTGGTCCAGAAAAAATCATCAAAAATTGGCTCGTCAATTGGACTCCGTTTGGTATTCCTTTTCTGTAAAACTCAAAAACAAGGAAAAAACAGAAACTGACACTGGGCTCTAGGTTAATAGGTTAGTCCCAAAAATCATATAAAAGTGTATATTAAATCCCATAAAACATCCTAGAAGGATAATATAATAGCATGGAACAATCAAAAATCATATAAAATTAGCTCGTCAATTGGACTCCGTTCGGTATTCCTTTTCTGTAAAACTCAAAAACAAGGAAAAAACAGAAATTGACACCGGGCTCTAGGTTAATAGGTTAGTCCCAAAAATCATATAAAAGTGCAAAAATCATATAAAAGTGTATATAAAATCCCATAAAACATCCTAGAAGGATAATATAATAGCATGGAACAATAAAAAATTATAGACACGTTGGAGCCGTATCAAGGGCCGCGGCGGCACGCTTGCTGGACGGAGCAAGGACGGCGGAGCAGAGCAGAGCAACAACACTCGTACTCAGCAGCAGGGCGGTGACTGTGCGGGACGAGGATGGAGGGGGATGAGGCGACTGGCGCGTCCAAGGTCGGAGGTGTGCGAGGATCTCCGGCGAGCTGTGACCCGTCGCCGACACCGGCGGGGACATGTAGGAGAGGTAGGGCACGGGGCGACGCGCTAGAGTCGTGGCCCATGGAGATCAGGTCGATAGGCTCCTCCGCCGAGAGCCTTGAACGAGGTGAGAGAGAGGGGATGGAGAGCTCGAGGAGGCACGGAGGAAGAGGCGACCAGAGGGGATCGACAGGACGGAGTGGGGGTGCGGAGCTGTGTGTGGGGAGCTCAAGTGGGAGATGGGATCGGGTCTCCTGGCGGCGCTGGAGGGGGCATCGAGGGAGAGAGCGAGTGGAGGGGGTCTGGGCTAGGGTTATATAGGGGTGGCTGGGCCGTGGGCCTTGGTGGATCGGCCTGGCTGCGAGAATGGATGGGCTGGCTGGCTCTTGCTCTCTCTCTCTCTCTCAACCTCTCTTTCTTTTTTCATAAGCAGAAAAATGAGCAAGGGAAAAGAGAGAGGAAGAAAGGAGTAGAGAAGAAAGTGTGGAGAGATAAAAAACAGTTATGGAGACCTGGTATTATGCTCAATTTGAGTGAATTGATTTGGCTATTTTTATATATAGAAAAATAATTCAATTTCGAATTAAATTCAAACTTGAACCATTTTGAACCCAAGCAATCAATTCCAAAATAGCTGAAATTTCAAGAGATGACCCTACACATTAGATGTGATTTATGGGAAAATTTGGGACATTAAATGGGCACTAAACATCATGACTCAAAATAATTCTCCTCAAATAAATGAAAGGTGAAATTTGGAAATTGGGGATTTAGCATCTTGCGTGGGCTCGATGCAAAGATGATCACTGGTTTGAGAGAAGTTGACGTTGAGCAAAAACTATTTGCAAGAAGGTATGAAGTGGAGTGACAAGGAGAAGAGAGCATGGAAATATTCGCAAGTGTGTTTTGGTGATTCCAAATTCATGGAATAATTATTTTAGCTCCCTAGATATTAGGAGGATATGTTATAAAGATAAATCACCATATGAATTCCCTCAATTTAAATAGATCAGACAATCGATGAAATTTATTTAGTTGAGTTTTACAAAAAATTAAATGACATGATAGTATGATGACATGATTGTCGGTGTCAAAACCGGCGGATCTCGGGTAGGGGGTCCCGAACTATGCGTGTGAGGATGGATGGTAACAGGAGGCAGGGGACACGATGTTTACCCAGGTTCAGACCCTCTCGATCGAGGTAAAGCCCTACTTCCTGCTATATTAGTATGAGTGAATATGTGTACAAGAGTTGATCTACCTCGAGATCGTAATGGCTAAACCCTAGCCTATGAGGATATTATGATTCTTCTCTAGCCTCTATGTACTAAACCCTCCGATTTATATACGAACCGGAGAGGCCTAGGGTTTGCACATATCATCTTGCAGAGGAAGGAAAATCTACACCCGAGCCTAAAACTTGCCATTATAAGAATCCAGGAGTCCTATCCGGATACGAGCGATGATCTTCTATAATAATCTTCACGGCCCACCAGTCCGGCCCACCAGGAGTTTGTCCGGCCACATGAGGACCCCCCGATCCAGGACTCCCTCAGTAGCCCCTGAACCTGTCTTCGATGACGATGAGTTTGGCTTCTGTATTTTCTTCGGCATTCAAGGCAGGTTCCTCCTCCCGAATATATCTTCTGCAAATAGATGGATTGTGTTCGGCTCTGCAAGATTAGTACAACCCTTAGCCTCGAAGGCAAGGCTCTTAAAGAAAATGAATAATGTGTCTCTACTGACAACTTTTGGGTGAAGCGTCGTGTCCAACCCACTGACATATCGAACCATTTTATTTGGTCCTAGTTTCGCGTTTCGAGGTATATCCTCATTGACACGTCCCATCAGAATAGAGACCGTGCCCGCTTATTGTGGGATTCTTTATCAGTGTGACGTGAGCACCCACGCCACACATTACGCACGGCCACTTTGGGAACCGGCGAGTTTTATGTCTAAAGTGGGGGGACGCTCTGTATTCGTAGTGTTATAAAAGGACATCAATCCCTTTCACCAGCCCCACGCCTTCCTCAAGCTCGAGCTCTCCAATCTCCCTTACCCCCGTATTGTCATCTCCTGTGCCCACAACTCCTTGTTCCTCAACCACTACTCCTCTTCCCAGCCATGGCTGGATCCGGTGCCAGAGGCAAGTGGGAGGCTTCCACGGTTACCGAAAATACCATGGAGGATCTACGGAGCGCGGGGTATCTCGTCGGCGACATCGCACACCGAGTCCCTCCTAAGGGCCAGGTGATTCCCGCTCCTAATGCGGGCGAGAGGGTAGTTTTCACCTCTCATTTTGTTAGGGGGCTAGGGATTCCACTCCACCCATTTGTGCGGGGTCTTTTGTTCTTCTACGGGCTAGATTTCCATGATCTATCCCCGAACTCAATTCTTTACATATCTGCTTTCATAGTGATGTGTGAAGCTTTTCTCCGCATCCCCCCACACTTTGGCCTGTGGCTTAAGACCTTCAACGTGAAGCCGAAGGTGGTTGACGGGGAACACGCAGAGTGCGGGGGTGGCATGATCAGCAAGCTCCTGAACGCAACTTGGCCCAAGGGCTCGTTCGTGGAGACGAACAAGGTCTCGCAGCAGGAATGGTTCTACATCACCGAACCCCGTGACACCAATTGGGCGGCGGAACCTGCTTTCAGATCTGGACCCCCAATTAGGTTGACCTCCTGGACCAAAAAGGGTCTGTACTGGGGGTCGCATACTGAGGTAACGACTCTTGTGGGTCGTGTGTCCGGCGTGATCTCCAAGGGGCACCTGCTCTCCTCCGTGATCCAGGTGATGCTGACCTGACTTGTTCTCCCGTGCCAAAGTCGGGATTCCTCCCTATGGGAGTTTGATCCGGCAGGAGACAAGCCGCTGAAGCATCTCTTCGGCTCTACGCACAAAGAGATCTGGAAGCACCTCTTCAAGAGCCAGAAGGAATGGCCCAAAGAGGACGAGGATGCGGGCTTCGGCACCGAAGTTTCCGCCACAGAGGTAATAATAATCCTTGCCGAACACTTACCATTTCCCTTATTTAATGATAATAGGAGTTAGAATTTTTACGTGATATACAGGGCTATACGAAGAAGGCATCCCGGATTAAGTGTCCGGTGCCTTTGCCCGAAGAGCCAGCACTGCCTCTACTGACGGCGATGCTGGTTCCGGCGCCGTACAAGGCACCGACCAAGAAGCCCAAAAAGACAAAGGGCAAGGTGGCCGGAGACAGCCCTCGTCCTGCGGGCAAGAAGCCCGAGGACCTCCACATCCTCTCCTCTGATGAGGCAGATGAAGATGACGAGGAGGAAGAGGAAGAAGAAGAAATGCCCCCTGCGCAAGGCAGGGGGAGGAAGAGGGGGGCCGTTGCTGACGCGGGTACGTCCGTGCCCCGGAGGAAACTAAACCTCGGAGCTAGTTCGAGTTCATCCGAACATATCTATGTGATGAAGCCCAGGGAAAAACCCCAGCCCGAGACGTAAGTCAGTCCAGACTCAAGTGCTGCACCTTTGTTTATTCGGGTTTTATGGTATTTTACTTAATATTTTTCTCCTGCTGACCTACAGCCCTCCCGGTGTAAACCCCGACGTTACCTCATCAAAGGGGAACTCTCTAGCGCCTGGAGAGACGGTGAGTGACTCGCCAGCCTGGGCTCCATCGCCCGTAATCGGCAGGACACCGAAGTGTCCTCCCAGCGGGTGCTCTCCGCCCAAGGAGATAAGGGCGGGGCAGGAGACAAGGTGGCCGGGGATAATACCTCGACGGCCGCTGACCATGGGGAGACGGTCCCCATGGAGACCAAAGACGTGGGGCCCGAACAGTCCGGGGCCCCAACGGACACCATCCCGCAGCCTAGCGCGGCTCCGGGGTCCAAAGACCCGACTCCTCAAGCGGAGGAGGATACGGCGACGCCCGGAGTTAATCCGGAGGCGCCGAATTCTGTGGAGGGAGCACTGCAAAGTGCTCTCGTCATTGAAGAACACCGCACCGTGATGGGTGCGGTGATGAAGAAGATTCAGTACATCAAGGGTGGACTGGATGAAGCCTTCAACAACCTTTTAACAGTCTTTGAGGTAAGCAATGTAATGCTGTTTAAGAAATTTTATTTGTTTTAAATACACCTGTATAACCAGTAGCCCCCGATGCTTTGTGTGATTCTGAAAAGAATCGGACGAAGTATCCATAGAACATCATACTTACATAGCTGAACTGTTGTGCGGCCTTCCTTAGTTACGGCGACTGCGCGAGATGCAGAGGTGGCCAAACTAAATCGGAAGCTCGAGGTGGCGAACGCGGACCTCGACCGCATCAACCGGTGTTTTGCATATTAATTTAATCACTTCGATGAAATAAGAATAAGAATTATGTTATGCATATCCTTCATCAATTTAAACTGATGACAAACAACGGATTTGGCATACTACTTATTCTTCTTGAAAAGGATTGGAGAGAGATATAGCACAATCCAACGGACCACCGGTATGATTGAAAAAACGAACGAAGATAAGAGAAGGAATCGCCGCAAAGAATTATAAAAAGAACAAAAGCACTTGAGAAAACTTAGATACAAACGAACGAAGGGATCACGGGTCGATTAAAGAATGCTTGAATGATGCACCTGAAAATATGGAGATGAATGAAGAAACAACATTTTAGGAGAACTGAAGAATGAGCGGTGAATGATGAGAATGAATAAATATTCTAAGATGATGGCCTCCGTGGAATCAAAATGAAAAATAGCTCTGAAATGCTTTGGATGGGTATGAAAATAATTCTCACAATCGAAAACAAATTGAGAGATGGCATGAAGGTAGAACCACGAATCTTTGGAAGAACGGGTAAGGATTCAAGAAGAACTCTTCTTCGGTCTTCACCACCTGAGAATGACGACGAGATACACCACCATGGATTATTGAGGTACTACGTAATGAATAATTAAAAGGATGAACCAACAATGAAAAGAATTTGAAAGCGATCTTAGAGAAGACATATGACTGATGGAATCCATTCTTACATCACACTTTGAAAAGAATTTGAGAATAACTCCGGTAAAAAAATTAGAAGAGTCAGGTAAGATCCTGGGAAAGACCCGTGGGTTAGGGCCCATTCAAAAGAAATACCGATGGAAAAGATTGCTTGAAAGAGAGATCACACTGGTTGAATTAAATGGCTTGAATGATATAAGAACCACGAAATAGAGCGAACGGATCGAAAATGGAAACACGAATCTTCTGAGGTATCTTGCACACTCCGGATATGAATAGAGAGAGTTGAATCAATAAGAGACTTGATAAGGAATTCCAACATAGGAAAACATGTGAACCAAAAGGAAAAGATATGGTCAACACTAAAGCTTGAATTAAATCCATCGGAGTAGAAAAGGGAACGGAGAATGATAAACTTGAAGCTTCCTTAGCATCTTCCTGAGAATCACCGGATAAGGACATTGAAGGAGAAAAATGAAGAGACTTCACATGAATATTATGGATACTTGATTAAGAATTCTAGCTCCATGAAAAAAGGGGTGGGAGGGTGGGGAAAACAAAGACAATTTGGGATGAATGAAACAGACATCGTTGAGAAAAACCAAGAATTGGTCTTGCACATATTGAAAGGATCAGGTTAACTTGAAGAGAAGCACGCCAGTTGAAAATAATTTAACATAACAATCTCGATGATCAAGAAGGACTAGCACTCCTGTAGAAATATGAGAACACCGCTTAGTAATAGTACGGAATCAAAACTTGACATCGAAGCAACTCGAATACCACAACTCAAAACAAAACAAAGGATTGGTCTATAAAATAAGCCGGAACAAACATATGATAGAGATTTCGTCCAAAGTTTTCGTGATGAGCCCCCCCCCCCCCCCGC
>LR738711.1:264026455-264077343 GCA_902687465.1 Secale cereale | reverse complement strand
CCCCCCGGGCACGACGTTACAGAGGACATTGCATCCCTGAATCAGCACAGCCAAGGATTCAGTAAGACGCAATGTAACCAGTGTAAAATCGACTGTGACAAGCGAACCACTAGACGTTGAACCCCAACCTCATGTCATGTATTCTTTGGAAGAATACCTAAGAGCTACTTGAATTCCCACCTATTAATTCCCGAAACTTTCTGGTTACGCAATCTGGTGTTGGGGATACAGGGGAAGAACAATATCTCACACAACTAAAAAGCCCTACATCCAGCTGTATCGATCCGTCAACACATAACCAGGCACCTTCGAAACCATGTGCCTCAGACCTTCGAAATGCATCCGCTATACTAGCTGTGGCAATACAACCGAACTACCCCCCCGGTACTGGGTGACGTCGGGGTTATCTCACCACCAGACATGCATAGAAGAGTTTTCGATGTCGGCGACCTTTGGTATTCTGGAACTCTAATGATACAACTGTGACGACAACACCTCGGAGCTCACTCCCCGGGACTAATCCTAAACAGACGGGAGGTACCAAGACAGAATTACCGTCACAAAGATATCGGAACAATCCCAACAATACCTGCATGATCCTAAATTTTTTTTGTAAAAAATTGAGGAGAGGGAAGTCAAAACTTCTACGTCAGGAGTCCTCACCAGAGCAATGAAGGGGATAAGGAGTAACAGAATTCCTACTCCCCGATTTGAATATTCCTAAGACTCAAAACAATTTTTGTTTCTAGACTCAACATCGGTAGCGGTTCGATCAAGCAGGGGTTCCTAGGTCGGGGAAGGCTCTGATACCAACTTGTAACGCCCAGGATGCGACTATAGCTCCTATGTGTCGAGGCACGAATTAGAGTCATAACCGCATTCTGGAATAGTCTCAAGCGTGGTATCTTTACACAACCCATGTAATGAACATGATGAAAGAGAGTTTAATAGTTGGCTTACACTCGCCACGTCACACAATTAATACAATACACATACATTCATCCAGAGAACACAGAGTCCGACTACAGACGGAATCAAACGAAGAAAAAGATACCACATAGGCTAATCCCGATCGGCCCTAGTAGGAACCACTACTAATCGTCGGGGTACATCACATACATACGCCCACGCTCTTCATCGAACTCCCATTAGATCTCTTGCCCATCTCATGCATCATACACACTGGTACCTGCACCTATTTGTGTAGTAATCTGTGAGACACAAGGACTCCGCAAACTTGGTCCCGGGTATCAAAACTATCAAGGCTTTTAGGTGTGGAGAGGTTATAAAGTGGATGTAGCAAGCGCTAAGCATCATATGAGGCTAGCATACGAAATCAGAGCGAGATAAGAATGTGTGCCAACGGTCGCAACTAGAAGTGATCAAGAAGTGATCCTAACTACTTAGGTTCATACATAACCCCACCGTGTTCACTTTTAGAACCCCTTCGAAAAGAGACCATCATGGTTACTCACACAAGTAGTGTATTCTATTGCGTTATAGTGTCAAGTTATCTACAACCGGATATTAACAACTCTAATCTGCCACATAACCGCGGGCACGACTTTCGAAAGATCATAACCCTTCATGGGTGTCCCAACTTAGCCCATCACAAGCTCACGATCAGCGGAGTAACAACTCCATGTTGGGAAGAGCCGAGTATTCTCGGAATCCCGTGCAGAAGATATTTCGACAAAGGTAAAACTAATCCAGCAAGACCACCCGATGTACCGACAAATCTTGATAGGAGTCGCACATATCTCATTCTCAGGGCACACCAGATAGGCAAGATGTCGGGTTAGCTGAGACCCTGGTTGCCCAGGTTGCACCGGACATCGCCCAGTTTGGACCAACACTCAGAGGAGCGCTGGCCCTGGGGTTGATTAAGAATCACGGGTTAATTACTCCCTATGCAATTTTTAGTTATTAGGCAAATAGTAAAACCAAGGTTGGGCCTTGCTGGAAAAGCTTTAAGCAGAGCGAATTATCGATAGGGCCCATAAACCCCAACCGTGTTTGGAATGCAATATCAAGGAACATAACACCGATTAGTCAGATCCTAATGCGGCATGAGTGGAACAAAACACCAAGCAGAAGGCCAAGCCTTCCACCCATTACCAAGTATATATGTGCATTAACTAAATAAGATATATATTGTGTTATCCCAAAGAATCCATGTTCGAACATGGAACATCTTCTATCTTCCAACTTCACCTGCAACTAACAGTGCTATAAGAGGGCTGAGCAAAAGCGTAACTGAGCGAATCAAAGGTTTGCTAGGAAGTTGGGTAGATTAGAGGGTTTCATGGCAACATTGGAGGCTGACAAAACAAGAATGGGCATCGAGACATATCTATAGAGCGATACAACTGGGAAAGCAAAGATAGAGGTGATATCAGGAACGGTCATCTTGCCTGGGATCCCGCAAGGAAGAAGAACAAGTCCATCAAGAAGACAAATGATCGTAGTCGAACAAATCCTCACAACTCCGGAACGAAACCGCAGCTAACGAAAGAAGCATACCGAAAAGAAGCAAACAACACGGTAAACACACAAACATAAATATGGCATGATGCACAATCAAGTATGATGCATGTCCAGTTTAAATATGCATGGCATGGCAAAGTGCATCAAACAACACTACAAATTAAGTGGAGCTCAATATGCAACGAGTTGCATATTGACGAAACACCACATTCACATATTTAGTTTGATCACGTTTATGTTCACAACAATTTTAAATGTTGGTTAACATGGCAAGAGGTAACATGGCAAGAGGTGGAGCATAAGTAAACTAACTATTTAAGAAATTTAAATGGAGCCAGAAACAACAACAACAATTCCGGAAGATCCCCATGTGCATATAGCAATATTTTAAGAAACACCAATTTTAACCATTTAAATGTTGTTATCATGATGCAGATGACATTTTCAAGTTTATATGCAATTTTATGAAAGTTGACATGTTATGAAACTTTTGTCACCGTGGTGGAAAGAAAGGGATGCCACGCGACGAAAACGGAAACCGTGCCACGACAACGTTTCGGTTCCGATAACTCGTTGAGAGACCGGTGGAAAAGAAGTGACGTGATCGTGTCATGCAAAAGGTGGGTTCCTCCCGAATACCGGGTTCCCACATGTTGGTGGCAGGGAAGCGAGGGTCGTGCACGAAACAATTCAGACATGACTCGAACACGAGCGTCTCATCCATCGCAAGCATTCGTTCATCGCATCGACGTTCGACTCGGGGTATACCTTCGAAGCGTGTGTTTCGGGGTGGAATGAGTCGCCGAGGGAAGTAGTCATTCATGGGCTATAGTGGAGGTAGTGATTCTCAGGACGATAGTGGAAGTAGTGGTACTATCGACCACCGACGGCGGTAGCGGTACACGTTTTCTTGTCGCATCCACGGCGACGGTAGTTGTACACTCGACGGTCTCGATGACGGTAGTCGTACACGGGTCATCGAGGAACTTGACGTTTCGAAGGGGTACTTGGCAAACAACGGTCATCGTGGTACTTGGGGTCTTCGGACTTGCTAGTCTTGGTTCTTGTGACGGTACTGGTACAAGGTCGTCGTGGGTCTTGACGTGTCTGAGATGTACTCAGTGAATCCACATGAAACTGTAGCCGTACACGCATTGGAGAGGAACTTGGTGCATCACTGGACTTGGCTGTGGGGACCCCGACTTAGAAGTCGAGATCACCGAATGCACGTGTACAGTGATCCCAGAGATCAATGCTCACTGAACACACAGAAGCTGAAATAACAAGAGTCTTACATCCATACAAATAGTCTTACACGAATTAAGGCCATTATGGCCAAGTCTTACATAGATAGAGCCTCACGGGCTGAATAGGAAATAACTCAAATAGCGGAAGTCTTCGATAAACGGGTAGGACCCATGCCATCTGCCTGAACCCTAGAGGCATTCTGACTGGGATAGCGTCCTAGTTCGCATGTTCGTCTCCAAAGAATTCTTCCTCATAATCCTGCTCTTCCATGCCTGGCCAATTAAATAACCAGTGGCAAGCCAATGAGTACTTTGAATGTACTCGCAAGCAACCCATGATGTGGTTCAAGTAACAGTGCAATTGAATAACAATGATCAATCTAGCAAGGCTAGAACAAATATTCTACCATCAAGTTTATGCATCAATACCCTCGCGTAACCTCGAAGACAGGTTACCGACAACAACATGAATATGATTCATCTCATCGAGTCAAGTCACCACCTTGACTAACATACACACGCATGGTTTCACAAACATTGGACGTAGCCCAAGAGCGGTTACCCAACTGTCCATGACCGTGGACACGGCTATTCGAATAGTTTGACACTCTGCAGAGGTTGTACACTTTACCCACAAGATCCGGGGAACTTCCGTGTCATCCACGACCCGCGGTACCTCAAGTACCCGGGGTAAGCACCCGGTCATTATCTTTCCTTAGACGACACTAACATAGAGTCCACTCGTTGGCACATGGCCCTCGGGTACAAACAATAGATCACGGGACTTGCCCTAATTTTAATGTTCACGCGTACCCGAAGGGACCAACGGTGTGTCCGGTGCCCTGTGAAAACAGTCATGGTCGTCTATCCAAGCACGACCCCGTCCCGGGAAAGACCTCAAGTCTTCCCGTCACTAGTAATGCGGGCACCATGCTAGTATCGACCTAAGTAATCAATAAAGCCCCGTCCCATAAGGGGTAGTGTGGTTGCACATGTATGCTTGGAATAACGGTCGCAACTTCAGCCAATCCGTTTGAAAAACACACACACTTGCCTTGGCACACCACTTCGTCATCAAGTGGTCACCCAACTCATCATCATCATCTCCCTCGGGCATAAGTGGCACCCGACGGGGTTTTATGCAAAGACTTCAACCATGAAGGTTCATGTCACTCATGCATCACTAATCATAACCACTAACCGTATGCATGTCATCTAGCACATAGCAAGATCAAGATCATGTCATGCATCATATAAGCATCATGACCACCTATTGCATGTCATCTAGCACATAGCAAGATCAACAATAAAGCATGCATCATGTGGTGGTTCATCTAGGTTACCATCGTAACCCTAATCATCATGCATCGGAAACAAACGGGTTCCGAAGAACAAGTGTATCATGGTCAAAGGGCAGCTTGCCTGGATTGGCTTGGTCTTCAAAGTCTTCAAATCCTTCTCCTTCTTCTTCCACAGCAACTTCGTCAAATACGGGATCTATACGTCGCATAATAACCACGGGAAAATAAGAATACAAATAAAACAGAAAAATCAAAGTGCTCAGAAAAATGTCAACTAATTTTTGTAAAATACTAGAGGGATTTCTAAGATGGGGAAAAATCTTAGTTGGAGTTTTGGAGTTACAGAATGGAATAGATTGATTTTTGAACAAGAGTATTACTGCCCAAATTTGAATTTAAATTTGAACAGTACAACAAAGTTTCAAGGATTTGAATGAAAGTAGTACCATCAAATAGGTTGGAATATTACAAGATTTTAGGAGTTGGAATTATTTAATTTGGATCAATATTCTTTTCTGTATAAATGCTTAAAACATCAACAGAAAAGAAAAATGAAAAAGGGTCCTGTGCACTGGGCCAGAGGAGGCCACAGTGCACAGCCCAGACGGACTGGCCCAGCCGCATGGGAGCCAGCGCGCGCGCGTCAGGTTTTCAAACCTGACGGGCGGGGCCCGTGGGTCAGCGGCACAGAGGAGGGGGAGAGAGGTGGGGGGATGACAGGCGGGGCCCGCCTGTCATCTCTAACCCCACGACCACGGCGGCGGCGAGCTCACCGGCGAAGATTCCGGCCACGGCGACGGCAACGGAGGGCAGGAATGAGCTCAGTGTCGTGTTGCGGTTGCTATGGTGGTGGTGCGGCACGACAGGGAGTCCTGGTTCACCGGCGGCGAGGTGGGACGGCGGAAGCTCGTCGGAGGGTGGTTGCTGCGGCCGTTTCCGAGTGCGAGCGAAGGGGGAAACAGGGGGAAAAGAGTCAGTGAGGTGCGGCGGTTCCGAAACAGGTGGAAGGAGAGGCAGGGGAGGCCCGTACCTCGAGATCACCGGCGGCCCGACGCGGCGGTGCTCCGGTCGATCCCGAGCACTGGGACCTCTTGGGGTCGAACTGGAGTTGCTGGGGGGATCAGTGGAGAGGAGTGAGGCTGTGGATGGTGCTGGAGAGGCTCGGGAGGGCCTTATATAGCCGCGCCCGTGGTTCACCGTGGACCCGTGCGCCGGCGAGGTTGCAGGCGAGGCTAGGGAGGGTTCTGGAGCCTGGGAACACGTCGGGGAGGTCCGTGGACTAGCTCCACGTCCAGCTGAGGGGATAAGAGGAGCGGGGGAGCGTCAGAGGCGCGCGCGCGTGTGAAGCAGAAGAATGGCCGAAGCGGGCGGCCGGTGCGCGTGCGACGACGTTCACTGGAGGGCGCAGGAGGAGGGGGGACAGCGCCGGGGAGGTCGCGAACGTCGAGGCGCCTCGACTGGCGCAAGGGGGAGGCCCGAGGCTGTCGGGGATCGGCGATTGGCTGGAGCCAGCGTGCGGAGGGCACTGTTGCGCGCTCCAGAGCGCGCGTATTGCTGGCATCAGCGCGCTCTCGCCGGTTTGGTCCGATCCAGCGTGTCCAACAGTGTCCAGCACGTAGAGGGAGGAGTAAAGAAATGCCATGAGGCCTTGGATGCCTTGGGGATGCAGAGAGAGAGTGAGAGTGTTGGTAAAATGGTGGAAACCTACTGTACAGCAAGGTAAAACAGGGGTTTCACCCTTCAATCATGGAGCTGGGGTGCTGGGGGAGTTACTGGAGGTAGCTGGTAACTCAATGAGCCTGTGGTAAGAAGTTGAGGCCATGGAGAAAAGTGAAAGTGGTCAAATTGGAGGTTTTAGCATTTCTGCAGAAGGTGTTTGATCAGTGTTTGATCAAGTAAATGAAGTCCACTTGACACGACACTTGACAGGGTTGAAAGACATGAGAAAATAGGGTGCTTCACCAAATTTGGGCTCATTTGAAGAAACTAGCCAATGTAACTTTGGTGAACCCTAGAAATCAACAGAAATAGTTTCATCTTGATTGAGTCAAGCTAATCATCTCCCCTTGATGCACCACTTGGTGTAGCATCATCATTTGGGGTATTGATCATGCCCACAAAGTTTGAAGCTCCAGATAAAAAGTTGGTAATGTAAAGTTGTTCAAATTTACATTTGAACAGAAAGGGTTTTGAGGTGATCTGATCAAGTTGCTCTATTCAAATTCTTGTGCCATTTGGTCTAGGTGCCTTATTAGGCCATTCTAGCATTTGCACTAAGTTTGAGAGCATTTGGACAAGTTTGGCAATGTAAAGTTGCTCAAACTTCAAATATGGACATAATGGTTATGAAGGGGTTTGAGGAGGTTTTCTTGCTTCCCAAGGCATGGGACTTGGCAAGATCATAAAATATGTCATATATGACATGATAGAATTTCCCTCGAATTTTTGGAGAAAGTTTCCTTTGTGAATATTTCAAAAGCTTGAAATATCCAGAAAGGGTTTTAGAGGGTTTAGCCCATTATTTTGAACATGACCAAGTGTTGAAACTCTTATATATGGACAATATATGTCCTATGAGTCTCTCTGAATTTTGGCAAATATTTTTGAAACAGTTAAATAATTTTCCCCTATTAAAGACCATTTCTGGCCTTAAGAAAAAGCTTTTAAATAAAATAGAAAAATAACTTTTAAAATTATACCTTTGTGGTTTCTGGGAGTCCTATGACTACTAGGTCTCAAATAAACCTTTTGAAATAATTTTCTCACCCTAAATCAAGTACTTGCAGTGCAAATCTCAATTCAGGGTTTTTTGGAAAACTAATTTTATAAAAATACTTTTTGGCCAAATTAATTTTGTAAGAAAATACTATACTGTTATATAACACTTGGCATGATCATTGGGCAGAAGTTTTGGGTGTGGAGATGAAATCTACAAGAGATCATAGTTGACTTTAATGAGCACATGAAAAAGCAAATGAAGAAAACTCAATTCCAGATAAAAGCCAAATGATGCTAAAAAATTTTGCTGGTCCAAATTTTCATGCTCCAAAGATACAAATAACATGTTACAAAATGCAGGGTGTGACAGACCTACCCCCCTTACAAGAATCTCGTCCCCGAGATTCCTAAACTAGGGCTTAAAAGAGATCGGGAAACTCGGATCTAAGATAGTCTTCTCGTTCCCAGGTTGCTTCTGCTTCGGTGTGGTTGCTCCACTGGACCTTGAAGTACTTGATGGTACGGCTCCGCGCACGTCATTCTGCTTCGTCCAGAATACGAATGGGCTTCTCGCGGTAGGTCAAATCAGGCTGCAGATCAATGGCTTGGTGATCCACATCCTTGTAGAGACTGGGCTTGTCTGGAACCTGGAGACATTTCCGGAGTTGTGACACATGGAATACATTGTGCACATCGGATAGCTCATGTGGTAGTTCCAACTGATAAGCCACTTCTCCTCGTCGGTCGGTGATCTTGAAAGGGCCAATGAACCTTGGCGCGAGCTTCCCCTTGACGTGGAAACACTTGGTTCCCTTCAGAGGAGTTACCCGCAGGTACACATGATCTCCGACACGGAAACTCATGTCTCGGCGTCGAGTGTCAGCATAACTCTTCTGCCTTGACTTGGCTGCCTTTAATCGCTCTCTGACTAGTTGGACTTGCTCTTCTGCTGCGCGGAGAATATCTGGTCCAAAGACTAGTCCTTCTCCAGTCTCTGACCAATTGAGGGGTGTGCGGCATCTGCGTCCGTACAACACCTCAAATGGTGCCATCTGAAGGCTTGACTGGTAACTGTTGTTATAGGAGAACTCGGCAAAAGGAAGACAGTCTTCCCACTTGGCTCCATACGCCAGGACACAGGCTCGGAGCATGTCTTCGAGAATCTGATTGACTCGCTCAGTTTGACCTCCGGTCTGTGGGTGGAAAGCTGTGCTGAAAGACAATTTGGTTCCCAAGGCTTCTTGGAATCTCTTCCAGAACCTAGAAGTGAACTGGGTGCCCCGATCTGACACAATCTCCTTGGGAACACCGTGAAGACTTACGATTCGGTTGATATAGAGAGTTGCCAGCTGGTTGCCTGAGTAGGTAGTCTTGACAGGAATGAAATGAGCCACCTTGGTCAAATGATCGACTATGACCCAGATAGAGTCATGCCCTCTATTCGACCTCGGTAATCCAGTGATGAAGTCCATTCCGACTTTATCCCACTTCCACTCAGGAACCTTGAGTGGCTGAAGCAATCCAGCAGGTCGCTGATATTCAGCCTTGACCCTTTGGCACACATCACACTTTGCAACATAGGTTGCAATCTCTCTCTTCATCCCGTGCCACCAGAATCGTGCCTTCAAATCTTGGTACATCTTGGTTCCTCCGGGGTGGATGGAATACGGGGTGTCGTGGGCTTCTTGCAGAATCAGCGTCTTCAGCTCGGTGTTGTTTGGTACGCAGAGACGACCTTTGTACCAAACAATCCCGTGCTCGTCTTCGGAGAATCCTGGGGCCTTGCCCAGCTTCATCTTCTTCTTGATACCTTCGATGCTTGCGTGCCCATCTTGAGCCTTCTTGACATCGTCCAGCAGGGTCGGTCTGACTTCTAAATGATCCAGATATCCGGGGGTGACCAATTCCAAACTGAATTGTTCGATCTCCTTAAACAAGGTTGGCTGCCTTTCTCGAATAATGACATTCAAAGAGCAAGCCTTCCTGCTTAAGGCATCAGCCACCACGTTAGCCTTCCCAGGGTGATACTGAACACTGAGGTCATAGTCTTTGATGAGTTCCAACCATCTCCGCTGCCTCATGTTCAATTCCTTTTGGGTGAAAATATACTTCAGACTTTTATGGTCTGTGTAAATCTCACACCGTTTCCCTAGGAGGTAATGCCGCCATGTCTTCAAGGCATGAACTACTGCCGCTAGCTCAAGATCGTGAGTAGCGTAGTTCTCCTCATGGGGTCGTAGCTGCCTGGAGAGGTATGCTATGACGCGGCCTTCTTGCATCAGAACGCTTCCCAATCCGGTTCGAGAGGCATCACAATATATCACGAACTCCTTGTGAATATCAGGTGTTGCCAGAACTGGGGCGGTGGTCAATCTCTTCTTGAGCTCTTGGAAGCTCTCTTCACATTTCGGCGTCCACTCGAACTTCTTGTCCTTTTTGAGGAGCTGAGTCATTGGTCGTGCAATGCTAGAGAATCCTTCCACAAACTTGCGGTAATAGCCTGCTAATCCGAGGAAGCTTCTGACTTCCTTGATGGTCGTTGGAGATTGCCATTGGGTCACAGCTTCGATTTTTGCAGGATCAACAGATAATCCTTCCTCGGTCAAGACATGACCTAAGAATCCAACTTTATGCAGCCAGAACTCACACTTGCTGAATTTGGCATACAGTTGGTGCTCACGAAGCTTGTCTAGGACCATCCTCAGATGTTGCTCATGCTCTTCCTCCGACTTCGAGAACACAAGAATGTCATCAATGAAGACAACAACGAGCTTGTCCAAATATTCCATGAAGACTTTATTCATGAGATACATGAAGTAGGCTGGGGCATTGGTTAACCCAAAAGACATGACCGTGCACTCGTACAGGCCATATCTGGTTACGAATGCCGTCTTCGGAATATCTTGGGGTCTGATCTTCAGCTGGTAATACCCAGATCTGAGGTCGATCTTGGAGAATACCTTGGCTCCGCTGAGCTGATCAAACAGATCTTCGATCTTGGGAAGTGGGTACTTGTTCTTGATTATAACTTCATTGAGGGAACGATAGTCAATGCATAAGTGGATGGTACCGTCCCTCTTGGCCACAAACAGAACAGGAGATCCCCAAGGGGAGGCACTCGGGCGGATAAATCCCTTCCTTAGCTGCTCTTCTAGCTGCTTCTTCAACTCGGCTAATTCTTCCGTCCCCATTCTATAAGGCTTCTTATAGATGGGTCCTGCTCCGGGCACGAGCTCGATGATGAACTCAATGTCACGGTCAGGGGGCATTCCCGGTTGTTCATCCGGAAAGACATCAGGATACTCACATACCACCAGTACTTGATCTAGCCCAACTTCAGACAGACAGTTGACTTTAGCGGCTTGAGCGGAAGAGGAGTTGGGGGCAAACTTGACTTCTACTCCTTGGTCATTGGTCACAGTGACTGTCCGATTGGCACAGTCTAACAAGCCTTGGTGCTTACTGAGCCAATCCATCCCTAAGATCACATCCAAGCCTTGCGATCTCAGGATGATAAGGTCTTCTAGGAAGTCTACACCGTTAATGGTAATACTGACTCCTTTACAGCCTATCTTGGCTCTCATCTCGGCTCCGGGGGTTTGTACCACCATAGGGTTATTCAGGGGTGTAGGGGTCATGCCACTTTTTAATGCAAATCTTTGAGTGACAAATGAATGCGTTGCTCCAGAATCAAACAAGACAGTTACAGGTGCTGAGTTGACAAGGAACGTACCCAACACGACGTCCGGGTCTTCCTGGGCTTTTTCAGCAGTGACGTGATTCACACGCCCCTTCCCATAGTTCGGTGGATTGCGAGGAGCTGGGTTCCTTGGTGGCATTCCACGACCTTGTCCCTGGTTCTGCACATTGGGGCGCGGGGCATCAGGCTTCTTGTTGGGGCACACCCTGGAGATGTGTCCGGGCTGACCACACCCAAAGCAAGTGACTTGGTTTGGAGTGTTGATCTTGTTGCCACCACTGGTATTGGGGTTGAAAGCTGGCCTGGGGTTGGCATACTGCTGAGGCTGAGGATTGGCACGAGGTGCAGGAGCTCTTGGCTGCTGATAGGTGGGCTTGGCCGGGGCTGACTGCCACGGACGAGGCTTCTGGTTGCTGGAACTTCCCTTACTGACCAACTTGCGCTTGCGAGTGTCTTCCAAAGCACGCCGCTTGTCTTCAAGCATAAGTGCCTTGTTCACCAGGTCAGGGAAAGACGGCAGTCGCACACGACAAGCGAGTATTGCAGAGTCTGATTGAGGCCTTCCATGAAGCGCTCCCTTTTGGCAGCATCAGTGCTGACATCTTCAGGGGCATACCTTGACAGAATACTGAACTTCTGCATGTACTCCTTGACAGTGCCACTTCCTTGCTTCAAGGCTCGGAACTCATGCTTTTTGATAGCCATGATTCCGGAAGGAATGTGGGCCTTGCGGAATTCTGCCTTGAAGTTCACCCAATAGATGTCTTGTTCAGCATGCATGACCTTGAATCCATCCCACCAAGCTCTAGCAGTTCCCCCGAGGCAGTGGGCTGCATAAGCCACCTTCTCGCGATCTTCGGTGCATCCGACTAGTTCCAGGATTTCCTCAATGGAACGGACCCAGTCATCTGCATCCAGGGGTTCAGCAGTCTCGATGAAGGTTGGCGGTGCATGCTTCTTGAACTGTGCCAACGTGGAACGTCCATTGCCATTCCCCGCCGGCTGGCGGTTGTTGATGACAGCTTGAGCAATCAGCTGAAGAGCTGCAGTGTTGGCTTGGCGTTCCTCTCGGAAAGCTTGGAGAAGCTGAGCCATGTCCATGCTTGGAGGAGGTGGTGGTGGAGCTTGGTCATTGGTTTGGTCGTGGCCTGCCTCTGGCTGAGAGGATGCTCCGGCTTCGGGCTGCTGGGTAGAGGTACCAGTACGAGTTACAACAGGCATCCTGTTGGAGCGGTAAAAGGTCTCATGACTCGGAAGAGGGAAAGCAAGATAGATGGGTGCCTAGTAAGGGGGTGGGTGTGACACTAAATCAAATCATGCAAGGGCCGAGAGGCCAAAACACATTCATTAAAATCCAAATGGGTGATGTAGTCGTTTACATATTCCCGAAGGAAGAATACGACATACACCCAGACACAACAAAAGCAAACACTAGATGGTTTCATATGAACCATACAAGGACTCGACTGCGCATAGGGGTTACACGACCTATCCTACCATAGGGGTTACAACTGGCATATCCGAGTAGCGAATAATGCCTAAGCGGCGGAATGCTCGGTCGCGTATTCCGGCTCTTCTGGGTCTTCCTCCTTGTCTTCATCTGTCTGGGCTCCCTTGTCGCTGGAGGGAGTGGGGGAGTGGAGGAGTTGGATACGACGGTGCTTCGACGGTGGTGCAGGGAAAAGCTTGCGATATTCCCTTGCTGTCATCCGGCGTCGCCGAGGCGGTTCTTCACCCTTGGAAGACACATCCTCGGAGGGCCTTCCGCCTCGATATGCGATATCGGGTTGTCCAGAGGGTGCTCCTTCCTTCTTGATCCTGTTTGCCTTCTCTTGAGCTCGACGAAGAAGTGCCTTGGTCTTGTGAAGTTCTTCTCGAAGCTTCATTGATTCCGAGGCCAAGTCTTGTGCCAGGCTGTCGGCACATAGACTGAAGTAGGTCTGGAACCGAAGCGAGAGTCCTTCCTTCAGTGGAGGGGCTAGTGCGCTGCTTTCTTCGTCACCTTCCTTCTGGTAAGGTAAGAAGCGAGTTGCCATCTTGGCTGCCATCTCCGGAAGAAGCTCGCGGAGACGGGTTAGTGCCTTGAGTGCAGCAGCCTCGACAGCAAGTGGTAGTGTCGCCATCTGGGGTCCCTCGAAGAACCAACTTGTGGGAGGATCGTTTGCCTTCACGATCACTTCCACATGGTACTCCACCTCAGAATCGCTCACCCAATGCTCAAGGTAGGTGAGGATGGGTGCTCGGTGGAACTGACACTCCTGGAGGCTATCCTCGAGAAGTAGGGGAAACCCAGTGATCAGGTGCTCTTCGGGAGCAGCGGCCATCTACAAAGGTGGAATAGGAGGGGTTAATAAGCTGAGGAAATCTCAGGTTTAGAAAAGAAGAGAGGTTCAGAAGGTTTTTGAAAAGGGGTCTCAACTAACTAACGCCCATGCTAACTAAGGCTTCCTACAGTCAGGATGGCTCTGATACCAGCTCTGTGGGGACCCCGACTTAGAAGTCGAGATCACTGAATGCACGTGTATAGTGATCCCAGAGATCAATGCTTACTGAACACACAGAAGCTGAAATAACAAGAGTCTTACATCCATACAAATAGTCTTACACGAATTAAGGCCATTATGGCCAAGTCTTACATAGATAGAGCCTCACGGGCTGAATAGGAAATAACTCAAATAGCGGAAGTCTTCGATAAACGGGTAGGACCCATGCCATCTGCCTTATCCCTACAGGCATTCTGACTGGGATAGCGTCCTAGTTCGCATGTTCGTCTCCAAAGAATTCTTCCTCATAATCCTGCTCTTCCATGCCTGGCCAATTAAATAACCAGTGACAAGCCAATGAGTACTTTGAATGTACTCGCAAGCAACCCATGATGTGGTTCAAGTAACAGTGCAATTGAATAACAATGATCAATCTAGCAAGGCTAGAACAAATATTCTACCATCAAGTTTATGCATCAATACCCTCGCGTAACCTCGAAGACAGGTTACCGACATCAACATGAATATGATTCATCTCATCGAGTCAAGTCACCACCTTGACTCACATACACACGCATGGTTTCACAAACATTGGACGTAGCCCAAGAGCGGTTACCCAACTGTCCATGACCATGGACACGGCTATTCGAATAGTTTGACACTCTGTAGAGGTTGTACACTTTACCCACAAGATCCGGGGAACTTCCGTGTCATCCACGACCCGCGGTACCTCAAGTACCCGGGGTAAGCACCCGGTCATTATCTTTCCTTAGACGACACTAACATAGAGTCCACTCGTTGGCACACGGCCCTCGGGTACAAACAATAGATCACGGGACTTGCCCTAATTTCAATGTTCACGCATACCCGAAGGGACCAACGGTGTGTCCGGTGCCCTGTGAAAACAGTCATGGTCGTCTATCCAAGCACGACCCCGTCCCGGGAAAGACCTCAAGTCTTCCCATCACTAGTAATGCAGGCACCATGCTAGTATCGACCTAAGTAATCAATAAAGCCCCGTCCCATAAGGGGTAGTGTGGTTGCACATGTATGGTTGGAATAACGGTCGCAACTTCAGCCAATCCGTTTGAAAAACACACACACTTGCCTTGGCACACCACTTCGTCATCAAGTGGTCACCGAACTCATCATCATCATCTCCCTCGGGCATAAGTGGCACCCGACGGGGTTTTATGCAAAGACTTCAGCCATGAAGGTTCATGTCACTCATGCATCACTAATCATAACCACTAACCGTATGCATGTCATCTAGCACATAGCAAGATCAAGATCATGTCATGCATCATATAAGCATCATGACCACCTATTGCATGTCATCTAGCACATAGCAAGATCAACAATAAAGCATGCATCATGTGGTGGTTCATCTAGGTTACCATCGTAACCCTAATCATCATGCATCGGAAACAAACGGGTTCCGAAGAACAAGTGTATCATGGTCAAAGGGCTGCTTGCCTGGATTGGCTTGGTCTTCAAAGTCTTCAAATCCTTCTCCTTCTTCTTCCACAGCAACTTCGTCAAATACGGGATCTATACGTCGCATAATAACCACGGGAAAATAAGAATACAAATAAAACAGAAAAATCAAAGTGCTCAGAAAAATGTCAACTCATTTTTGTAAAATACTAGAGGGATTTCTAAGATGGGGAAAAATCTTAGTTGGAGTTTTGGAGTTACAGAATGGAATAGATTGATTTTTGAACAGGAGTATTACTACCCAAATTTGAATTTAAATTTGAACAGTACAGCAAAGTTTCATGGATTTGAATGAAAGTAGTACCATCAAATAGGTTGGAATATTACAAGATTTTAGGAGTTGGAATTATTTAATTTGGATCAATATTCTTTTCTGTATAAATGCTTAAAACATCAACAGAAAAGAAAAATGAAAAAGGGTCCTGTGCACTGGGCCAAAGGAGGCCACAGTGCACAGCCCAGACGGACTGGCCCAGCCGCACGGGAGCCAGCGCGCGCGCGTTAGGTTTTCAAACCTGACGGGCGGGGCCCGTGGGTCAGCGGCACAGAGGAGGGGGAGAGAGGTGGGGGGATGACAAGCGGGGCCCGCCTGTCATCTCTAACCCCACGGCCACGGCGGCGGCGAGCTCACCGGCGAAGATTCCGGCCACGGCGATGGCAACGGAGGGCAGGAATGAGCTCAGTGTCGTGTTGCGGTTGCTGTGGTGGTGGTGCGGCACGGCGGGGAGTCCTGGTTCACCGGCGGCGAGGTGGGACGGCGGAAGCTCGTCGGAGGGTGGTTGCTGCGGCTGTTTCTGACTGCGAGCGAAGGGGAAACAGGGGGAAAAGAGTTAGTGAGGTGCGGCGGTTCCGAAACAGGTGGAAGGAGAGGCAGGGAGGCCCGTACCTCGAGATCACCGACGGCCCGACGCGGCGGCGCTTCGGTCGATCCCGAGCACTGGGACCTCTTGGGGTCGAACTCGAGTTGCTCGGGGGATCAGTGGAGAGGAGTGAGGCTGTGGATGGTGCTGGAGAGGCTCGGGAGGTCCTTATATAGCCGCGCCCGTGGTTCACCGTGGACCCGTGCGCCGGCGAGGTTGCAGGCGAGGCTAGGGAGGGTTCTGGAGCCTGGGAACACGCCGGGGAGGTCCGTGGACTAGCTCCACGTCCAGCTAAGGGGATAAGAGGAGCGGGGGAGCGTCAGAGGCGCGCGCGCGTGTGAAGCAGAAGAATGGCCGAAGCGGGCGGCCGGTGCGCGTGCGACGACGTTCACTGGAGGGCGCAGGAGGAGGGGGGACAGCGCCGGGGAGGTCGCGGACGTCGAGGCGCCTCGACTGGCGCAAGGGGGAGGCCCGAGGCTGTCGGGGATCGGCGATTGGCTGGAGCCAGCGTGCGGAGGGCACTGTTGCGCGCTCCAGAGCGCGCGTATTGCTGGCATCAGCGCGCTCTCACCGGTTTGGTCTGATCCAGCGTGTCCAACAGTGTCCAGCACGTAGAGGGAGGAGTAAAGAAATGCCATGAGGCCTTGGATGCCCTGGGGATGCAGAGAGAGAGAGTGAGAGTGTTGGTAAAATGGTGGAAACCTACTGTACAGCAAGGTAAAACAGGGGTTTCACCCTTCAATCATGGAGCTGGGGTGCTGGGGGAGTTACTGGAGGTAGCTGGTAACTCAATGAGCCTGTGGTAAGAAGTTGAGGCCATGGAGAAAAGTGAAAGTGGTCAAATTGGAGGTTTTAGCATTTCTACAGAAGGTGTTTGATCAGTGTTTGATCAAGTAAATGAAGTCCACTTGACATGGCACTTGACAGGGTTGAAAGACATGAGAAAATAGGGTGCTTCACCAAATTTGGGCTCATTTGAAGAAACTAGCCAATGTAACTTTGGTGGACCCTAGAAATCAACAGAAACAGTTTCATCTTGATTGAGTCAAGCTAATCATCTCCCCTTGATGCACCACTTGGTGTAGCATCATCATTTGGGGTATTGATCATGCCCACAAAGTTTGAAGCTCCAGATAAAAAGTTGGTAATGTAAAGTTGTTCAAATTTACATTTGAACAGAAAGGGTTTTGAGGTGATCTGATCAAGTTGCTCTATTCAAATTCTTGTTCCATTTGGTCTAGGTGCCTTATTAGGCCATTCTAGCATGTGCACTAAGTTTGAGAGTATTTGGACAAGTTTGGCAATGTAAAGTTGCTCAAACTTCAAATATGGACAGAATGGTTATGAAGGGGTTTGAGGAGGTTTTCTTGCTTCCCAAGGCATGGGACTTGGCAAGATCATCAAATATGTCATATATGACATGATAGAATTTCCCTGGAATTTTTGGAGAAAGTTTCCTTTGTGAATATTTCAAAAGCTTGAAATATCCAGAAAGGGTTTTAGAGGGTTTAGCCCATTATTTTGAACATGAGTAAGTGTTGAAACTCTTATATATGGACAATATATGTCCTATGAGTCTCTCTGAATTTTGGCAAATATTTTTGAAACAGTTAAATAATTTTCCCCTATTAAAGACCATTTCTGGCCTTAAGAAAAAGCTTTTAAATAAAATAGAAAAATAACTTTTAAAATTATACCTTTGTGGTTTCTGGGAGTCCTATGACTACTAGGTCTCAAATAAACCTTTTGAAATAATTTTCTCACCCTAAATCAAGTACTTGCAGTGCAAATCTCAATTCAGGGGTTTTTGGAAAACTAATTTTATAAAAATACTTTTTGGCCAAATTAATTTTGTAAGAAAATACTATACTGTTATATAACACTTGGCATGATCATTGGGCAGAAGTTTTGGGTGTGGAGATGAAATCTACAAGAGATCATAGTTGACTTTAATGAGCACATGAAAAAGCAAATGAAGAAAACTCAATTCCAAATAAAAGCCAAATGATGCTAAAAAATTTTGCTGGTCCAAATTTTCATGCTCCAAAGATACAAATAACATGTTACAAAATGCAGGGTGTGACATTGGCGATCTTGATGAACTGAAGGGGCATCGATGGACTTGCACGGCTCTACCTCGAGAGGCCACCGGAGGTGCATGGAGGCAGCTCGAGCTGCTGGTTGTTGACGCCTGGCCGAGCAGCGGCTAGAAGAAGTGGCCGGCGTCGGCCTTGGCATGAAGCAAGTAAGCGGCGGCGCACACAGGGAAGGCCGGTGAGGAGCAGGAGACGGCCGGGGTGCCTTGGCGCAGCGGGCGCGCAACAGAGGAGGGCCGCGACGGCACACTTGCTGGATGGAGCAGGGATGGCGGAACAGAGCAGAGCAGCCGCGCTCATGCTCAGCAGCAGGGCGGCGACTGCACGTTACGAGGATGGAGGGGGACGAGGCGGTTGGCGCGTCCAAGGCCGGAGGTGCGCGAGGAGCTCCGGCGAGCTGCGACCCATCGCCAGCACCGCGGGGACATGTACGAGAGGCAGGGCGCGAGGCGACGCGCTGGAGTCGTGGCCCATGGTGATCGAGTCGATAGGCTCCTCCCCCGACGGCCTTGAACGAGGTGAGACAGAGGGGATGGAGATCTCGAGGAGGCACCGAGGAAGAGGCGACCAGAGGGGATCGAGAGGATGGAGTGGGGGTGAGGGGCTGCGCGTGGGGAGCTCAAGTGGGAGATGGGATCAGGGCTCCTGGTGGCGCTGGAGGGGGCAATGAGGGAGAGAGCGAGTGGAGGGGGTCCGGGTTAGGGTTAGATAGGGTGGCTAGGCCGTGGGCCTTGGTGGATCGGCCTGGCTGCGGGAATGGATGGGTCGGCTGGCTCTTGCTCTCTCTCTCTCTCTCTCTTAACCTCCCTTTCTTTTTTCATAAGAAGAGAAATGTGCAAGGGAAAAGAGAGAGGAAGAAAGGAGTAGAGAAGAAAATGTGGAGAGATAAAAAACAGTTATGGAGACCTGGTATTATGCTCAATTTGAGTAAATTGATTTGGCTATTTTTATAGATAGAAAAATAATTCAAGTTCCAATTAAATTCAAACTTGAACCATTTTGAACCCAACCAATCAATTCCAAAAGAGCTGAAATTTCAAGAGATGACCCTACACATTAGATGTGATTTATGGGCAAATTTGGGACATTAAATGAGAACTAAGCATCATGACTCAAAATAATTCTCCTCAAATAAATGAAAGGTGAAATTTGGTTATTTGGGGATTTAGCATCTTGCATGGGCTTGATGCAAAGATGATCACTGGTTTGAGAGAAGTTGACGTTGAGCAAAAACTATTTGCAAGGTATGAAGTGGAGTGACAAGGAGAAGAGAGCATGGAAATATTCGCAAGTGTGTTTTGGTGATTCTAAATTCATGGAATAATTATTTTAGCTCCCTAGATATTAGGAGGATATGTTATAAAGAGAAATCACCATCTGAATTCCCTCGATTTAAATAGATCAGACGATCTATGCAATTCATTTAGTTGAGTTTTACAAAAAAATAAATGACATGATGCAATGCAAAAATAAATAGAGCAAGCACAAAAGAAACACACGACGATGAGGAAATTTACGGAAGTCCACCAGAGCGTCGGTCTTGGGGTGTCACAACTCTCCCACACTAACAGAGTATCTCGACCCGAGATCCTAGGGATGGCACATAAGAGAAATGGAAAAGGAAGAGGTAAAACAAAGTTCCTTCTTGACAAACGAGTGAAACCACGAACCTTGAGAGGTTGAAAAAATTGAAATAAAGAATACGATGAAGATGAATGAGATTGCGAACACTCCGTTAGCAAAGAGGAACAAGGAACATTACGAGAACCTTGTAGGTTGAAAGACATGAAACACGAGCTTAACAAAACAAAAGAATATGAAACTGCAACGGTATAACGAGATAGCCAAGTAACAAGAATGACAGAATTTCAACAACACTCCTGTTGACAAGAGAGGCAAAACTTGATAAGATGAGAGAACTTGAATGGAGGACAAAAAACTCCCATTGAATGGATAAGCAAATGAAAAGATATGATGTTGACAAAATAAGATGATGGTCAAAGAGAGCAATTTCACAAAGCCTTTTGAACAAATAATGGAGTTAAAAGAACGAAGAAGAACAACATCTTCTACTAGAAATGAATTTGAAAACATCCTTATGAAGAAGGGTTGTGCGAAGTTGTTGAAGGATCAACAATCAAATGATATACTCCTCGTGGACTTAGGAAAATATCTCAAAACTAGAGGTGAAATTCTGCCACTAATGGGAAACAATTGCTTGCTTGAGATCAACAAAGAGATGAAAAGCTTCTCTCACCGAGTGGATAAATGAAGAACTTGGTTCATTTACAAGCACCATAAATAGTAACAATCCTTAGGGAAAGCTTTTAAGTGAGAGATAACCCAAGATAACTCCAACAAATTAAATGAGGGGTTGAAAGGATCTCCTGAAGAAATAAGGATGGTGGGTTTAAATATCTCATTCTTGATAACTTCTGAATCATGAAGGAAATTTTCAAGAATGACATAACACCACCTCCAAAGATAACGAAGCAAGAATCGCACTTCAAAATGCAAGAAGAAGAATACTTGAGCTCCTCCAACAAGAATCTTGATGAACACTTCGAGAATGAAAGAAATCTATGATGAACCACCATGAAGAACTCCGGTAACAAGAAGGATGATTAGAAAGAAGTGAAGGATGAAAAGAATAAGATTGAAGCCTTGCAATGATTTAGATGGAGCTTCATGACAAGATAACGAGAAAACTTGAACTCCGTAAAGAAAGATGAACAACTTGGAACCGAGAATTTCTTCGTCAAGAATAAACTCTAGGAGAAGGAATTAATCACTTCGATGAAATAAGATTAAGAATTATGTTATGCGTATCCTTCATCAATTTAAACTGATGACAAACAACGGATTTGGCATACTACTTATTCTTCTTGAAAATGATTGGAGAGAGATATAGCACAATCCAACGGACCACCGGTATGATTGAAAAAATGAACGAAGAGAAGAAAAAGAATCGCCGCAAAGAATTAGAAAAAGAACAAAAGCACTTGAGAAAACTTAGATACAAAAGAACGAAGGGATCACGGGTCGATTAAAGAATGCTTGAACGATGCACTCGAAGAATACGGAGATGAATGAAGAAACAACATTTTAGGAGAACTGAAGAATGAGCGGTGAATGATGAGAATGAATAAATATTCTGAGATGATGGCCTCCGTGGAATCAAAATGAAAAATAGCTCTGAAATGCTTTGGATGGGTATGAAAATAATTCTCACAATCGAAAACAAATTGAGAGATGGCATGAAGGTAGAAGCACGAATCTTTGGAAGAACGGGTAAGGATTCAAGAAGAACTCTTCTTCGGTCTTCACCACCTGAGAATGACGACGAGATACACCACCATGGATTATTGAGGTACTACGTAATGAATAATTAAAAGGATGAACCAACAATGAAAAGAATTTGAAAGCGATCTTAGAGAAGACATATGACTGATGGAATCCATTCTTACATCACACTTTGAAAAGAATTTGAGAATAACTCCGGTAAAAAAATTAGAAGAGTCAGGTAAGATCCTGGGAAAGACCCGTGGGTTAGGGCCCATTCAAAAGAAATACCGATGGAAAAGATTGCTTGAAAGAGAGATCACACTGGTTGAATTAAATGGCTTGAATGATATAAGAACCACGAAATAGAGCGAACGGATCGAAAATGGAAACACGAATCTTCTGAGGTATCTTGCACACTCCGGATATGAATAGAGAGAGTTGAATCAATAAGAGACTTGATAAGGAATTCCAACATAGGAAAACATGTGAACCAAAAGGAAAAGATATGGTCAACACTAAAGCTTGAATTAAATCCATCGGAGTAGAAAAGGGAACGGAGAATGATAAACTTGAAGCTTCCTTAGCATCTTCCTGAGAATCACCGGATAAGGACATTGAAGGAGAAAAATGAAGAGACTTCACATGAATATTATGGATACTTGATTAAGAATTCTAGCTCCATGAAAAAAGGGGTGGGAGGGTGGGGAAAACAAAGACAATTTGGGATGAATGAAACAGACATCGTTGAGAAAAACCAAGAATTGGTCTTGCACATATTGAAAGGATCAGGTTAACTTGAAGAGAAGCACGCCAGTTGAAAATAATTTATCATAACAATCTCAATGATCAAGAAGGACTAGCACTCCTGTAGAAATATGAGAACACCGCTTAGGAATAGTACGGAATCAAAACTTGACATCGAAGCAACTCGAATACCACAACTCAAAACAAAACAAAGGATTGGTCTGTAAAATAAGCCGGAACAAACATATGATAGAGATTTTGTCCAAAGTTTTCGTGATGAGCCCCCCCCCCCCGGGCACGACGTTACAGAGGACATTGCATCCCTGAATCAGCATAGCCAAGGATTCAGTAAGACGCAATGTAACCAGTGTTAAATCGACTGTGACAAGCGAACCACTAGACGTTGAACCCCAACCTCATATCATGTATTCGTTGGAAGAATACCTAAGAGCTACTTGATTCCCACCTATTAATTCCCGAAACTTTCTGGTTATGCAATCTAGTGTTGGGGATATAGGGGAAGAATAATATCCATCCATCAACACATAACCAGGCACCTTCGAAACCATGTACCTCGGACCTTCGAAATGCATCCGCTATACTAGTTGTGGCAATACTCCCGAACTACCCCCCGATACTGGGTGACGTCGGGGTTATCTCACCACCAGACATGCATAGAAGAGTTTTCGATGTCGGCGACCTTTGGTATTCTGGAACTCTAAAGATACAACTGTGACGACAACACCTCGGAGCTCACTTCCCTGGACTAATCCTAAACAGACGGGAGGCACCAAGACATAATTCTCGTCACAAAGATATCAGAACGATCCCAACAATACCTGCATGATCCTAAATTTTTGTTGTGAAAAATTGAGGAGAGGGAAGTCAAAACTTCTACGTCAAGAGTACTCACCAGAGCAACGAAGGGGATACGGAGTAACAGAATTCCTACTCTCCGATTTGAATATTCCTAAGACTCAAAACAATTTTTGTTTCTAGACTCAACATCGGTAGCGGTTCGATCAAGCAGGGGTTCCTAGGTCGGGGAAGGCTTTGATACCAACTTGTAACGCCTAGGATGCGACTATAGCTCCTATGTGTCGAGGCACAACTTAGAGTCATAACCGCATTTTGGAATAGTCTCAAGCGTGGTATCTTTACACAACCCATGTAATGAACATGATGAAAGAGAGTTTAATAGTTGGCTTACACTCGCCACGTCACACAATTAATACAATACACATACATTCATCCAGAGAACACAGAGTCCGACTACAGACGAAATCAAACGAAGAAAAAGATACCACACAGGCTAATCCCGATCGACCCTAGTAGGAACCACTACTAATCGTCGGGGTACATCACATACATACGCCCACGCTCTTCATCGAACTCCCATTAGATCTCTTGCCCATCTCATGCATCATACACACTGGTACCTGCACCTATTTGTGTAGTAATCTGTGAGACACAAGGACTCCACAAACTTGGTCCCGGGTATCAAAACTATCAAGGCTTTTAGGTGTGGAGAGGTTATAAAGTGGATGAAGCAAGCGATAAGCATCATATGAGGCTAGCATACGAAGTCAGAGCGAGATGAGAATGTGTGCCAGCGGTCGCAACTAGAAGTGATCAAGAAGTGATTCTAACTACTTATGTTCATAGATAACCCCACCGTGTTTACTTTTCGAACCCCTTCGAAAAGAGACCATCGCGGTTACTCACACAAGTAGTGTATTTTATTGCGTTATAGTGTCAAGTTATCTACAACCGGATATTAACAACTCCAATCTGCCAAATAACCGCGGGCACGACTTTCAAAAGATCATAACCCTACATGGGTGTCCCAACTTAGCCCATCACAAGCTCACGATCAGCGGAGTAACAACTCCATGTTGGGAAGACCCGAGTATTCTCGGAATCCCGTGCACAAGATATTTCGACAAAGGTAAAACTAATCCAGCAAGACCGCCCGATGTACCAACAAGTCTTGATAGGAGTCGCACGTATCTCATTCTCAGGGCACACTGGATGGGCAAGATGTCGGGTTAGCCGAGACCCTGGTTGCCCAGGGGGCACCGACATCGCCCAGTTTGGACCAACACTCAGAGGAGCGCTGGCCCGGGGGTTGATTAAGAATCACGGGTTAATTACTCCCTATGCAATTTCTAGTTATTAGGAAAATAGTAAAACCAAGGTTGGGCCTTGCTGGAAAAGCTTTAAGCAGAGCGAATTATCGATGGGGCCCATAAACCCCAACCGTGTTTGGAACACAATATCAAGGAACATAACACCAGTTTATCAGATCCTAAGGCGGCATGAGTGGAACAAAACACCAAGCAGAAAGCCAAGCCTTCCACCCATTACCAAGTATATATGTGCATTAACTAAATAAGATATATATTGTGTTATCCCAAAGAATCCATGTTCGAACATGGAACATCTTCTATCTCCCTACTTCACCTGCAACTAACAATACTATAAGAGGGCTGAGCAAGAGCGTAACTGAGCGAATCAACGGTTTGCTAGGAAGTTGGGTAGATTAGAGGGTTTCATGGCAACATAGGAGGCTGACAAAACAAGAATGGGCATCGATACATATCTGTAGAGCGATACAACTAGCAAAGCAAAGATAGAGGTGATATCGAGGAACGGTCATGTTGCCTGGGGTCCTACAAGGAAGAAGAATGAGTCCATGAAGAAGACAAACGATCGTAGTCGAACGAATCCTCACAACTCCGGAATGAAACCGAAGCTAACGAGAGAAGCATACCGGAAAAAACAAACAACATGGTAAACACACAAACATAAATATGGCATGATGCACAATCAAGTATGATGCATGTCCAGTTTAAATATGCATGGCATGACAAAGTGCATCAAATAACACTACAATTTGAGTGGAGCTCAATATGCAACGAGTTGCATATTGACGAAACACCACATTCACATATTTAGTTTGATCTCGTTTATGTTCACAACAATTTTAAATGTTGGTTAACATGGCAAGAGGTGGAGCATAAGTAAACTAACTATTTAAGAAATTTAAATGGAGCCAGAAACAACAACATCAATTCTGGAAAATACCCATGTGCATATAGCAATTTTTTAAGCAAATAACAATTTTAACCATTTAAATGTTTTTATCATGATGCATATGACAATTGCAAGTTTATATGCAATTTTATGAAAAGTTGACATGTTATGAAACATTTGTCACCGTGGTGGAAAGAAAGGGGTGCCACACGATGAAAACGGAAACCATGCCACGACAAAGTTTCGGTTCCGATAACTCGTTGAGAGACCGGTGCAAAAGAAGTGACATGATCATGTCATGCAAAAGGTGGGGTGCTCCTGGATACCGGGTTGCCACATGTCGGCGATAGGGAAACGAGGGTCATGCACGAAACAATTCAGACACGACTCGAACACGAGCGTCTCATCCATCACAAGCATTCGTTCATCGCATCGGCGTTCGACTCGGGGTATACCTTAGAAGCGTGCATTTTGGGGTGAAACGAGTCGTCGACGGAAGTAGTCATTCACGAGCCATAGTGGAGGTAGTCGTTCTTGTGACGGTAGTGGAAGTAGTGGTACTACCGACCATCGACGACGGTAGAGGTACACATTTTCTTGTCGCATCCACCGCGACGGTAGTTCTACACTCGACGGTCATTGACGACGATAGTCGTACATGGGCCGTCGAGGAACTTGACGTTTCGAAGGGGTACTTGGCGAACAATGGTCGTCTTGGTACTTGGGCTTTTCGGACTTGTCGGTCTTGGTTCTTGTGACGGTACTGGTGCAAGGTCGTCGTGGGACTTGACGTGTCCGAGAGGCCCTCGGCGAATCCACGGGAAACTGTAGCCGTACACGCATTGGAGAGGAACTTGGCACATCACTGGACTTGGCGATCTTGATGAACTGAAGGGGCATCGATGGACTTGCACGACTCTACCTCGAGAGTCCACCGGAGGTGCATGGAGGCAGCTCGAGCTGCTGGTTGTTGACGCCTGGCCGAGCCACAGCTAGAAGAAGTGGCCGGCGTCGGACTGGGCATGAAGCAGGGAAGCGGCGACACGCCCAGGGAAGGCCGGCGAGGAGCAAGAGACGACTGGGGTGCCTTGGCACAGCGGATGCGGAGCAGAGGAGGGCCGCAGCGGCACGCTTGCTGGACGAACCAGGGACGACGGAGCAGAGCAGCAGCGCTCTTGCTCAGCAGCAGGGCAGCGACTGCGCGGGACAAGGATGGAGGGGGACGAGGCGGCTGGCGCGTCCAAGGCTAGAGGTGGGCGAGGAGCTCCGACAAGCTGCGACCCATCACCGACACCGGCGGGGACAGGTAGGAGAGGCAGGGCACGGGGCGACGCGCTGGAGTCACGGCCCATGGAGATCGCGTCGATAGGCTCATCCCCGACGGCCTTGAGCGAGGTGAGAGAGAGGGTATGGAGAGCTCGAGGAGGCACGAAGGAAGAGGCGACCAGAGGGGATCGAGAGGACGGAGTGGGGGTGCGGGGCTGCGCGTGGGGAGCTCAAGTGGGAGATGGGATTGGGGCTCCTGGCGGCGCTGGAGCGGGGCATCGAGGGAGAGAGTGAGTAGAGGGGGTCCGGGCTAGAGTTAGATAGGGGTGGCTGGGCCGTGGGCCTTGGTGGATCGGCCTGGCTACGAGAATGCATGGGTCGGCTGGCTCTTGGTCTCTCTCTCTCTCTCTCTCTCTCTTAACCTCTCTTTCTTTTTTCATAAGTAGAAAAATGAGCAAGGGAAAAGAGTGAGGAAGAAAGGAGTAGAGAAGAAAATGTGGAGAGATAAAAAACAGTTATGGAGACCTGTTATTATGCTCAATTTGAGTAAATTGATTTGGCTATTTTTATAGATAGAAACATAATTCAAGTTCGAATTAAATTCAAACTTGAATCATTTTGAACCCAACCAATCAACTCCAAAAGAGCTGAAATTTCAAGAGATGACCCTACACATTAGATGTGATTTATGGGCAAATTTGGGACATTAAATGAGCACTAAACATCATGACTCAAAATAATTCTCCTCAAATAAATGAAAGGTGAAATTTGGAAATTGGGGATTTAGCATCTTGCATGGGCTTGATGCAAAGATGATCACTGGTTTGAGAGAAGTTGACGTTGAGCAAAAACTATTTGCAAGAAGGTATGAAGTGGAGTGACAAGGAGAATAGAGCATGGAAATATTCGCAAGTGTCTTTTGGTGATTCCAAATCCACGGAATAATTATTTTAGCTCCCTAGATATTAGGAGGATATGTTATAAAGAGAAATCACCATGTGAATTCCCTCGATTTAAATAGATCTGACGATCTATGCAATTTATTTAGTTGAGTTTTACAAAAATTTAAATGACATGATAGTATGATGACATGATGCAATGCAAAAATAAACAGAGCAAGCACAAAAGAAACACACGGCGATTAGGAAATATATGGAAGTCCACCAGATCATCGGTCTTGGGGCATCACATCTTATTGCTAGGTTTTCTTTCGTCTACATTATGTCATCTTGCTTATTGTGTTACTCTATTTCTTGTGAACTTAATACTTTGAGATGCATGCTGGATAGCGGTCTTGGGGCGGAGTAATAGTAGTAGATGCACTTGGATTAACGGTCTAGTTATCACAGACGTAATGCCCATGTGAGATTATGCCATGAATGGTCATAGTTATAATTTGCGGTATTCTATAAATTTCCCAAAAGTAATTTGTCTACCATGCCATTACATGCTTGTAAGAGAGACGCCTCTACTGAACTTATGGCCCCGGGTCTATTTTCTGTCAATAAATGAGCTCCTACAACTACATTTCTTTTACTTTTTTGCCGCCTATCCCTATCACTATTTGCTTTTAATCTTGTCGCTAACAAGAACAAGGGGATTAACAAACCCCTTGTGAAAGGATCGAGAAGAGGGTCTAGAGGGGGGATTAGACCCTTAACAAGTAAAAGTAGCAGTTTTTTATTTCTTCAAGTTATGGTTGAGTTTAGCACAATTTAAAGCACACACAATACATTTCTAGCAAGCATGACAAGGGTATATGCATCAGAAAGGGTAAAGCATGCACTTTGCAAGAATGTAAAGAGATGGGATTGGAGTGTGCAAACACAAAGGAGACACGGAGAATTTTTGGCGTGGTTCCGATAGGTGGTGCTATTATACATCCACGTTGATGGAGACTTCAACTCACAAAGGGTAACGGCTGCGCGAGTCCACGGAGGGCTCCACCCACGAAGGGTCCACAAAGAAGCAACCTTGTCTATCCCACCATAGTCATCGCCCATGAAGGACTTGCCTCACTCGCGTAGATCTTCACGAAGTAGGTGATCTTCTTGCCCTTACAAACTTCCTGGTTCAACTCCACATCACGATGGAGGCTCCCAAGCGGCACCTAACCAATCTAGGAGACACCACTCTCCAAAAGGTAATAGACAGTGTGCTGATGATGAACTCCTTGCTCACTCAACTCTTTCTCACATATTTGGATATGGTGGAAGAAGAATTGGAGTGAAAAGCAAGTTGGGGAAGGCTAGAAATCAAGGTTCAAATGGTAAGAATGGAATCTCTTGATCTCAACAAATGAGTAGGTGGTTCTCTCTCAGAAAATTAATGGTGGAAGTGTAGGCACATTCTGATGGCTCTCCTCTCCGAGGAAGAAGGGGTGGAGGGGTATATATAGCCTCCACACAAAATCCAAACGTTACACACTTTTGACCTATCTCGGTGGGACCGAATAGTTAAACTCGGTGGCACCGATTTGTTCAAAAATATGAACGTTAGGAATATCGGTGGGACCAACTGGAACAACTCGGTGGGACCGATGTGCTAGGGCTTAGGGCTTTCATGTCGATGTCGATTCCATCAACTCGGTGGGACCGAAATGAAGCAATAAGCAACAGAGAAACTGTCAAGCCAACTCGGTGAGACCGATTGCAACAACTCGGTGAGACCAAAACAATTGCGAAAAGTCACAGAGCACTGGCTAGGCCATCTCGGTGAAACCGAGACCCGTATCGATCGGACCAATTTGTTAGGGTTTCTGGCAGTGGCTAAGCCAAATGAACTTAGGGTTTGGAAATTAGGGTTTGGACATATTTGGATGGAGAAAGTGGCTGAGGGTTTTGGAGCAATATCACTAAGCACTTGATCAACCATATCATTAAACAACACCTCATCCCCTTTTAATAGTATTGGCTTTACCATGGACTCAATCTAATCTTGGATCACTAAAATATAAATGAAGAGTCTTAAGCTTTTACCAATCTTCTTTCCTTAGCATTTAGAAGGGGTTCCACATCCTCTTTTCCTTGCCATGCCACTAATGAAATTTCCTGAAATATACTAGATAAAACTATTAGTCCAACAAGAGATATGTTGACATTAATTGCCAATATCACCCACGGAGCACTTGTGCTTTCAATCTCCCCCTTTTGGTAATTGATGACAACATAGATCAAAGCTTCAAGTAAATAAATCAAAGAGTAGTAACTAAAGTTTTGGAAGAACATCTAACTTGCATGAGCTCCCCCTACATGTGTGCAATCATATAATGATAGAATTTGAATAGCATGTGGATGCATAGCATGACAGAGTAAGTAATGAGTTACATGTATCTTGGCCATATGCATCAGAGCAAAAGTAATGTGACATGTATTTTTGTATTCATGGTTCTCTCTTGCAAACAATATGTGCAAAAGCAAGAGATCATCATGCACATGAGTGTGATGCATATACTTACCTTATGGTCCTTGAACTGATTCTTGAAGAAGCAAACTTGAGAAAACAAGGTTAAATAACACAAGAAAACTTCAAACAAGAAAGATTTCAAGATCCACAAGATTACCAAGACTGGGATGACATGTAATAGGTGAGTATAACCTAGTGAGTACTTCACTTAGATATAGACATGTCCCCAAAGAATTAAAGATTTGCAATGAGTTCCATGAATTGTTCTCCCCTAAGCATGAACTTCCTCTCCCCTTGAATCTACCATTGGGTAATGGGAGTAGGTAGGGTGAGAAACAATCAAAGCAAGCTCAAGCTAAGATCAAATAACTAAATGAAAGCTGACATGTCTTTCCCCTCTAAAAGACATGCAAATCCTCTCCTCTTATGAAATATGCATCTAGAGTAGCATTGTAAGAATTAGCTTTGATGTGCTCTCAATCTTTCAGAGATTCTACCCCCCTTACATCAATTTCCAAGAAGGGTCCTTCATGGATATGAGTCAAGTGAGTATGGTCCTGGAGATACACAATCAAGGTAGAGTGCAGCTTAGGATGTAGAGGAAAATAATCATTTAGTGGAGCTGAAAGAAATAGGCAATATAAGATGACAAAAAGGTTTTCTCAGCAGTGAAATCGGTGGCGCTGATCCATTTCAATCGACGACTCCGAGACAACCGAGCCACTGAAGATGCTTAGCAGTGAGACCGAGTTTGTCCATTTAGGTAGAACTGATGAACTACATACATGTAGAACTTGCATTTCGGTCTGCCCGATAGGCTTAAATCGGTGCAACCGAGTCCAATGTAGAGGAAAAGTTTTGTCAACTCAGCTCACTTTGCAAATGAAATTTCATAAGGATTTTCAAGGAATTTTCATGATAATTTGCAATGAATTTGACATAAATAAAATGATAACAAAAAAATATAGATGACGTTTTTTTGGATAAAAAAAGAGTCACTCTAATAAAAGAAGAAATGCAATAGAAATGCAACCTAGAAAGAAATCACTAGAGAACTTCATCTAGAGGAGGGAGTCGGCGATAAGGTCACCTATCTTAGAGTATATTGACTTAGGAGTCAAGTGAAATCACTTGATCATAGGTCATACTCATCGTTAAGCTCAAATGGGGTTACCATTTTTCATTTAAGCGTCTTGATGTATTCACATCTTGTTTAGTTGCTTTAACTCATGACTTGGAGTAAAGCTTCTCTAAGATGGAAAATACATACCTTGGGTTTGTTGTTGAACTTGATCATGTAGTTGAACTTGTTGTGAATGCCCAATGTTGATGTAGTTCATCAAAAGTTGGAAGCATCCATAAGAATGTGAAGTTCATCTTCCTACATGGGTTAGTCTAGCAAGGAATGACTCTTATATATCCAGATTGACAAGAGTGAAATTCATCATATAAATATTATCATTGGCGGCGACGTCCACATCTACAGGAGCTACTGCCGCTGCTCCGGCTATCGCTCGCGCTGCTGCTCTGGTCTTGCTCTCGATCGTGTGGCTTCTCTCCTCTTGCTCTTGCTCGCACTGCTGCTATACTCTTGCTCGCGCTGCTGCTGCATGAGTAGTAGCATCAGCTCTCGCTCGTGCTCCTGCTGCTGCAACCCGACATGCTGCTCTGGCTCTAGCTCGTGGTGCTGGTGCGCGTGCAGCAGGTCCGACTGTCGCTAATGCTCCTGCTGCTACTACCCGAGATGCTGCTCAGGATCTCGCACACGCTGCTGCTCCGGGCGTTGCTGCTTCTGCATGACGAGCTACCCTGGCTGCTCTCTGGTAGTACGTTCCCTGCCGAAGCGGCTACCGATTCAGATTACTACTTCTCTGCTACTAGTGCTCAAGCGGCAAAAACTTCTAGTGCAGTGCTTCTCTGCTACTGGTGCATTCAGTTTCGATAGTAAAATAAGTTTTGGCAGCAAAATTTAGTTTCGACAGTTAAATTTACCTTAGACAGTTAAATTGTGTTTCGACAATTAAATTCAGTTTCGATAGTTAAGTTCAGAGATGAATGGATGGTGTATTTTACATCTAGCACTTTTTGGTGATGTATTTTACAAAATATATTGGTGATGCTATTAGAATCCCACTTCAGGTTAATATTGTCTCTCTTGTCCTGCTTCAGCATCGTCGTCTTACACCTCATCAGAGCTGCTTCAACAATGAAAGCATCCATCAGAGCAGAGCAATACCCTCGGTGCCATATTCAGATGCCTAATAACTCCTTGCCCGCCTCCGACACCCACATCAGCCGCTGCATCCTCGGTGACCCACCCAATGATGCTCATGTCGACATGGGTTCACCTAAAGAGGTTGTACACTCGTCGCACCACTTTTTTACTCTACATGTAATATGTATTGTCCACTGAGCACACGCAGTAATTGGAAATACAAATAGTTTCTCCTATATGACAAGCGATGATGTACTAGGAAGTAGGAAGTTAGCTATCAATGATGGACTCTCTCGAAAGACATCATTATTTATTTCTGGGCGTTGGAGCTCTGCATGTGTAGATGGGCCTTGGAGTATAGCTAGTAGGGCAGTGGCCTGGGTCCAAAGTAGTAGAAGTGGTAGAAAAACATTTATGTAGTGTAGGCTTTTGCCTGATCAAGCTAGCTACTAGAATTGCCATTGGTTGAAAGGAAAAGTGATGGAAAAAATAGGAATTGGAAAGTTACCTATGGTACAATTATTCATGCATTTGGTTCGAATGAATGGAGCAAGGGAGAACTGTAGGATTTTTTTCCTTTAGTATCTCTTCCAAATAAAAAACATAGGATTTTTAATATTCACTTGGCCCTCCTATTCAAATTCCTATTCATGAACAAGACTAAGTGATAGTAGCATAAGGGCATTATAACTGTACATTTTCTTGCGGTTTGACTTAATTTTACCATGCTTCTTTGCTTTCCCGTGATCTTCTAATTCCTGTGAACGAAACACCCAGATTGACAAAAATCATATGTTTGCAAATGCTCTATTTTGCACATGCATTCCTATCATATTCATGTGTATTTCCTATCCCTGCGTTGTTAGAATCCTCCAATTCAAAGGAGCCCTTACAGAATTACTTATGTTACAACTAGGTGTCAAAGAAAACCTTGTGTGGTTTGTCTCGCTCCTGTCGCGCCATCGTCCACCCCAGCTCAGCTGCTCCAACGATGGAAGGGTCCACCACAACAGGGATCCACCCTCCGGACTGCCTTTCACCGCCTCAGATTTTCTTCCCTGCCGCCAGAAGCCACCACAACTACATTACCATCATCAACCAAGCAGATGACCTTGAGGACTACACGGGTCCGCGAGAGAGGTCGCACTCTTTCATGTTTGCTTATGTTATGCTTCGCTTAATATTACCTGCTACTTTATCATCCTGTTCACCTCTTAAACTCCGAGTCTGGTCCTAATTAATGCTCAAGCTTGAGTTTTAAAAATGGTTGTGGGGTACATATTGGGGCATCAACAAATAGTAGCAGTCTACTATCTAGTTTATCTTGGGTGTCTACTATGTGTTTCATGTTGGGTGGGAAACAAAAAGTAAAGGAGCCATTGTTTGTAGTTTTTAACTGAAGCTATTATCTGCCTGCTATCATTGATTTTGGGTCTATCCACAGGTTTCTACCATCACTCTAGATTTCTACATGCACTCCTTGCATATTCTCACTATGTTTTATTCCTATGCATGTCAGTTATTGTACACAATGGTACTGAACATGTAGAACAAAAGAGATGAGGCTTGCATGGCGATAAATTGTCATGCATACGTCGCTTCATGGTGGGCGCAAAGGCAACCCCCTCCCCCATTCTAGATTGTAATCAGGAGGAAGATAACTGTTTAGAGGGGGATTCAGAGGGAGCATACCAATCCTATTTACCACCTGATGTCTTTGCTCTAACTTGGCATGCTGATGTTGGTCGTATCATGCATACGACGCCTTGCATTGCTTACTTTACACATCAAATATGCCATTTGCTTAGTTTAGACATGCCTTGGGTGAAAGCCATCTGTTTAGTTTCTATATCATATATGTGAATTATGCAATTCCAAGTTGTTTAGAGAGGCATCATATATGTGAATTTTGCAATACGATACTGCTTTTCCAGTCATCTTATAAGTGAATTATATCATGCCATCCCTTTTTCCATTATGTATTACATTTGTCAACAATGTTAGTACATTCAACTACTCTTCCTGTGCATCAACCATTTGACACGGTGATGGAAAAAATTTGGAGTGAAAACAAGGTCTTAATGAGCAGATAGTGCTACCTCACGGTGCACATATCTTGCTGGTTACGGATAGCTCCTCAGAGGAGGATTAAGAGACAGATGACTGGTCCTGTCCCCCCGAGGTGTATGCTCTAACTTTATAGGGTTATATTGCTCAAATTGTGCATATGGCGTCTTGCATTGCTATGCCATTTGCTTAGTTTAGACATGCTTTGTGTGAATGCCACCTGTTTACTATCTAATTACCATATATCTAAATTATACAATGTCATCTTGTTGTAAGGCATTATATATGTCAATTATGCAATGTCATCTTGTTGCAAGGCATTATATATGTGAATTATGCAATGCCATGCTATTTAGCCAAGCATTTTATATGTGAATTATATCATGGCATTGTTTTTTTATATTACGTATTCCATTTGTAGACAATGTTTGTATATTCAACCACTCTTCCTGTGCATCCGCCATTTGAATACGTGATGGAAAAATCTAGAGTGAAAACAAGGTCTTTAGAGTAGACAATGCTACATGCTGAAGCATATATCTTGATGGTTACAGATAGCTCCTTAGAGGAGGATTTAGAGACAGATGACTAGTCTTATTTTCCTCCTGAGGTGTATGCTCAAACTTGGCAGGGTTATATTACTCATATCATGCATATGTTGTCTTGCATTGCTTAGTTTTTACATCATATTGATAATATTAAATGTCATCTGCTTAGTTTAGACATTATATATGCGGTTGTCTTCTGCTTACTTGCTTAGTATATAAATCATATATTTGTATTATATCATGCCATCATGTTTACATAGACAACATGTATTTGAATTATGGCATGTCAACCTATTTAATAAAGACATCATATAGTTATATCATCTCATCCTGTTTACATAGTCATCATATCTTGAATGATGCCATTATATCTGTGAATTATATCATGCCATCATGTTTCCATAGACAACATGTAAGTGAACTATGGCATGCCAACCTATTTAAGAAGCACATCATATAGTTATATCATGTCATCATGTTTACACAGTCATCATATTTTGAATTATGTCTTTCTATCATGTTCAGTTATCCATCATATATGTGAAATCGTGTCATGCTATCTTGTTTAGTTAGCCATCATATATGTAAAATTGTGTCATGCTATCCTGTTTGGTTAGACAACATAAGTGTGAATTCTTTCATGCCCTCTTTTATTCCCCACTATCGATTGCACCTGTCTATTATACAATGTCTGTACATCCAATTACTTTTCTTGTTTATTAGCCATTTCAATTAGAGGGGGTGATGGCAGTATCGAAGGGAGTAAAAACATGACCTTCAGAAAAGATAGCGCTACCCGTTGATGCAGATAGAACCACTGTTGTACTTGCCCAAGAACCAGCTCCACCACACATAACCCAGGCTCGCGAAGATTGTAACCCTACCCAGTTGGACAGGGAACCAACTACACCCCTTCTAACCCCAACCCCAGTAGATGGTTCTAGTTGACACATCACCGTCTCCACCACAGAGCACCCAAACACAAGCAGTTAGTAAGGCAACTACACTTCCCAAAGCACGAGGACCACCACTACTAACCCCAACTCAACGCTTAAAGCAGAAGAAGAATTTTTCTCAGGTCAGGTTCCGTAGCTATAGTTCATACACCTTTGCTCTTGCATCACTGTATTTACTCATACAAACTAATTTCAATTTTGAAGGATCCAATTGAAACACCAATGGCGCATGTATGTTTTAAACCCGTTTCTGTAACTGGTTTGCTGTTGTAACTTGCTCTATGTTGATTTTAGTTTCAATTGTATAAACTGTTATGTTATCATGTCATGCACATTACAAGTGTTATTACTGTCGTGTAGTTTCCCACACTTATGTTATTTTTATGCTGCTTTGCCTTAAACATATATGATTTGAACTGTGTCTCTATCTTGATGTGGCAACATAAACTAGAATGATATAGACCATATAGTGACCATACTACATAGATATATGTTTTTTGTGCTGTTATCATGTCCACTTTACAACCGAACTGGTTTACCAAAATGAGTTTCATACACAACATGCTAAACTTGTGACGTGTCTGCTTGTTTCTCTTTTAGAATGCCGACAAAATATTGGAGATGAGAACACCATTATGGAATGGTAAAGGA
Source organism: Secale cereale (assembly GCA_902687465.1). Taxonomy (NCBI): domain Eukaryota; kingdom Viridiplantae; phylum Streptophyta; class Magnoliopsida; order Poales; family Poaceae; genus Secale; species Secale cereale. The sequence continues at coordinate 264,040,781 of LR738711.1, read as the reverse complement.
AGTAATGCAGATAAGGTTCAAGATAGTGAGACATCCCTGCCGGTCTCCAAGAAAGCTGATAAAAACTCTCTCGAAGACAGTGAGACAACCCCAAAGTCCAGTCTTTATGGAATTTTTGAGTTACTGGCCACTACTCCTGGCACAAGCTCTTTGAAATCGTTGCCTGAATCAATTCAGCTTCTTGAGTCTCAGCTACAAGTTGAAAGACATCTATCAGCTGTTCCGCGACAAGAAGCCGAAGAACTGAAGAAGTCCATGTAGAATTCAGATGCATACTTTCTGGTGCAACAACAAGAGTTGGAGGATTTTAGTGCCAAACAAGAGAAAGCTAATAAGCTTGCTAAGATTCTTGCCAGCATGGTGGGTATCCAGGATATTATTTCTTGAGCTCATCTTAAGTGGGTTCAGTTTTGGACTTGTTTTGCTGCGGCGTTTATTTGCACTGGTGGTCAACTTCGATGCCTAGTGTATGTAATATGTTGCTTTGTTCCTTATATTTGCATAGGTGATGAACTTTGATGCCTAGTGGGTGTAATCTATGTAATCGCCATAATATCCTAGCATTAGTTGCTTGCTTATTTATTTTCTTATAGTCTTGTTTATTTGTTTGCTTGTAGTATTGTAGTTCTTTTTGTTCGGTTTCATACTAGCCACAATAACAATGGTCCATATATGTACCATTGTAACCATGGCCCTCCTACGGGCCATAGGATCCATTGTCCTACGGGCCTTAAGATCCATGGGCCTCCTACGGGACTTATGATCCATGGGCCTCCTACGGGCCTTACCATCCATGGGCCTCCTATGGGCCTTACCATCCATGGGCCTCTTATGGGCCTTATGATCCATGGGCCGCTTACAGGACCCATGGGCCTATTACGGGCCGTAGGATCTGGGTCGTACCGATCGTGGACCAAAGTTGGAACGCGATTTGGGCCATAAACGGGCTAGAATTGGAAGCGAATGTTTGTAGGATCATGTCATAATGGGCTGGTAATAGGCTGTAAGACAGCACAAGCTTAACTCGATCGACAGTTGTAATGGGTCTTTAATGGTCCATAATACATGATGGGATGAATAAGGCCGAATTTGTTGACATGCCACATACAAGCGGACTGTGACCACAAACTAAATTTGGCCCATCAGGGGAACATGCTAGTAACGGAACATATGTAATTGAGGGCTGGAAATGAGCCCATAATAAATGGGCCCTTAGAGGGCTGAAAGATAGTACATGCTGGAAATAGGCGAACTGAGTAATGGGCCACTAATGGGTATAAAGCAACTTATTGTTCTATATGGGTCGGTTTCACCACGGGCCATTAAAGGGACCAAAGATACAAAAGGCCTCATATGGGCCGAAAGATTTCATGGGCCATACATGGGCCAAAAGTGACAATGGGCTGGAATTATATTGGACGACCCACATGACACTACTAGACCGAATTCGGAAAAGCCATAATGAGTCGTGAGTTAACGGGCCGTGAGTGGACTATACACGAGCATTGATGGAAATATGCCCTAGAGCCAATAATAAAGTTATTATTATTTTATGTTTCCTTATTCATGATAAAGGTTTATTATTCATGCTAGAATTGTATTACGCTGCGTTTGGATGTCTGTATTGGAAGCCTCCGTATTGTATTGGTGTCAATTCCAATTCAGCCAGGAAACTGTAATGGACATGAATACGAATTCGGTTGTTTGGATGTTTATTGTATTAGCTCACGGAATTGTTCCGAGGTTTCAATACGGAATCATGTTTGGATGTCAAACTATGGAATTGCATAGCAACATTAGTATATGCATCAAAAACATCACATAAGCATGCATCAAATCACATAAGCATGCATCATATCCCCATATCACACATAAGCATGCATCAGAGATCAGACCACGTATTGGTTCACAAAATTGCATTGTATTCATACTAGATTTCCAATTTTTTGGCCAAACTGCAACAAGAGGATACATCAGCGGGTAGCAAATGAATTAGAACAACAGGACATGGGGATTGAAGAAGAAGAATTAGAGCAGGGGTTGGGTGGAGCAAGGGAAGAAGGCTCCAGCGGCACCGAGGGCCACAACGACCAGAGAAGAACGGGCTGTTGAGGAGGGCCCAGGGAGAAGAGATGGGCTCCGGCGGGAAGGAAGAGGAGGGTCAGCACCGGAGGGAGAAGAGATGGCCACCGCAGGGCCAGGAAGGGAAGGCCAGCGCCAGAGGGGACTGCAGTCGTCGGCGGTTCAGATGGGATCTGGCCATGGTGGGCAGGGCCAACGAGAACGGGAAGGGGTGGCGCTAGGGGAGGGGAAGGGTTGGCGGCGGAGGAAGAAGGGAATGGAAGGGCGGCCCCATAACCACGCCGCCGTGGTGCATCTGACTGCGCGCCACCGTCGATCTGCGAGGGCGTCGCACTCTTCCCTCGATCCCTTCTGTCTCATGGTGGAGGGAGGAAATAAAGGCCTGAAGCGTTTTGTTTTGCGGGAGCTAGGCAATACGGCCGAAAACGGACGTCCAGACCGCCGAATTGCAGCGAGGGGTGGGCGCGTGTGAGCGAAAACACCTCGTATTCGTTTCCGTTTCAGTCTGTTGTTTCAGAGTGCATCCAAACACCTGTATTGGGGTTATCCCAATACCAAATCCAATTCAACAACCCAATACAGACATCCAAACGCAGCGTTAACCGAAAACCTAAATACATGTGTGAATACATAAACAAATATCGTGTCCCTAGTAAGCCTCTACTTGACTAGCTCGTTAATCAAAGATGGTTAAGGTTTCATAACCATGGACATGAGTTGTCATTTGATAATGGGATCACATCATTATGAGAATGATGTGATGGACAAGACCCATCTGTTAGCTTAGCATTTGATCATACAGTTTATTGCTATTGCTTTCATGTTTGTCAAATACGTATTCCTTTGACTATGAGATCATGCAACTCCCGGATACCAGAGGAATACCTTGTGTGCTATCAAACGTCACAACGTAACTAGGTGATTATAAATATGCTCTACAGGTATCTCTGAAGGTGTTTTGTTGGGTTGGCATGAATCGAGATTAGGATTTGTCACTCCGAGTATCGGAGAGGTATCTCTAGGCCCTCTCGGTAATACACATCATAATAAGCCTTGCAAGGAAATTAATAATAAGTTAGTCACGTGATGATGTATTATGGAACGAGTAAAGAAACTTGCCAGTAATAAGATTGAACTAGCTATAGAGATACCGACAATCGAATCTCGGGCAAGTAACATACTGACGGACAAAGGGAATTGTGTATATTGTCATAAGGGTTCGACCTATAAAGATCTTCGTAGAATATGTGGGAGCCAATATGGGCATCCAGGTTCCGCTATTAGTAATTGACCGGAGAGGTGTCTCGGTCATGTCTACATAGTTCTCGAACCCGTAGGGTCCGCACGCTTACCGTTCGTTGATGATATAGTATTATATGAGTTATGTTATTTGGTGACTGAATGTTGTTCGAAGTCCCGGATGAGATCATGGTCATGATGAGGAGTCTCAAAATGGCTGGGAGGTAATGATTGATAAATAGGATGATGGTATTCGGACACCGGAAGTTTTCCAGAGCACATCGGGTACTCATCGGGTCACCGGAAGGAGTTTCGGACACCCCTGACAAAAGATATGGGCCTTATGGGCCAAGAGGGGAAACACACCAGCCACCAGGGGCTGGTGTGCCCCCCATATGGGCCGAACCAAGGGGAGAAGGAAAGAGGGGAAGAGAAAGGAAAGGGGGATTCAGCCTCCCCCTTCCCTTTCCCCCTCCTCTTTCCTTCCCCCTCTTGCATATATGGCAGGGGGCGGCTAAGGGGAGCCCAAGTAGGACTCGGTCCTACTTGGGGCGCCTCCTGGCCTCTCCCCTCCCCTCCCACCTATATATATATGTGGGAGGGGGGCTCCTAGAGCACACCAAACAATTGCCTAGCCGCGTGCGGCGCCCCCTCCACCGTTTACTACCTCGGTCATATTTTCGTAGTGCTTAGGCGAAGCCCTGCGGAGATCACTTCACCATCACCGTCACCAGACCGTCGTGCTGACGGAACTCATCTACTACCTCGATGTCTTGCTGGGTCAAGAAGGCAAGGGACGCCACCGAGCTGAACGTGTGCAGAACGCGGAGGTGCCGTGTGTTCGGTACTTGATCGGTTGAAGCGTGAAGAAGTTTGACTACACCAACCGCATTGTGAAACGCTTTCGCTTACAGTCTATGAGGGTACGCATACACAGTCTCCCCCTTGTTTCTATGCATCTCCATGAATAGATCATTGCGTGTGCATAATTTTTTTTGTTTTCCATGCAACGTTTCCCAACAAGCATGTCGTTAATAGGCTTTCGATGGGCCGACCCGTTAACTTTTGACCAAGTCAAATGGGCTGTCCCTTTTGACCTAAATGGGCCACTGTTGGGCCGAGCCACGTATCAAAGTATCATAGGTGCGCCCCGTCCATTTGCCGGATGATATCTGTCCCAACGCGGAGCTGCCACGTGGTTTCTTAGGCCAGTGAGAATTTTACACATGAAAAATCATGATTGGTCATTTCTGTTAACGGGTTATCGGATCCAAAACCGGACTCGATAGCTTAACGACGACCCGTTACGGTGGATGCCACATGCCGGTTACCCTTGGCGAAAACACTTCCATGACGCGACATTTATCGTCATGGAAGTGGCCACTTCATGATGATAATTTCAGTATTGTCATACAACAATTCTACGACAGCACATGTATGACTATCTTGATTTTGTCGTGGATGTACAAGCATGACAGAAATCATGACCTACTGTGACAAACACGTATCATCACGGAAGTGTTTTTTGGTAGTTTAGGGTTTGAGATGATATGGTATTGGTGAAGATGTTGATGAAGATTGCCCCCCCCACCACGATGAGAGAATCGTTGGTGATGGCGATGGCTTCGGTTTCCCCCTCCTGGAGGGAAGTTTCCCCGGCAGAATCGCTCCACTCGAGAGCAAAAGTGCTCCTGCCCAGGTTTTGGCTCGAGACGACGACGCTTTGTCCCAAAGCCTTCCCTTTGAATTTTCAAGGTTAAATGGCACCATATAGGAGAATATGGGCCTTGGAGGCCTGCCAGGGGCGCCACAAGCTCGGGGGCGCACCCCCAAGCTTGTGGCTACCTGGTGGGCCCCCTCTATCATTTCTTTCACCAATATTTAATATATTCCAAAATAATTCTCCGTCATTTTTAGCTCATTTGGAGTTGTTCAGAAAAGGTGCCACCAAAAAAGCCCTCCTCGATCCAGAATTCCAGCTGTCATGTCATGGGAAAACACGATCACCTATGTGATCGTAGGCTCCTTTGTGGTTTGGTGAGAGGGAAGGGCATGTTGTACAAAGAGCGGAGGTTGCAGGGGGAGCGCGGCAAAGGTGACATGGTGATTTTTACCTAGGTTTGGGCCGCTGTGAAGCGTAAAATCCCATTCCTGCTTTGGTGGATTGGATGAGGGAGTGTGAGGAGCACATAGTGCTCAAGCCCGACAAGGTGGCCTCGGGGAGAGCGACTACGTGCGTATGAGTATAAAGGGTCCGAATACTTTCTAAGCTCGCCTCGGTCCTCCTTTTATAGTCCAAGGGGAATCCATAGTGGTGACATGATCATTGTTGGTTGATTAGATGGCCAACAGTGCTATCATACCTAACTCTGCAGACAGGACAGGGTGCATTAAATGCACCGCTTAGTGTCACGTCGTGGAGTAGCCCAGCAAGCCTTGCCGCGCTACCCTATCTATTTCTTGTCTTGTCTGCTTGACACGTCGATGGACGGGTGTCATTTGGAGGGAAAATGCCTTCTCGGTGGCTACCACGTGCTCAGTGGATGCCACTTAATCATCTGAGGGCTCGACACCGCACTGATAAGTGACCCGAGTCTCCGTGCGGTGGAGCGGTGGTGCCTTGGCGGGATGACCCGCCCTTGGCATCCCGGCAAGCCTGCCAGGGGAGTCTTGAGATTTGCCTTGGAGCAACCTCGACCTGGCCGGGCTCGCCTGCCCGGCATGGGAGGTTTGTCTTTGGTGATATCTTGTTCCTTTGCCTTGTTTTGGTGTTCTTGATCCGTCATTCGATTTCACAAAGAGCTATATCTTCAGCTTGGCCTTGTCTTGCCGTTGCAATCTTACCCTCGTGCATGTGTACAGTCTAGGCAACATACCAAGGTTTGTTGCACCGACAGAAGCCCTCGGGCTTGGCTCGAACGCGCTGCCGAGCGTCGTCGAGGTAGGCCCTATCTGATACACATGTAGAGGTCTTGCGGTAGCTCATTTCTGATATTTTCCTTGCTTCTTCATTAACATGTGCTTGAATGAGGGTGGTTTTCGTTTACCCCGCTCGTCGTGCAATGCCAAATGTGGTGGGAGCCACCTTATTACATCCCGTGCATGACCTTATTTCACGGGTCGGTAACCGCCATTTCACTTATCCCACCGCACTTATTCCTTCTGCCACGTACGCCACATGCGTCGCGCGGGGTAGGTAACGGGTGCATGGACTGGTGCATGAGGCGGACAACTTCTAGGTGAGGAGCCAGCCCTCGGCTCAGTCTGCTTATAAAAGGGGAGATGGGCGAGCTAGCGCTTTGTTGGGATAGGGTCTCACACCCGTTCTTGCGTAAAGCACCTGGCTTGGAGTGGTGGCCTCGTGCCCGGTGTGGGTAGGAGAGGCCGCGGATGGGGGCGCAAGCGGCGCATCGGCAGCATCGGAGGTAGCGGCTTCGGTGCGCTTGTCGTCGGGCCGCCTGCGGTTCCAACCTTAGCGAGGGGGCACGCGGGTGGCATTGCGTCGGGGGTCCATAACGGATATGGAGCACGGTATTCGATCGTGACTTATGCTCTCTTCGTTCATGATGATGAAGGGAGACCGCGAGAACGGCCTCTTGTTGTATGCATGAGACTGCGGGAGTGGTTCGCCGTTGCTTGTGGTGGATCTCCTCCCGGGTGGCACTACTTGTCTTGCGCATGAGCAAAAACCCATAGCATGTACATGCTTCTTCATGGGAGGGTACTCTCCTAGCTTCGGGATGGTGGAGACAACCATGCTATTTGTGGAGCCCCCCGCGGAACTTGGCGCTTGCCCTAACTGCTGCAACGGGGGCTTGAGCTATGGCGGGCGTGCTTCTCCGAGCGATGGCGACGAGGAGGGTGGTGACAGCCCATGACGCATAAAGGGAGGGGGTGACTGCTCCGATGCGGCATGATTGCCGGCAACGCTATCATCATCGGCTAGGCTTCAACAACACCACCATCTGCTTGGACAGCCCAGGAGCGGCGCCCTTCTGATCCTGTGGAGGCGCCGAATCCCAGCTTGGTCTCCCCCTGTCTTCTTCATCTCCCCCTACGACCCCTATGAGGAGGAAGACAAGACGAAGGCATCACGTGGCGCTTATCTGTTTTCAACCTAAAATATGTAGGCATCTGCCAAATTTTAGTTTCAAATATGTAACCTCTTCTATCCATGTTTGCGTTCTATAAGAGATGTACTTGTTTATCAGGATGTTTAATGAAAATAAAAACAGCCTTGCCGGGCGCTTGTGCACGAATGTTATACATGCAGAGGAAAAATGCCTCTTTACTTTCAAGTAAACAAGCTTCTTCCCAACAAGTTGTCTTTCCGACGCCTTCCGTTAGTTGCCGCAGGGCTTGGCCTGTCGGGTATCTCGCTAGCTCTTTCTGAGACCGCAAAACATAAATGCAAAGCACCTCTGAAGATCAAGGATTGACTAGACATTGTAATTCATGGTAAAAGAGATCCAGTCACAATCATACTCAATGCAAATTAATAACAATACATGCAAATGACAGCGGTGCTCTCCAACTGGTGCTCTTTAATAAGAGGATGATGACTCAACATAAAAGTAAATAGATAGGCCCCTTCGCAAAGGGAATCATGGATTTGTAGAGGTGCCAGAGCTCGATTTTGAAATAGAGATTAATAATATTTTGAGCGGTATACTTTCATTGTCAACATAACAACCAAGAGATCTCGATATCTTCCATGCTACACACATTATAGGAGGTTCCCAAATGGAATGGTAAAGTTTATACTCCCCCCAACCACCAACAAGCACACTTCACGGCTGACCCGAAACAACGGGTACCGTCCAAACCAGCAACAACCCTGGGGAAGTTTTATTTAATTATTGTAATTTGAGCATGGGACCGGGCATCCCGGTTACCAGCCATTTTCTCATGAATGATGAGCGGAGTCCACTCATCGTGAGAATAACCCACCTAGCATGGAAGATATAGACATCCCTAGTTGATACATGAGCTGTTCAAGCATACAAAACATAATTTCATTTGAAGGTTTAGAGTTTGGCACATACAAATTTACTTGGAACGGCAGGTAGATACCGCATATAGGAAGCTATGGTGGACTCATATGGAATAACTTTGGGGTTTATGGAAGTGGATGCACAAGCAGTATTCCCGCTTAGTACAAGTGAAGGCTAGAAAGAGACTAGGAAGCTCCCAGCCAGAGAGTGACAACAGTCATGAACATGCATTAAAACTAATCAACAATGAGTGCAAGCATGAGTAGGATATAAATCACCATGAACATAAATATCGTGGAGGCTATGTTGATTTTGTTCAACTACATGCGTGAACATGTGCTAAGTCAAACCACTTGAATCGTTCAAAGGAGGATACCACCCTATCATACCGCATCACAACCATTTTAATATCATGTTGGCACGCAAGGTAAACATTATAGAATCCTAGCTAATTAAGCATGGCATGAGCAGCTATGATCTCTAATTGTCATTGCAAGCATGTTTCATTCATAATAGGCTAAATCAGGAACGATGGACTATCATATTTACAAAAACAAGAGAGGTCGAGTTCATACCAACTTTTCTCATCTCAATCAATTCATCATATATTGTCATTAGTGCATTTCACTCGCATGTCAGAACGGTGTGGATAATAATAATAGTGCACCTACATTGGACTAAGCTGGAATCTGCAAGCATTTTATACAAGAGAGGAGACAAAGTAATATGGCTCATGGTTAATTCAACAATAATGCATACGAGAGCCACTAAGCATTTTCAATCATGGTCTTCTCCTCTTGACCCCGAATAAAAGAAAAGAAACTATTTACACGGGAAAGCTCCCAACAAGCAAAAGAAGAATGAGAAATCTTTTTGGGTTTTCTTTTAATTACTACTACTACTACATGCATGGAAAGTAAACTAGCTAAAAAGCTTCAACTAATTTTTTGTTTTTATTAAGGTTTTTCTAACACACAAGAAAAAGACTAAGAAAAGAAATGAAACTAGCATGGATAGTACAATGAAAAAGTATGAGCACCCACTACTAGAATAAGTGTGTGAACATGAATGTAATGTCGGTGAGAAATACGTACTCCCCCAAGCTTAGGCTTTTGGCCTAAGTTGGTCTATTGCCACAGATCAAAGCTACTCTCTCCGGTGCACGGAGGAGCGTTCTCTGGATGCCACTGGTTGGCAATCTCCTCCGGATCCCACTGATAAACCGACTGCCGATAAGGGTCAAGTGTTGGTTCCGGCTCCGGCTCTGAAGCTTGTGCGTGGCTCTAGTATGCATAAACGGCGTCCGGCAAAATGAGGTACGTGCCTGAAAGTAAATCAAACAAAGATGGTGCAGGCAAGGTAATAATCTCACAATATTTTTCATCAAACATCAATTTATACTTAAGCAAGTGCCTAGAGACTATATCATGCATTAGAACTACTTGGAATCTCATAAATTTGGCATGCAAGCTCAAGAACATGGTCACCTAAGCAGCAAAAATTTGCAATAAATAAAGCACTAGAACACAAACTAATTGGACCATTGGAGGAGTCACATACCGAAGAACAATCTCCCCAAACAGTTTTGTGAATGGAGATTTGAGCAAGGGGATCGAAAATGGCAGCAAGATGAGCTAGAACTCATGCTTGAGCTGGTTGGTGATTTTTTTGGGAGGAAGAAGGAGTGTGTGGGTGCTGGAGTAAGTGGAGGGGGCCACGTGGGGCCCACGAGGCAGGGGCGCGCCCAAGGGGTACCCTGTACCCTCGTGGCCAGGTGCTGGCTCCCCCTGATGTGTTCTCAGTGCCAAATATTCTTAAATATTCTAGAAAAAAATCATATTTCATTTTCGGGGCTTTTGGAGAACTTTTATTTTTGGGGTACTTTTTTATTGTACGGATAACTCTGAAAACAGACAGAGAATACTATTTTTTTCTTTATTTAATCTAATTAATAGAAAGTAAAAAGGGGGGTATAGAAAGTTGTGCTTTCTAAATGCACCCATCTCATGCTCATCAAAAGGAATCCATTAATAAGGTTGATCAAGTCTTGTTAACAAACCCTTTCCGAATAACATGAAACCGGAGAATTTTCGAATAACACTAGGTTACCTCAATGGGGATATGCATGTCCCCAACAATAAGAATATCATATTTCTTCTTGACAGTAGGAAGAGGAAATTCGAAACTCCAATAGTAATCGTTGAAATTTTTCCAATAGAATTGATACTGTGGACCTGAGGTTGTTTCCTCGGAAAGTGTACCGTATGCTCATTACCATTAACATAAAAAGTGACATTGCCTTTGTTGCAATCAATAACAGCCCTTGCAGTATTCAAAAAGGGTATACCAAGGATAATAGACATACTATTGTCCTTGGGAATATCAAGGATAACAAAGTCCGTTAAAATAGTAACATTTGCAACCACAACAGGCACATCCTCACAAATACCGACGGGTATAGCAGTTGATTTATCGGCAATTTGCAAAGATATTCCAGTAGGTGTCAACTTATTCAAATCAAGTCTACGATACAAAGAGAGAGGCAAAACACTAACACCGGCTCCAAGATCACATAAAGCAGTTTTAACATAGTTTCTTTAATGGAGCAAGGTATAGTCGGTAATCCTGGATATCCTAGTTTCTTTGGTATTCCAACTTTAAAAGTATAATTGGCAAGCATGGTGGAAATTTCAACTTCAGGTATTTTTCTTTTATTTGTGATAATATCTTTCATATACTTAGCATAAGGATTTTTTTAAGTACATCAGTCAAACGCATATGCAGAAAGATAAGTCTAATCATTTCAGCAAAGCGCTCAAAATCTTCATCATCCTTTTTCTTGGATGGTTTAGGAGGAAAATGCATGGGTTTCTGAACCCATGGTTCTCTTTCCTTATCGTTCTTCCTAGCAACAAAGTCTCTCTTATCATAACGTTGATTCTTTGATTGTGGGTTATCAAGATCAACAACAGGTTCAATCTCTACATCATTGTCATTGCTAGGTTGAGCATCATTGTGACCATCATCATTAACATTATCACTAGGTTCATGTTCATTACCAGATTGTGTTTCAGCATCAGAGATAGAGATATCATTAGGATTCTCAGGTGTGTCAGCTACAGGTTCACTAGAAGCATGCAAAGTCCTATCATTTTTCTTTTTCTTCTTCTTAGAAGAACTAGCTGCATCTATATTAGCTCTGTGAGAATCTTGCTCAATTCTCTTAGGGTGGCCTTGAGGATACATAGGTTCCTGAGTCATTTTACCACCTCTTGTCACAACTCTAATAGCATTATCATTTTTCTTACTATTTAACTCATTGAGAAAATCATTTTCTGCTTTAAGTACTTGTTCTACTTGAGTGATAACCATAGAAGCATGTTTACTAATGAGTTTCAATTCACCTTTAACTCTAGACATATAATCACTCAAGCGTTCAATCATATAAGCATTACGTTGCAATTGTCTACAAACATGAGCATTGAAGTTTTCTTGTTTAACAAGGAAGTTGTCAAACTCATCTAAACATTGGCTAGCAGACTTATAACGAGGAATACCACCTTCATCAAATCCATAAAGAGAATTTACCTTTACAGCCTGTGTCAGGTTATCAAGACCATGTATTTCTTCAATAGGTGGTAAATTCTTAATATCTTCATCTTTAATACCTTTTTATTTCATAGATTTCTTTGCTTCTTGCATATCTTCAGGACTGAGAAACAAAACACCCATTTTCTTTGGAGTTGACTTAGGAGTTGGTTCAGGAAGTGTACAGTTGTTTTCATTACTCAACATATTATTCAATAGCAATTCAGCTTGATCGACAGTTCTTTCCCTGAAAACACAACCAGCACAACTATCCAGGTGGTCTCTGGAAGCATCGATTAGTCCATTATAAAAGATATCAAGTATTTCATTTTTCTTAAGAGGATGATCAAGCAAAGTATTGAGTAACCAGAGAAGCCTCCCCCAAGCTTGTGGGAGACTCTCTTCTTCAATTTGCACAAAATTATAAATTTCCTGTAAGGCAGCTTGTTTCTTATGAGTGGGAAAATATTTAGCAGAGAAGTAATAAATCATATCCTGGGGAATACAAACACAACCAGGTTCAAGAGAATTAAACCATGTCTTAGCATCACCCTTCAACGAGAACGGAAATAACTTAAGGATATAGTAGTAACGAATTTTTTCCTCGTTGGTGAATAGGGTGGCTATATCATTCAACTTAGTAAGATGTGCCACAACAGTTTTAGATTCATAGCCATGGAAAGGATCAGATTCAACCAAAGTAATTAACTCAGGATCGACAGAGAAATCATAGTCCATATCAGGAACACAGATAGGTGAAGTAGGAAAAGAGGGTCATATTTCATTCTAGCATTCAAAGACTTTTCTTTAAGCTTAGCTAATAATTTCTTAAGATCATATCTATCATTGCAAGCAAGAAAGTCTCTAGCAGTTTCTTCATCCATAACATAACCCTCAGGAACAACAGGCAATTCATATCTAGGAGGAGAATCTTCATCATCACCTTCATCAATATTATATGTTTCAATAATTTCATTCTCTCCAACTTTAGCAATTTGTTCATCAAGAAATTCATCTAGTGGCACAGTATTATCAAGCATAGAAGTAGTTCCATCATACATAGCAGAAGTAGCATCATCAAGAACATGCGACATATCAGATTCAATAGCAAGAGTAGGTGTCACAAGTTTACTCATAACAGAGGGTGGATCAAGTGCAGAGCTAGATGTCAGTTCCTTACCTCCCCTCGTAGTTGAGGGATAGATCTTGGTTTTTGAGTCTTTCAAGTTCTTCATAGTGATCAACATATATAAATCCCAAGTGACTTAAAGAATATAGCTATGCTCCCCGGCAACAGCGTCAAAAAATAGTCTTGATAACCCACAAGTGTAGGTGATCGCAATAGTTTTCGAGGGTAGAGTATTCAACCCAAATTTATTGATTCGACACAAGGGGAGCCAAAGAATACTCTCAAGTATTAGCAGTTGAGTTGCCAATTCAACCACATATGGAAGACTTACTATCTGCAGCAAGGTAATTTAGTAGCAAAGTAATTTGGAAGTAACGGTAACGGTAGCAAAAGTAGTGATAGTAGGTTTGTGGTGATTGTAATAGCAGAAGCGGAAAAGTAAATAAGCTACAAGCAATATGTGAAAAGCTCGTAGGCATTGGATCAGTGATATATAATTATGTCAGATGTGATTCCTCATGTAATAGTTATAACATAGGGTGACACAGAACTAGCTCCAATTCATCAATGTAATGTAGGCATGTATTCCGAATATAGTCATACGTGCTTATGGGAAAGAACTTGCATGACATCTTTTGTCCTACCCTCCCGTGGCAGCGACGTCCTATTGGAAACTAAGGGATATTAAGGCCGCCTTTTAATAGAGTACCGGACCAAAGCATTAACACATAGTGAATACATGAACTCCTCAAACTACGGTTATCACAGAGAGTTGTCCCGATTATTGTCACTTCGGGGTTGCCGGATCATAACACATAGTAGGTGACTATTGACTTGCAAGATAGGATCAAGAACACACATATATTTATGAAAACATAATAGGGTTAGATCTGGAATCATGGCACTCGGGCCCTAGTGACAAGCATTAAGCATGGCAAAGTCATAGTAACATCAATCTTAGAACATAGTGGATACTAGGGATCAAACCCTAACAAAACTAACTCGATTACATGGTAAATCTCATCCAACCCATCACCATCTAGCAAGCCCACGATGGGATTACTCATGCACGGCAGTGATCATCATGGAATTGGTGATGGAGGAAGGTTGATGATGACGACGGCGACAATCTCCACTCTCCGGAGCCCCGGACGGACTCCAGATAAGCCCTCCCGAGAGAGATTAGGGCTTGGCGGCGGCTCCGTATCGTAAAACGCAATAATTCCTTCTCTCTGATTTTTTCTCCCCGAAAGTGAATATATGGAGTCGGGGGTGATGTCGGTAGAGCCTCGGG
>LR738711.1:264014987-264026372 GCA_902687465.1 Secale cereale | reverse complement strand
GCACGAGGCAGGGGGCGCGCCCAAGGGGGCTCCCCCACCCTCGTGGACAAGGTGTGGGCCCCCTGGTCTGGTTCTTTCCGCAGATGTTTTTTATATATTCCAAAATAAATCTTCGTTGATTTTCAGGTCATTTCGAGAACTTTTATTTCTGCACAAAAATAACACCATGGCAGTTCCGCCGAACACAGTGTCAATCCGGGTTAGTTCCATTCAAATCATGCAAGTTAGAGTCCAAAACAAGGGCAAACGTGTTTGGAAAAGTAGATACGTTGGAGACGTATCAGCGACCTCCAGATCTCCAGAAGCAGCTCAAAGCGCTGCTCTGGCAGGGGCATGGCGTATGTCGTTACCTTCGGCCAGGCCATGGATATCGGGCAACGGAGAGCGGAGAAGAGGTAGTGGGAGGGGAATGGATGTGGCTACTGTTTGGGTTCGCCGTCCGGCTTAAATAAATGCGGTCCATCACGGGTACCCTCGGGTGCACAAATTGTACACATACGGGTCTGTTTAGGGTGCGTCGCGTAACTCGCATGCGCGTGCACAAATGGTGTGTTTGTTACGGAGTGTGTGTGTGCCCCTCTACTCTCCGGACACGTACTCCACCTTTTGCATCGGGATATAAGTATAGTGGTACCTTACCTTGTAAATTACCTGGCCATATTAATCAGATATGTGTAAAACGAATGTCACTTCCTGCTCGTGATTTGCGTTATAGTTATCCGAAGTTTGCTAACTAGTAAAATAAAGTGGAATTTGTCCATGTTATAAGTAAATTAATGTGATTGCTTATCATACGGGTAAGGTTGGACGAAGGGTGGTAGGAACAAATAGTCCACCTAGAGCATGTGTGTGTGTGTGTGGTCATATAGAGAGACCATGTGTGTATAAAGAGACCGTGTGTGTGAAAGAAAGAATGGTGTGTGCGTGTGTGTGTGATAGAGTCTTCGGCAAGGAAAGTAATGAAGTGTGTGTGGCTTCATCATAGACAGCTGATGTGTATGGTAGAGGCCTCCAACGAGGGAGGGGGCGAGAGAGAAGACGCCCATAGAAATGGATGAATGGCGTGTGTGTGTGAGATGAGTGGACATCGAGATAACACGTTTGTTTGAGAGACATCGGGGAAAACTACTATCTATGGTGCATATAGGCGGGAATTAGTAGCGACCAGACCTCAAACAGTCTGATCTCTGTGCATCAGTGTCATCTCTGGATCAGTAATGCTGACACGCACAGTACTTTAAGGATTTATAACAGAGTGGCAATCACACACTTATTACATCGATAGTTCCAACGATGAACTTATTACAATAAAAATGGCTTAGGGCCATCTAACACGATAACAACGGAAGGCTTGGAAGATAAGTGAGTCCATCAACTCCAACGGCATCACTGAGTATAGAACCACGACCTAATAGGCACCTTACTCGTCATCTGAAAAGTCTGCAACATGAACGTTGCAGCCCGAAAACGGGTCAGCACATGGAATATGCTAGCAAAGTAACACATAGAGAGTAACAAAAATAAAGCTATATATATGCAATATGGCTGGTGGAAAGCTTTATGGTTACAGTTTTTGCGTAAAGCCAATTTTTCCCTACTACAAAGGAATATATTTTAATTAACTATCATGGTAGTTGAAACATCATTGAGAAGATAGACATCCTCTCAATCCCAATTAATCATCATCATTAAAATCCAACAATATTAATTAAAGTAACATGATGAGATTCACATGATAATCCAAGTACTAGATACTCAAGACACCCGTAACTGGGGACACGGCTAATCATGATCAGTTTGTACACTCTGCAGAGGTTTGTGCACTTTTCCCCACAAGACTCGATCTCCTCCGTTGAGATTCTCGCACTACATGTTGTTTGAGAAACGGATGACTGAGACATTGTCTTTCAGAAGCACTAGCACCTTACGAACGGATGGACCGTACCAACCTACGTCCCCTACATCTGCTAGTCCACCACTGTAAGAGTTTGCACAACTTAGTCAACTATGCTAGAGCCCATAATAGCTTGTGGCTGCACACGGAAGTTTCTAGTATGAATAATCTCATGATCCCTTTGAGCCTGGGTGGCGGTCCATAAAGAAAACAGGCAATCGCTGGAATACCCAGGTGCCTCAATCCACCCAGATGTGTATTTAAGTAGCCACCTTATGTTGAACCATTAATTAACAATCTCACATCTGTCATGGATACACTCACCCAATCTACGTCTACGAGCATAGCATGACCTAACAGCAAACGTAGAAGTAACTCCCAAGGGTTTGAAAATAATGCAGGTAATAGGTACTACCTCAATCTACTTCCTAGTCCCACATGTTATTAGATCCTACTCATGCATTGTGTGAGGGTTTGACTAATGCAAATGAAAACTCGGTAATTGGAAAGTATGATCAAAGTGTTACTTGCCTTGCTGATGATCCGCAAAACCTAGAGATTCAAAGTAGCAAGCGACGCACTCCGGGTACTCTATCGCAAACAAACAAACACACAATAAGTACTTAACTTGTGCATGGGTAAAACTCAAATAAGAGATCTAACCGGAAAGTTCAACTTAAGAACTCCGGTTTGCAAAAGAAACAAACCAAAAGAAACAACGAAAGTCAAACGGCGAAAGAGAAACAACTACCGTACCAATCTGGACCTAAGTCCAAATTTAACAGAGGCAAACACTTGGGTGACTAGGTTAAACGGAAAGAGGGTTTCGAGACGAAACTCCAGGCGCTTGAATCGCCTGATTCCGATAAACGAGCAAAAAGATAAACTAGAACAAAGATCGGATCAGAAATCGCGATCAGAAAAAAAAACTACGAAAAGAAAACTAAAACAGCTTAACGAACGGCCGTTCGTCAGCTGAGACTAAACGACGAACTCGTTCGTTATAACGAACGAACGGGTGAACACTCACTAATTAACTAAACCGGGAAAAGAAAAAAACCGATCTAACAAAAAAAAATGAACTAGGGTTCTAAAAAAAACCGGCGGTTTACTACCGAGAACCGGCGGCGACGGCTACCTCATCTTTCGTCCGGCGGGAGGCGTCGGTGGCGGCGGGCAGCGATGGCAGGCAACGACGGCTACGGTGGCGGTGGTGCGCTACGGCGGCGACGGCTTTGCGGCGGTGGCGTTTGTAGCGGCGGCGGTGGCTGGCTCGCGGCGGGGCGGGGGCGGCAAGGGGCAGGGGGCGGCGATATTTATAGTGAGGGGGGGGGGCTAGCGGCTTGGGGGAGGGGCAAGCAAAGGCGGCGGCGGCGCTGTCCGACACGGGCACGGCGGCAGCGCGGGGGAAGGCGGCGCGGCGGCTTGGGCCTGGCTCGGCTGGGCTTCGGCCCAGTCGGGTTCGGGTCGCCTACTCTTTTTTTTCTTCTAATTAACGCCGACACTACGAAAAAGAAATCCTAGAAAATAAAATAAAAATCTAAAATTACCAAAACAAATTTTCACCGTCTAAATCGAATATTTAGAACAAGATGAACATTTTCTTGGCACTAAAATGCATTTTTGAAAACATGCAATTTTTCCTAATTCAAATAAAAACTCCAAAGAAAACTTATTTGATTTTTTATTAAATCCTCAGTATTTCTTTATTTTTGGGAGAGTCATTTTACTTCCTTTCTCATATTTTCATAATAGAAATACTTGAAGATAAAATAAATAAAATCAAATGATCCTACTTTCAAAATTTGAGAAACCTCAAATATGAAAATATTGAAATCCCCAACTCTCTCCGAGGGTCCTTGAGTTGCTTAGGATTTTCTTGGATCCACCAAAAGCAAGAAAATATGATATGCATGATGATCTAATGTATAACATTCCAAATTGGAAATTTGGGATGTTACAAACCTACCCTCCTTAAGATGAATCTCGCCCTCGAGATTCGGGTTGGCTAGAAAATAGGTGAGGGTGGTCCTTCCGCAGGTCTTCCTCTCGTTCCCAGGTAGCTTCATCCTCGGTGTGGTGACTCCACTGAACTTGGCAAAATTTGATAACCTTGCTGCGGGTGACTCGGCTGGCATACTCAAGTATCTTGACCGGTCTCTCTTCATAGGTCAAGTCACTGACCAGCTGAATAGCTTCCAATGGCACAGTATCCCTCAGCGGTATCTCAGCCATCTCGGCGTGGCATTTCTTCAACTGGGAAACGTGGAATACATCGTGAACTCCTGACAATCCTTCGGGCAGTTCCAACTTGTAGGCTACTTCTCCCATACGTTCCATAATCTTGTATGGTCCTACAAAACGTGGCTCTAGCTTTCCTTTAACTCCAAAGCGCTTAACTCCTCGAAGTGGAGATACTCGAAGATAAACTCGGTCTCCGACTTCGTAAACGATCTCTTTGCGTTTTGAATCCGCGTAGCTCTTCTACCTGGACTGGGCTATCTTGAGCCTATCGTGAATCAACTTTACCTTCTGTTCCGATTCCTTGATCAAATCTTGCCCAAACAACTGGCGGTCTCCAACTTCGTCCCAAGACAACGGAGTCCTACACCTCCTTCCATATAAGGCTTCGAAAGGGGCCATCTTCAAACTGGATTGATAACTGTTGTTGTAAGAGAACTTTGCATAAGGCAAATTGTCGTCCCAACTAGATCCATCATCTAGCGCACAAGCTCTCAGCATATCCTCCAAAATCTGATTGACTCTCTAAGTCTGTCCATCTGTGTGCGGATGAAAAGCTGTCCTAAACTCTAGTCTAGTACCCAAAGTTTCGTGTAACTGATTCCAGAACTTTGAGGTAAATTGGGTTCCTCTGTCTGATACGATGCTCCTCGGAACCCCGTGCATGCATACGATTCTGGTCATGTATATCTTTGCCAACTTCGCACTGGTATAAGTAGTCTTTACTGGGATGAAATGAGCTACCTTCGTCAAGCGATCGACTACAACCCAAATCGAGTCATAGCTTGAACGAGTTCTGGGTAATCCCGTAATAAAATCCATGCCTAGCTTATCCCACTTCCACTCGGGTATTGGCAATGGTTGTAACAATCCTGCCGGCTTCTGATGTTCTGCCTTCACTCTCTGACATACATCACAAAGTGCTACATACTCCGCAATGTCCTTCTTCATACCAGTCCACCAGAAAATATCCTTCAAGTCCATGTACATCTTAGTATTTCCTGGGTGAATCGAGTATGGTGAATCATGGGCCTCCTGCAGAATCAACTTCCTGATCCCTGGGTCGTTAGGCACATATACACGGTCCTCAAACCATAGGGTGTCGTGCTCATCCTCACGAAATCCTTTAACCTTTCCTTTGCTCATCCTCTCCTTTATAGAGGCAACCTCCTCGTTAGTTTTCTGAGCTTCTCTGATTTTATCCATCAAGGTAGACTGAATCTCCAGCGTTGCTACATAGCCTCTCGGAACTATCTCCAAACATAGTTCTCGTAAGTCCTCGGCTAACTCTTTTGGTAAATCCTCCGTCATTAGGGTATTGACATGGCTCTTACGGCTTAGCGCATCGGCTACCACGTTAGCCTTTCCGGGATGATAATGTAATCTCATGGCGTAATCCTTAATGAGTTCCAGCCATCTCCTTTGCCTGAGATTCAGCTCCTTCTGACTGAATATATACTTCAAACTCTTGTGATCTGTATATACTTCACAATGGTTTCCAATGAGAAAATGTCTCCAAGTCTTCAATGCATGAACTACGGCTGCTAACTCCAAATCATGAGTGGCATAGTTCAATTCATGAGGCTTCAGTTGTCGTGAAGCATACGAAACAACTCTCCCTTCCTGCATAAGAACTGCTCCAAGTCCTCGACGTGAAGCGTCGCAGTACACCTCATAGTCCTTATGTTGATCTGGCAGAATTAACACGGGTGATGAGACCAAACGTTTCTTTAATTCCTGGAAACTGGCCTCACATTCTTTTGTCCAAATGAACTTGGCATCCTTCTTTAACAATTCAGTCATAGGCTTTGCAATCCTCGAGAAATTCTCAATAAATCTCCGGTAGTATCCTGCAAGTCCAAGAAAACTCCGGATCTCTCCAACTGTTGTCGGTGCTTCCCAATTTGTCACAGTGTCAACCTTGGCGGGATCTACTGCTATTCCTTCTCCGGATATAACGTGTCCAAGGAATCCAACTTCCTTCAACCAAAACTCGCATTTGCTAAACTTGGCATACAACTGATGTTCTCGGAGGTTTTCCAATACCAAACGCAAATGCTCTGCATGTTCCTCTTCATCCTTTGAGAAGATAAATATATCATCTATGAACACCACGACGAACTTATCCAAAAACTCCATAAGCACTTTGTTCATCAGGTTCATAAAGTATGCTGGTGCGTTAGTCAGACCAAAAGACATAACGGTATACTCGTACAACCCATACCTGGTGGTAAAGGCCGTCTTAGGTATATCCTGCTCTCGAATCTTCAATTGATGGTACCCTGATCGCAGATCGATCTTGGAAAATACCTTAGCTCCTTGCAATCTATCGAACAGATCATTGATCATCGGCAATGGATACTTGTTCTTGATTGTTACTTCATTCAATCCTCGATAATCAACAACCATTCTTAACGATCCGTCCTTCTTCTCCACTAGAAGTACTGGCGAACCCCAAGGCGAAGAACTTGGGCGTATGTAACCTTTATCCAGTAACTCCTTAATATTTTTCTTAATCTCCTCCAAATCCTTCGTGGGCATCCTGTATGGTCTCTTAGAAATTGGCCCTGTGCCTGGAAAAACCTCAATCAAAAACTCAATATCTCTATCCGGTGGCATGCCTGGCAGTACTTCTGGAAATACGTCAGGAAAATCTTTCACCACTGGTACTTCCTCCTGAACAACTCCTGATAAGGAATTTACTCTGTTCCTTTTCGGCACATGCCGGGATACATACTTGATCCTTCTTCCTTCTGGCGTAGTAAGCAAAATGGACTTACTGGCGCATTCAATGTTCCCTCCGTACTTAGATAACCAATCCATGCCTAATATCACATCCAATCCTTGAGATTCCAATACTATTAGGTCCGAAGGGAACGTGTAGTTACCAATCCTTAATGGCAACTGATCACACCATAACTTAGCCATAAACTCTGCTCCAGGTGAGGTTACTAACATGGGTGACCTAAGGGCTTGGGTTGGTAGCTTATACTTACCCACAAATCCCCTTGAAATGTATGAATGCATTGCACCAGTATAGAAAAGAACGAGTGCAGTAAAGGACTTAACTAAAAACTTACCTATTACTGCATCTGGCTGAGCTTCAACCTCCTCCACGCTAACGTGGTTCACTTGTCCCCTATTAAAAGGGTCCGGCATCTTTCCAGAGCTTGCATTGCCATTTCCATTCCGGGCTTCTGGACATTCATTGGCGTAATGTCCCGTCTTCTGGCACTTAAAGCAAGTGACTTGACTCAGGTCTCGCTTGGCTGGTGTTGTTGGGTTGGTGTGGTTCTGTCCGTTGCTTCTTCCATTCCCATTACCATTCTTGGAGCCATTATGATTGTGCGAGCTACCTCCTCCATGGGTATGTTGAAAGTGTCCTACCATTTTAGGGGTAAAACGTGGCTTCTGTTGAGCTCCAGAATTGTACTTTCCTTGTCCATACTTCCTCTTGCGACTCTCAATCCGTTGGTGCTTCCCTTCAATCATTAGAGCTCGATCAACCAGTTCCTGGTAGTTATTGAAGCTTGCTACCATCAACTGTACGCTCATCTCATCATTCAGCCCTTCCATAAATCTCTCTTGCTTAGCGGCATCTGTGGCCACATCATCTGGGGCATAACGGTATAGAGTTCTAAACTCATCTACGTACTGAGCCACAGTACGATTGCCTTGGCGCAAGTTGCGAAACTCCCGCTTCTTCATGCTCATAGCTCTAGTTGAGACACGGGCGGTACGAAAAGCTTGCTGAAACTAATCCCAAGTAACATTGGCTATGGGAAAAGTGGCTGTGTAATTCTCCCACCACGCTGCGGCTGGACCAGACAACTGATGTGCGGCAAAATGCACCTTCTCAGCATCCGAGCAGTTAGCAGTGGTCAAATCCCTTCCAATCTTGCGCAGCTAGTCATCAGCGACTATTGCTTCAATGCTACTAGCAAACACCGGTGGTTGTAACCTTAAGGAACGGGTCAGGTTATCCACGTGTGGTGGTGGTGGAGGGTTGTTGTTGTTCTGGTTGTTCTGAGTGTTCTGGACAAGAAGTTGCATCAAAGTGTTCTGCTGCTGAATCAACTGAGTGAGCTCAGGGGGAAACTCAAATCCGGGCTCACGTCTTGGAGGCATCTGATGGGTGTAGAGGGAAGAGATTAGAATAGAATAGAGGTCTAAGGGAAAATCACTACCCAAATTCTCATGAGACAAACACAAACATAACACACCAATATCAATTCATAACAAGGGCTTACACGGATCTAATGTGACAAAAGTGCTCTAAGTCTACTAAATGGGAAAAACTACTAGTCATAGGAAGGTCTTCTAGAAATTTTGATTCGGCAGAGGATTCCATGATGTCCGCTCCAGCTTCATCTTCATAGTCATCATCATCGCTATCATCGGGATCTGAGTCCATGTCATCAAGGATGATGTAGTCTTCAGGGCATATCTCCTTGGGTTCTTCTTCCTCTTCTTCCCCTCCTGGTGCTGGATCTCCCATGAATACTCCTAGCTTTCGTGTCAAATCATCATTCTTCTCCACAAGTATTAACATCTCCTCCTCGTATCCGTCGCGTGTTGACTTGAGTTCCTCCTCTAACTCCAAGTTTCTGGTTAGTGCTTTCTTCAAGTCTATCATCCCTGCACACATCTGGTGCTCCTGGCGACGAATGTGTTGGTTTAACTCTTGAATGAACACGGCAATGGACCTGTCCTTCCGGGGTTTGATCATGTCCCACTGCTCATCTCGACATCCACAAATTTGGTAGATAGTGTCCTTTAGCTCTTGCTTGTAGATTTCTCCAATCCTTCCCATAGTGATGTGGGCTGCCATGCTCCTGCCTAAGCTCCATGTAGGCGCATTAAAGGAAAATTCTATGGGTGCGGTGACGAGCATGAACGTCCTTCCTGGAACTTGAGCTTGAATCAACCAGTGCTCCTCTTCAGGTAAAGTGGCGTTGTAGGTTCCGGTGAAACTTGGTAGTCCGATGTTTAGATATCTTGTAACTTCCTTCAGGTGTCGTCCAAATGGTGTATCTTCATCAGGTTGCGTGAACTTGTTCCTTGCATCCACCATCCTAAAAGAGTAGAAAAGATGAGGAGTCAGAAATGAGAAGAGTGAGTAGTGCTCTAGGGTTTTAGCTTAGTGGTCGTGTCCTACAGTCAGCGTGTGCTCTGATACCATCTTGTAACGACCAGACCTCAAACAGTCTGATCTCTGTGCATCAGTGTCATCCCTGGATCAGTAATGCTGACACACACAATACTTGAAGGATTTATAACAGAGTGGCAATCACACACTTATTACATCGATAGTTCCAGCGATGAACTTATTACAAAAAAAATGGCTTAAGGCCATCTAACACGATAACAACGGAAGGCTTGGAAGATAAGTGAGTCCATCAACTCCAGCATCATCACTGATTATAGAACCAATACCTAATAGGCACCTTACTCGTCGTCTGAAAAGTCTGCAACATGAACGTTGCAGCCCGAAAACGGGTCAGCACATGGAATATGCTGGCAAAGTAACACATAGAGAGTAACAAAAATAAAGCTATACTATATGCAATATGGCTGGTGGAAAGCTCTATGGTTACAGTTTTTGCGTAAAGCCAATTTTCCCCTACTACAAAGGAATAGATTTTAATTAACTATCATGGTAGTTGAAACATCATTGAGAAGATAGACATCCTCTCAATCCTAATTAATCATCATCATTAAAACCCAACAATATTAATTAAAGTAACATGATGAGATTCACATGATAATCCAAGTACTAGATACTCAAGACATCCGTAACTGGGGACACGGCTAATCATGATCAGTTTGTACACTCTGCAGAGGTTTGTGCACTTTTCCCCACAAGACTCGATCTCCTCCGTTGAGATTCTCGCACTACATGTTGTTTGAGAAACGGATGACTGAGACATTGTCTTTCAGAAGAACTAGCACCTTACGAACGGATGGACCGTACCAACCTACGTCCCCTACATCTGCTAGTCCACCACTGTAAGAGTTCGCACAACTTAGTCAACTATGCTAGAGCCCATAATAGCTTGTGGCTGCACACAGAAGTTTCTAGTATGAATAATCTCATGATCCCTTTGAGCCTGGGTGGCGGTCCATAAAGAAAACAGGCAATCGCTGGAATACCTAGGTGCCTCAATCCACCCAGATGTGTATTTAAGTTTCCACCTTATGTTGAACCATTAATTAACAATCTCACATCTGTCATGGATACACTCACCCAATCCACGTCTACGAGCATAGCATGACCTAACAGCAAACGTAGAAGTAACTCCCAAGGGTTTGAAAATAATGAAGGTAATAGGTACTACCTCAATCTACTTCCCAGTCCCACATGTTATTAGATCCTACTCATGCATTGTGTGAGGGTTTGACTAATGCAAATGAAAACTCGGTAATTGGAAAGTATGATCAAAGTGTTACTTGCCCTGCTGATGATCCGCAAAACCTAGAGATTCAAAGTAGCAAGCGACGCACTCCGGGTACTCTATCGCAAACAAACGAACACACAATAAGTACTTAACTTATGCATGGGTAAAACTCAAATAAGAGATCTAACCGGAAAGTTCAACTTAAGAACTCCGGTTTGCAAAAGAAACAAACCAAAAGAAACAACGAAAGTCAAACGGCGAAAGAGAAACAACTACCGTACCAATCTGGACCTAAGTCCAAATTTAACAGAGGCAAACACTTGGATGACTAGGTTAAACGGAAAGAGGGTTTCGAGACGAAACTCCAGGCGCTTGAATCGCCTGATTCCGATAAACGAGCAAAAAGATAAACTAGAACGAAGATCGGATCGGAAATCGCGATCAGAAAAAAAACTACGAAAAGAAAACTAAAACAGCTTAACGAACGACCGTTCGTCAGCTGAGACTAAACGACGAACTCGTTCGTTATAACGAACGAACGGGTGAACGCTCACTAATTAACTAAACCGGGAAAAGAAAAAAACCGATCTAACAAAAAAAATGAACTAGGGTTCTAAAAAAACCGGCGGTTTACTACCGAGAACCGGCGGCGACGGCTACCTCATCTTTCGTCCGGCGGGAGGCGTCGGTGGAGGCAGGCGGCAGTGGCAGGCGACGGCGGCTACGGTGGCGGTGGTGCGCTGCGGCGGCGACGGCTTTGCGGCGGCGGCGTTTGCAGCGGCGGCGGTGGCTGGCTCGCGGCGGGGCGGGGGCGGCAAGGGGCAGGGGGCGGTGGTATTTATAGTGAGGGGG
>LR738711.1:263932572-264014948 GCA_902687465.1 Secale cereale | reverse complement strand
GGGGGGCTAGCGGCTTGGTGGAGGGGCAAGCAAAGGCGGCGGCGGCAGTGTCCGACACGGGCACGGCGGCGGCTTGGGCGTGGCTCGGCTGGGCTTCGGCCCAGTCGGGTTCGGGTCGCCTACGTTTTTTTTCTAATTAACGCCGACGCTACGAAAAAGAAATCCTAGAAAATAAAAGAAAAACCGAAAATTGCCAAAACAAATTTTCACCGTCTAAATCGAATATTTAGAACAAGATGAACATTTTCTTGGCACTAAAATGCATTTTTGAAAACATGCAATTTTTCCTAATTCAAATAAAAACTCCAAAGAAAACTTATTTGATTTTTTTATTAAATCCTCAGTATTTCTTTATTTTTGGGAGAGTCATTTTACTCCATTTCTCATATTTTCATAATAGAAATACTTGAAGATAAAATAAATAAAATCAAATGATCCTACTTTCAAAATTTGAGAAACCTCAAATATGAAAATATTGAAATCCCCAACTCTCTCCGAGGGTCCTTGAGTTGCTTAGGATTTTCTTGGATCCACCAAAAGCAAGAAAATATGATATGCATGATGATCTAATGTATAACATTCCAAATTGGAAATTTGGGATGTTACAAACCTACCCTCCTTAAGATGAATCTCGCCCTCGAGATTCGAGTTGGCTAGAAAATAGGTGAGGGTGGTCCTTCCGCAGGTCTTCCTCTCGTTCCCAGGTAGCTTCATCCTTGGTGTGGTGACTCCACTGAACTTTGCAAAATTTGATAACCTTGCTGCGGGTGACTCGGCTGGCATACTCAAGTATCTTGACTGGTCTCTCTTCATAGGTCAAGTCACTGTCCAGCTGAATAGCTTCCAATGGCACAGTATCCCTCAGCGGTATCTCAGCCATCTCGGCGTGGCATTTCTTCAACTGGGAAATGTGCAATACATCGTGAACTCCTGACAATCCTTCGGGCAGTTCCAACTTGTAGGCTACTTCTCCCATACGTTCCATAATCGTGTATGGTCCTACAAAACGCGGCGCTAGCTTTCCTTTAACTCCAAAGCTCTTAAATCCTCGAAGTGGAGATACTCGAAGATAAACTCGGTCTTCGACTTCGTAAACGATCTCTTTGCGTTTTGAATCCGCGTAGCTCTTCTACCTGGACTGGGCTATCTTGAGCCTATCGCGAATCAACTTTACCTTCTGTTCCGATTCCTTGATCAAATCTGGCCCAAACAACTGGCGGTCTCCAACTTCGTCCCAAGACAACGGAGTCCTACACCTCCTTCCGTATAAGGCTTCGAAAGGGGCCATATTCAAACTGGATTGATAACTGTTGTTGTAATAGAACTCCGCATAAGGCAAATTTTCGTCCCAACTAGATCCATAATCTAGCGCACAAGCTCTCAGCATATCCTCCAAAATCTGATTGACTCTCTCAGTCTGTCCATCTGTCTGCGGATGAAAAGCTGTGCTAAATGTTTGTGCAAAAGAGACCAACATATAGATGCATGTAGAGGAAAACATATATAGTGTGCGTGATAGGAAGCAAGAGTGTGTCCGAGAAAGAAGGTTGATGGATAAACACAAAAATAGGGAGATAGAGATGCTAGTTAGAGGGAGATCGGCTATTGTGTTTTTTGTCTTTAAGAGAGATATAGAGTGCGTGATAGGGAGCAAGAGTGTGACCGAGAAAGGAAGTTGATGGAGAAACATAGAAATAGG
This sequence comes from Secale cereale, assembly GCA_902687465.1. Lineage (NCBI taxonomy): Eukaryota > Viridiplantae > Streptophyta > Magnoliopsida > Poales > Poaceae > Secale > Secale cereale. The sequence continues at coordinate 264,013,249 of LR738711.1, read as the reverse complement.
CAGATAGAGATGCTAGTTAGAGGGAGATCGGCTAGTGTATTTGTTATAGATAAGAGTCGAGTATATCAAAATAGAAGGTTGTGTGTGTGTGTGTGTGTGTGAGAGAGAGAGAGAGGAGGTGCGTGTGAGTGACATACAAACAAATATTAGAGAAAAATGAGACCCCGAGAGATGGAGTTTGTGTTTACGAGAGAGAGTGAGACTTTTCAGAGGGAGAGTCGTAGCTAGAGAGACATAGGGAACACGAGATATCCCTATGGAGAGAGAGTGTGTGTGAGCGGCATATAGGGGAACAGTAGAAAGAAATGAGACCTTGGGAGACGGAGTTTGTGTTTGAGCGCGAGAGATGGATATTTAATAGGGAGAGTCGTAGCTATTGAGACTTAGGGAGCTCAATAAATGTCTAGAGTGAGAGGGTGTGTGTGAGCGGCATATAGGGGAATAGCACAGAGAAATGAGATCCCCGAAGACGAAGTTTTTGTGTGAGAGAAAGAGATCTGACAAGGAGAATTTTAGTTAGAGAGGCGTAGCAGACAGAGATATAGCGAATGTCGATGGAGAGATTACTGTCAGAGTGTTACAAACAAGAAAAGACTGCTATCAACATACAACTAGCACAAGGCATACCCGTGAGATGGTGTAGGCATATGGGTCTAGATAGATATATGAGGGTGCGAGTGATAGCTATATGAGACGAATATCTGGATTAAAGGGGATTCAAATATTTACATTAGAGATGAGGACATCAATAATATCATAACGAAAACTGGGCTATCAAACATGCATATTAATTTGAATTTGGGGACATATGTAATGTTATTTAGTTTATCAATATCAGTGATCCATAGATGTTTTCAATTAGAGACAATGCATGGCTTTATGCAACTCATGTCTAAATGAGACTACACTACATGTTGCATGTGTCAAACACGCTATACGTGTTTGAGAAGAAGAAAAAACCCTACATGAAACACACATTAATTGGAGCTAGTTAGCGAGGAATGCATACACTCGATTTCAACATAAAATGGTTTCAAATAGTTCAATTAAATTTATAATGGATTCAGCCTTATGAATGTGAGATCATGGCATCTGTAAACCATATTTATGTAGAAAGGGTGTTTAGCTTTTGAAAGTACTACTCAATGTGTACGTGCAATGCACGTTAATTTGTGCATGCAGATATTAATTAGGATATTATTTGCGTGTTATTATGTGATTAGCATTATATTTGGTATGAAATTAACTCCACGCTAAACGTGTTGAGCGCTCGACGTTGAAGCGGTCTAGATTGTTGGATTGACATGATTTGATGGCCGAGTTTAATTGGATCCGCCCCTTTGGGTTTTTTATATTGGTATATATATATATATATAGATATATAAAAAATGATGTATCTAGATTTGTATTCAAATACAAACTAGATCCTGCCAAAAAAAAAGGATTCAAAGTGAGTTGGCACGTTAAACATGCACTCTTTTTCTGCAAAAAAAAGAATGAAGCGGGGAAACTCGCAGTTACCGTCTGAAACCAAAATCTGCGAGATGGAAATTATTGCCTATCACTGACACTAAAAGCCTATTGGCTCGATTTCTATAGGTTTCGATAGGGGTAGGCTTGTAATTTCACTCAAACGTGACATAACCGCCTCCGCCTCTCACCTCCCCGGATTCATACATGATGGGCACCATAACAAACTCTCCTCGGCCAAAATCTCCGGCGGCAAATATTCGGTGTATGCGAGATTACCGTCCTATCCCCAGCGGCCCAATATTCCTATGATGTCTGAGATTGTAAACGGGGGATACGTTGGTAACTTTCCCCGCATTTGAGACAAGCGCTTCCCAAAGACATGGTTCCACCTACCTCTCTCCCTCCATTTCCCATTCGTACTCCGTGGGCGCCAAAACACCCTCTCCACCCCAGTCTCCTCCGTCCGCCACCCCATCCACCGCTGTCCTCCTCCACCATGCCCGAGCTGGTACCCTGACGCCGTTGTCCATTACAAGAGACCGAACTCTCTCATCCATGGCTTCAGACCAGCCAGATCCTTGCGTCACGTCCTCTCACTTTGTCCCCTCCATCGTCCACCTTGCCGGCCCCGCTCCTACGACCGTCTTGTCCACCGCGCTGGGATATTTCCCCCGCCGCCACCGTCTGCCCTCCTACATCTGCTTCCACGCCGCCGACAGCCATCGCTACCACATCACCGTCAAATTCTCATCTGATGCATACACGGTGCCGCACCAGAGGCGATACTATTTCGTATCTGCTCAACTTATTTATCGCATCAAGAAAATAGATCGCCACTTCTTTACTGTGATTTCTTGTCCACCACTTAGGATCTTACTTGTTAGTTGCTTGGTTGTGAAGTTGCCTTTGTCTGGTATGCACTTTCAGATCCTCCATGGCACGATCAACATATACTCGCAATGCTTATGGTTTTCCCATTTTATATTCCACACTAGCTAAACAATGACGTAGGGGGGCTGTTCAGGGGAGGGCGAGGGGTCGGGGCCAGTGGTTCGGCCGGCGGCCCGTGCTGTGTTCCCTAAGAATCAGAGGGGAGGAAGAAGAAGGGTTAGGAGAGATAGGATCTTCATCCAACTTCCTGAACTGGTCGACTAAACGAAATGACGAAAGTCACGCGACTTGCATGATGACATTCCTTTATATTCAGTACCATCATCGTAGCTACTTACCACTGCTCCTCAATCCATCAAGCTAAACAACGTGCCACTAATAATTCCAAACTTGTTGCTCAAATATGAATTTGATTTAATGCTGATATTACTAAAACAGATACTGTTTAATTGGTCACCTGATGTTCCCACTTTACTTTTGAAAAGCACGTGCGCCACATAGAGAGAGACATCAGGGAGTTGTATTCTTAATGTGCTCTGGTTCATTGTGTGGGCACTGCGCAACACACATTTTATTATCCTAAATCTGCTTGCTCTTCTTTAGCATGTTCCTCTTCTGTTCTTCTTTAATAAGTACTATCTCTGTTCCTAAATACAAGTCTTTGTATAGATTCCACCACTGGTGCGTGTCTATCCTAAACAAATGGGTTTTACCCCTTTCCGCGACGGCATTTGGAACCATCGCCAAGTGAGTGTGTGCGATAGGGTGTATTTCCCACACGACCTAGAAATCGTCGGGGATAGGCCCTCCTGGGGCCCAGACTGGGGCCGTGTGCGATCGGGCGAGGCATGGAAACCCAATCATTTCCATAGGTATGTACATCCCACATGGTAATCCAAGAAAATCATTTCCACGGGTATGTACATCCCACACGGTAATCCAAGAAAATCATTTCCGTTGGTATGTACATCCCACACGGTGAATCCCAGAAAACATTTCTGTTTGTATGTATATCACACACAGTCAATCCAAAGAATACGTTTCCGTTCTTATGTACATCCCACACAGTCAATCCAGGGAAAACATTTCCGTTCGGACGTAAATCCCACACAGTTTTATGTGTAGGCTCGTGTGTGAAAGGTGTAACTATCACACACGGTGTTCCTTCGTTAACTGTTTGTTTTTATGAACTATATCACACACGATTTGATGAAGAAAACTGTGTGGCATCGGGCTATCCATCACAAGCGCTTTTACTGCTAGAACCGTTTGCAAAGGTCCATGACCGTCTGTTCTATTTTTATTTTTGCCTGTAATTTATTATTCTAATTGGATATCTTGAAATATGAAACGTGCAATTCAAATTCTCAACACAATGGTTCAACTAAAAATCCATAAATAAAATTGCCAGTGCAATATGTTCAGTAATTACAGGATTAGGCAGCAATTAACTATGATGAACCGCAATATTTAAATGCGGTAAAGGTGAAGAGACAAGTGTAAATCATTTTGATAGCCAACGGTGTTGAAGAAGCGGAATACCCATAATGTGCCTTCCTGCATGCCATAGACACGGACCACTTTTGTCCAACCCCTTGTGACGATCGCCCGCCCATCCTTCACCGCCTTCAGGAAGAGTTCTAGAGCATTATCATGGTAGCATGAATTATATACTTTAATCTTAGTTGCCTCCACTCCGGTCATGTAGTTTGCAAGGTAATCATCAGTAAATAGCTTCGGAAACCACTGAAAAGAGAAAATTATCAGATACTGAGGTCTAATAGAGTAACTTGTTGTGGGCAGGGGGAAAAGGCAACACATTACTTACCATCCTAAAGTTCACTGTTGTCTTCGACAAAGTGTAAGTAAATATCTTAATTCCAATCACCCGTTTCTTTCGCCTAACAATCTTTCTTAGTTTCGTCACTTGATGCTTGTTCATGAATATCTCATTGCCCCATACGCAAAAGGGATCAAAGCGTGGATCAGTACCCCTCATATATGTACCTACAAGCAACCAGTAAATGTTAGAAGCTAAACTAAGATTGCACAAATGATGTAAAATACAACTACCTATATTCCTAAGTACAAGTTTTTTTTTGAGATTTCAATATGAACTACATATAGATGTATATAGAATTATAGATATAGTTTAGATTAGAATCTAGATTCACTCATTTTGCACCTTATGCAGTCTATATTGGAATCTCTAAAAATACTTATATTTAGGAATAGATGGTGTATAAGACATGGGATGCAGCTAACCTCGATGGCAAATAACAACATCACCCGTTATAGCCCTCTGTAAGTACATGGAAAGCCAATGTTAACTACAACAGGGTTAACACCCACCAAAAATAGCAAATGGTAATAAAACGGTAGCATCTGTAGTGATATCTTCATTTCGAAAGAGTAGCACGGTAGCAAAGGGACGGATTAAAAAATGGATACAACTATTAATTGCAACAGGCTTAACAACATCCTAATTCATGTTTTGTAAGTTTATAGCCATTGAAATACAACTCTTTAAAAATGGATACAACTATTAATTGCAACATGCTTAATGGCCATTGAAACCGGTACTGAAAAATGCAATTGGCAGAGTTAAACATCACAGGGCAGGTGCTGCCAGAGCAGATAATGGCCCAGTTATCTATAAAAAGGTAGGGAAAATATCTCAAACGTGTTAGGCATGTTTACTACAACATGCTTAATACATCGACATTACAAAACATAGCCATTAATTGCAACTGGTATTGCTAAGATTGAACTGGTGGGCACATACTTGGTAAGTCCTGACAGGTAGTTGCTGGGGCACTTCATCTTGGCCAGAGCCCGCCCAAAGTCGGCGGCGGCGGAGGCGAGCTGTTCCTCCGGGTCGAAGCGTGGATCAGTGCCACTGACATGTGTACCTTCATGCAACTAGTAAATGGTAGAAGTTAAACTGCAATTGCACAAATGATGTGAAATACTGTAAGACATGGGATGCAGCTAACCTTGACCGCAAACAACAGCATCGGACGTTATGACCCTGCGTAAGTACATGGACAAGCATGTTAAGTACAACAGGGTTAGCATCACCAAAAATAGCAAATGCGGCAGCATCTCTAGTATATCTTGATTCCGGAGAGTAGCATGGTAGCAAATGGACAGATTAAAAAATGGATACAATTGTTAATTGCAACAGGCTTAACAACATCATGAGTCATGTTTTGTAAGTTTGTAGCCATTGAAATGCAACTGTTTAAAAATGGATTCAATTGTTAATTGCAACAGGCTTAATAAACATTGAAACGAATACTGATAAAAATGCAATTGGCATAGTTAAACATCACAAGGCAGGTGCTGCGAGAGCAAAGAATGGCCTAGATGTCTATAAAAAGGTAGGGAAAGTAGCAAAAACGTGTTAGGCATGTTTGCTAGAACATGCTTAATACATCGACCGTACAAAACATAGCCATTAATTGCAACTGGCATTGGTAAGATTGAACTGGTGAGTACATACTTGGTAAGTCCTGAGAGGTAGTTGCTGGAGCACTTCATCTTGGCCAGAGCTCGCCCAAAGTCAGTGACGGCGGAGGAGAGTTGTTCCTCCGGGTCGAAGCGTGGATCAGTGCCACTGACATGTGTACCTACAGGCAACCAGTAAATGGGTAGAAGTTAAACTGCAATTGCACAAATTATGTGAAATACTGTAAGACATGGGATGCGGCTCACCTCGACGGCAAACAAAAGCGTCGGCCGTTATGACCTTGCGTAAGTACGTGGACAGGCATGTTAAGTGCAACAGGGTTAGCATCCACTAAAAATAGCAAATGGCCAGCATCTCTAGTGATATCCTAAGTCATGTATTGTAAGTTTGTTGCTAGTACTGGTGAAATTGAGATAGACACGGTAATATTTGAACATCACATAGTGTGTAGTACTGAAATAAACAAGGCACAAACATGCTTAATACATCAACCGTACAAATCATAGTCGTTGCAAGTGGTATTGGTAAGATTTAGCTGGTCAGATCTTACCTGTTAAGTCCTGGGGGTAGTCATCGGGGGACTTCATCTGGGCCAGAGCCTGCACCATGTCGGCGACGGCGGCGAAGGCGAGGTGTTCCTCCGGGTCAACACGCACAACGACCATCGTGCCATGGACCGCCATCAGCTCCTAGCGGGGGGATTTGGAGGCATGAGGATGTTTCGCAGGCACCACTTAAGCAATCAGACCGGGGACGTGATAGAGATCGGTGGGTTACCTGACTTGCTCCGAGCAGAACGTAGATGTGGTTGAAGCTGTGGATGCGGCGGCGGCGGTTTGAGATGCCGGTGGGGGAGGCGCGATGTCACACCCTGCATTTTGTATCATTGTTATTTGCATCAATGAAGCATGAAAATTTGGACCAACAATTTTTTTTAGCATCATTTGGCTTTTATTTGGAATTGAGTTTTTCTCCATATGCTTTTCATGTGCTCATTAAAGTCAACTATTACCTCTTGTAGAATTCATCTCCATACCCAAAACTTCTGCCCAATGATCATGCCAAGTGTTATATAGAAATATAGTATTTTCTTACAAAATTAATTTGGCCAAAATGTATTTTATAAATTTGGTTTTCCAAAAACCCTTGAATCGAGATTTGCACTGCAAGTGCCTGATTTAGGGTGAGAAAATTATTTCAAAGGGTATATTTGAGACCTAGTAGTCATAGGACTCCCAGAAACCACAAGAGTATAATTTTAAAAGTTATTTTCCTATTTTATTTAAAAGCTTTTTCTTAAGTCAGAAATGGTCTTTAATAGGGGAAAATTATTTAAGTATTTCAAAAATATTTGCCAAAATTCAGGGAGGCTCATAGGACATATATTGTCCATATACGAGAGTTTCAACACTTGGTCATGTTCAAAATAATGGGCTAATCCCTCTAAAACCCTTTCTGGATATTTCAAGCTTTTGAAATATTTACAAAGGAAATATTCTCCAAAAATTCCAAGGAAAATTCTATCATGTCATATATGACATATATGATGATCTTGCCAAGTCCCATGCCTTGGGAAGCAAAAAACATCCTCAAAACCCTTCATAACCATTCTGTCCATATTTGAAGTTTGAGCAACTTTACATTGCCAAACTTATCCAAATGCTCTCAAACTTGGTGCACATGCTAGAAATGCCTAATAAGGCATCTAGACCAAATGGCACAAGATTTGGAGTAGAGCAACTTGATCAGAACACCACAAAACCCTTTCTGTTCAAATGCAAATTTGAACAACTTTACATTACCAACTTTTTACCTGGTGCTTCAAACTTTGTGGGCATGATCAATACCCTAAATGATGAAACTACACCAAGTGGTGCATCAAGGGGAGATGATTAGCTTGACTCAAACAAGATGAAGCCATTTCTGCTGATTTCTAGGGTTCACCAAAGTTACATTGGCTAGTTTCTACAAATGAGCCCAAATTTGGTGAAGCACCCTATTTTCACACGTCATTCAATCCTGTTAAGTGTCATGGCAAGTGGAGATCATTTGCTTGACCAAACACTGAGCAAACACCTTCTGGGTTTTTACTAAAACCCTCTTCTTGATCACTTTTACCATCTACCTTGGCCTCAACTTTCTACCACACGTTCATCTAGTTACCAGCTACCTCCAGTAACTCTCCCATGTCTCCAGCTCTATGATTGACGGGTAAAAACCCCAGTTCACCCTGCTGGACAACCATTTTCTACCAAGTCACCAGCCTCTCTTCTCTCTCACAGCATCTCCAGAGCATCCAAAGCTTCAACCGTAGTGCTTGCATCACCGTGGACCCCCCAGACACGGTGGACGCGTCCAGAGGGCCAATGACATGCCATGGCATGCGATAAGGGCGCTCCAGAGCGCGCTACAGTGCGCCACCGCACTGTAGCTTCGCCCAATCGCCTGCCCCCGACAGCCTCGAGCTCTCCCCTCGCGCCTCCCAACGCGCCTCGACGTCCGCAGCCTCCACCGGTGCTGTCCCCCCTCCTGCGCCCTCCAGTGGCCGTCTCCACACGCGCACCGGCCGCCCACGACGTCCACTCCTCGGCTTCACACGCACGCATCGTCTGGAAGCCTCCTCGCTCCTCCTCTCTCCTCTAATGGATGTAGGGCTCGTCCAGCAATGCCGCAGACACACTCCCGTCGCCTCCCGTGCGCTGTAGCGTCGAGCAGCAGCTCGCCGGCGCACAGGTCCACGGGACCTCGCCGTTCCCCTATATATAGGACCCCCCGAGCCCTCCTCTCAGCACCAGCAGCTTCACCACATCCTCTTTAGTCCTCCAACACTGCTAGTTCATCCCCGAAGAGCTTCAGTGCTCGGGGTCGACCGAAGCTCCGCCGCGTCGGGCCGCCGGTGATCTCGCAGTATGGGCCTCCTCCGCCCCTCCTTTAGCTCGATCTAGAACCGCCATGCATCACTGATGCGTTCCCCTTCTTTTTCCCTTTCTGCAGCTGCCTGAAACGAGCCAGCCAGCAGGTTCCCGACGATCCTCCGCCGTCCCACCTCACCGCAGACGAACCCGACCTCCCCGGCGAGCCGCACCACCACCACCACCTCCGCAACTCGTCGCTGAACCCGTCCCTACCCTCCGTTGCCGTCGCCGTGGCCGGAATCGTCGCTGGTGAGCTCGCCGTCGCCGTGGCCGTGAGGTTGAAGATGACAGGCGGGCCCCGCCTGTCATCCTCACCCCTCTCTCCCTCCCCTCACAGCCGCTGACCGCCGGGCCCCGCCCGTCAGGTTTGAAAACCTGACGTGCGCGCGTTGGCGCCCGAGCGGCTGGGATGGATGCCCTGGGCCGTGCACTGTGGCCACTTTGGCCCAGTTACACAGGGCATTTTCTCCTTTTTCTTTTCTGTAAAACTTCAAATATTTTTACAGAAATGAATATTGGTCTAAATGAAATAATTCCAACTCCTAAAATCTTGTAATATTCCAACCTATTTAATGGTGTCACTTTCACACACATCCATGAAACTTTTCTGTTCTGTTCAAATTTAAATTCAAATTTGAGCATTAAAACTCCTGTTCAAAAATCCCTAGATTCCATTCTGTTACTCCAAAACTCCAACTAAGAATTTTCTCCATCTTAGTTTTCCCTCTAGTATTTTACAAAAATAAGTTGACATTTTTCTGAGCACTTTGATTTTTCTGTTTTATTTGTGGTCTTATTTTTCCGTTGTTATTATGCGGCGTATAGATACCGTATTTGACGAAGTTGCTGAAGAAGGAGAAGGAGAAGGATTTGAAGACTTTAAAGACCAAGCCAATCCAGGCAAGCAGCCCTTTGACCATGATACACTTGTTCTTCGGAACCCGTTTGTTTCCGATGCATGATGGTAGAGTTATGGTGGTGACCTAGTCGAATCACCACACGATGCATGCCTTGCTCTTGATCTTGCTATGTGCTAGGTGACATGCTAATAGTTGGTCTTGATGCTTAGTGATGCATGTGTGATATGAACCTTCGTAGTTGGAATCTTTGCATGAACCCATCGGGTGCCCCTAATGCTCGAGGGTGATGTTGAGTTAGGTCATCACTTGAGGAAGAAGTGATGTGCCGGGAAATCTTGTGTATGGGTGAAATAATGGATTAGATTTATGTGCGACTACCGTCCCAACCAAACATGTGCAACCACACTACCCCTTATGGGACAGGGCTTTATCAATTACTTAGGTCGATACTAGCATGGTGCCCGCATTACTAGTGATGGGAAGACTTGAGGTCTTTTCCGGGACGGGGTCGTGCTTGGATAGACGACCATGACTGTTTTTACAGGGCACCAGACACACCGTTGGTCCCTTCGGGTACGCGTGATATTGAGATTAGGGCAAGTCCCGTGATCTATTATTTGTACTCGAGGGCCGTGTACCAACGAGTGGACTCTATGTTAGTGTCGTCTAAGGAAAGATAATGACCGGGTGCTTCCCCCGAGTACTTGAGGTACTGCGGGATCGTGGATGACACGAAAACTTCCCGGATCTTGTGGCTAAAGTGCGCAACCTCTACAGAGTGTAAAACTATTCGAATAGCCGTGTCCACTATCATGGACAGTTGGGTGGTGCTACTTAAACTATGTCCAGAATTTTACTTCATCAGTGAAAGTATGTGTGTGATGAGTCAAGGTGGTGACTTGACTCGATAAGTTGAATCATATTCATGTTGATATCGGTAACCTATTTTCGAGGTTACGTGAACTCGTTGATGCATACACTTGATGGTAGAATATTCATTCTAGCCCATTGCTAGATTGCTCATTATTGTTCAGTATGCATTGTTATTTTGAACCACATCATGGGTTGCTTGCGAGTACATTCAAAGTACTCATTGGCTTGCCACTGGTTATTTAATTGGCCAGGCATGGATGAACAGGAATTTGAGGAAGAGTTCTTTAGAGACGATCATGCGAACTAGGACGCTATCCCGGTCAGAATGCTTGTAGGGTTAAGGCAGATGGCATGGGTTCTACCTATCATCGAAGACTTCCGCTACTTAAGTTATTTGCTATTCAGCCCATGAGGCTTTATCTATGTTAGACTTGGCCATAAGGGCCTTAATTTGTGTAAGACGATATGTATGGATGTAAGACTCTTGTTATTCAGCTTCTGTGTGTTCAGTGAGCATTGATCTCTGGGATCACTGTACACGTGCATTCGGTGATCTCGACTTCTAAGTCGGGGTCCCGGCAGAGCTGGTATCAGAGCCATCCTGACTGTAGGAAGCCCTAGTTAGCATGGACGTTAGTTAGATGAGACCCTTTTTCAAAAACCTTCTGAACCTCTCTTCTTTTCTAAACCTGAGATTTCATCAGCTTATTAACCCCTCCTATTCCACCTTTGTAGATGGCCGCTGTACCCGAAGAGCACCTGACCACTGGGTTTCCCTTACTTCTCGAGGATAGCCTCCAGGAGTGTCAGTTCCACCGAGCACCCATCCTCACCTACCTTGAGCATTGGGTTAGCGACACTGAGGTGGAGTACCATGTGGAAGTGATCGTGAAGGCAAACGATCCCCCCACAAGTTGGTTCTTCGAGGGACCCCAGATGGCAACACTACCACTCACTGTCGAGGCTGCTGCACTCAAGGCACTAACCCGTCTCCGCGAGCTTCTTCCGGAGATGGCAGCCAAGATGACAACTCGCTTCTTACCTTACCGAAAGGAAGGTGACGAAGAAAGCAGCGCACTAGCCCCTCCACTGAAGGAAGGACTCTCGCTTCGGTTCCAGACCTACTTCAGTCTATGTGCCGACAGCTTGGCACAAGACTTGGCCTCGGAATCAATGAAGCTTCGAGAAGAACTTCACAAGACCAAGGCACTTCTTCGCCAAGCTCAAGAGAAGACAAATAGGATCAAGAAGGAAGGAGCACCTTCTGTACAGTCCGCTATCGCATACCGAGGCGGAAGATCCTCCGAGGATGTATCTTCCAAGAATGAAGAACCACCTCGGCGACGCCGGATGACGGCAAGGGAATATCGCAAGCTTTTCCCTGCACCTCCGACGAAGCACCGTCGTATCCAACTCCTCCACTCCCCCACACCCTCAAGTGACAAGGGGGCCCAGACGAATGAAGACAAGGAGGAAGACCCAGAAGAGCCGGAATACGCGACCGAGCATTCCGCCGCTTAGGCATTATTCGCTACTCAGATATGCCAGTTGTGACCTCTATGGTAGGATAGGTCGTGTAACCCCTATGCCCAGTCGAGTCCTTGTATGGTTCATATGAAGCCATCTAGTATTTGTGTCTGGATGTATGTCGTATTCTTCCTTCGGGAATGTGTAAACGACTACATCACCCATTTGGATTTTAATGAATGTGTTTTGTCCTTTCGGCCTTTGCATGATTTGATTAGTGTCACACCCACCCCCTTACTAGGCACCCATCTATCTTGCTTTCCCTCTTCCGAGTCATGAGACCTTTTACCGCTCCAACGGGATGCCTGTTGTAACTCGCACTGGTACCTCTACCCAGCAGCCCGAAGCCAGAGCATCCGCTCAGTCAAAGGCAGGCCACGACCAAACCAACGACCAAGCTCCACCACCACCACCTCCTCCGAACATGGACATGGCTCAGCTTCTCCAAGCCTTCCGAGAGGAACGCCAAGCCAACACTGCAGCCCTTCAGCTGATTGCTCAAGCTGTCACCAACAACCGCCAGCCGGCGGGGAATGGCAATGGACGTTCCACGTTGGCAGAGTTCAAGAAGCATGCACCGCCAACTTTCATCGAGACTGCTGAACCCCTGGATGCAGACGACTGGGTCCGCTCCATTGAGGACACACTGGAACTAGTCGGATGCACCGAAGACCGCGAGAAGGTGGCTTATGCAGCCCACTGCCTCGGGGGGACTGCTAGAGCTTGGTGGGATGGATTCAAGGTCATGCATGCTGAACAAGACATCACTTGGGTCAACTTCAAGGCAGAATTCCGTAAGGCCCACATTCCTTCCGGAATCATGGCTATCAAAAAGCGTGAGTTCCAAGCCCTGAAGCAAGGAAGTGGTACTGTCAAGGAGTACATGCAGAAGTTCAGTATTCTGTCAAGGTATGCCCCTGAAGATGTCAGCACTGATGCTGCAAAAAGGGAGCGCTTCATGGAAGGCCTCAATCAGACTCTGCAATACTCGCTTGTCGTGTGCGACTGCCCAACCTTCCCTGACCTGGTGAACAAAGCACTTATGCTTGAAGACAAGCGGCGTGCTTTGGAAGACACTCGCAAGCACAAGATGGTCAGCAAGGGAAGTTCCAGCAACCAGAAGCCTCGTCCGTGGCAGTCAGCCCCGGCCAAGCCAACCTATCAGCAACCAAGAGCTCTTGCACCTCGCACCAACTTTCAGCCTCAGCAGTATGCCAACCCAAGGCCAGCTTTCAACCCCAATACCAGTGGTGGCAACAAGATCAACATTCCAAACCAAGTCACTTGCTTTGGATGTGGTCAGTCCGGACACATCTCAAGGGTGTGCCCCAACAAGAAGCCTGATGCCCCGCGCCCCAATGCGAAGAACCAAGGACAAGGCCGCGGGATGCCACCAAGGAACCCAGCTCCTCGCAATCCACCTAACCATGGGAAGGGGCGTGTGAATCACGTCACTGCTGAAGAAGCCCAGGAAGACCCGGACGTCGTTCTGGGTACGTTCCTTGTCAACTCAGCACCTGCAACTATCTTGTTTGATTCTGGAGCAACGCATTCATTTGTCACTCAAAGATTTGCATTAAAAAGTGGCATGACCCCTACACCCCTGAATAACCCTATGGTGGTACAAACCCCCGGAGCAGAGATGAGAGCCAAGATAGGCTGTAAGGGAGTCAGTATTACCATTAACAGTGTAGATTTCCTAGCAGACCTCATCGTCCTGAGATCACAAGGCTTGGATGTGATCCTAGGCATGAATTGGCTCAGCAAGCACCAAGGCTTGTTAGACTGTGCCAATCGGACAGTCATTGTGACCAATGACCAAGGAGTCGAAGTCAAGTTTGCTCCCAACTCCTCTTCCGCTCAAGCCATTCAAGTCAACTGTCTGTCTGGAGTTGGGCTAGAGCAAGTACCGGTGGTATGTGAGTATCCTGATGTCTTTCCGGATGAACTACCGGGAATGCCCCTGACCATGACATTGAGTTCATCATCGAGCTCGTGCCCGGAGCAGGACCCATCTATAAGAAGCCTTATAGAATGGGGACGGAAGAATTAGCTGAGTTGAATAAGCAGCTGGAAGAGCAGCTGAGGAAGGGATTTATCCGCCCAAGTGCCTCCCCTTGGGGATCTCCTGTTCTGTTTGTGGCAAAGAGGGACGGTACCATCCGCTTATGCATTGACTATCGCTCCCTCAATGAAGTTACAATCAAGAGCAAGTATCCACTTCCCAAGATCGAAGATCTGTTTGATCAGCTCAGTGGAGCCAAGGTGTTCTCCAAGATCGACCTCAGATCTGGGTACTACCAGCTGAAGATCAGACACCAAGATATTCCGAAGACGGCATTCGTAACCAGATATGGCCTGTACGAGTGCACGGTCATGTCCTTTGGGTTAACCAATGCCCCGACCTACTTCATGTATCTCATGAATAAAGTCTTCATGGAATATTTGGACAAGTTCGTTGTTGTCTTCATCGATGACATTCTTGTCTTCTCGAAGTCAGAGGAAGAGCACGAGCAACATCTGAGGATGGTCCTAGACAAGCTTCGGGAGCACTAACTGTATGCCAAATTCAGCAAGTGTGAGTTCTGGCTGCATAAAGTTGGATTCTTAGGTCACGTCTTGACCGAAGAAGGATTGTCAGTTGATCCCGCAAAGATCGAAGCTGTGACCCAATGGCAATCTCCAATGACCGTCAAGGAAGTCAGAAGCTTCCTCGGACTTGCGGGCTATTACCGCAAATTCGTGGAAGGATTCTCTAGCATTGCCCGGCCAATGACTCAACTCCTCAAGAAGGACAAGAAGTTCGAGTGGACGCCAAAATGCGAAGAGAGCTTCCAAGAGCTCAAGAAGAGATTGACCATCGCCCCAGTTCTGGCAACACCTGATATTCACAAGGAGTTCGTGATATATTGTGATGCCTCTCGAGCCGGATTGGGAAGCGTTCTGATGCAAGAAGGCCGAGTCATAGCCTACCTCTCCAGGCAGCTATGACCTCATGAGGAGAACTACGCTACTCACGATCTTGAGCTAGCGGCAGTAGTTCATGCCTTGAAGACATGGCGGCATTACCTCTTAGGGAAACGGTGTGAGATATACACATACCACAAAAGTCTGAAGTACATTTTCAGCCAAAAGGAATTGAACATGAGGCAGCGAAGATGGTTGGAACTCATCAAAGACTATGACCTCAGTGTTCAATATCACCCCGGGAAGGCTAACGTGGTGGCCGATGCCTTAAGCAGGAAGGCTTGCTCTTTGAATGTCGTTATTCAAGAAAGGCAGCCAACCCTGTTTAAGGAGTTCGAACAATTCAGTTTGGAATTGGTCACCCCTGGATTTCTGGATCATTTGTAAGTCAGACCGACCCTGATGGACGAAGTCAAGAAGGCAAAAGATGGACACGCAAGCATTGAAGGCATCAAGAAGAAGATAAAGCTAGGCAAGGCCCCAGGATTCTCTGAAGACGAGCACGGGATTGTTTGGTACAAGGGCCGCATCTGCGTACCAAACAACACAGAGCTGAAGAATCTGATCCTGCAAGAAGCCCACGCCACTCCGTATTCCATCCACCCCGGAGGAACCAAGATGTATCAAGACTTGAAGGCACGATTCTGGTGGCACGGGATGAAAAGAGAGATTGCAACCTATGTTGCAAAGTGTGATGTGTGCCAAAGGTTCAAGGCTGAATATCAGCGACCCGCTGGATTGCTTCGACCACTCAAGGTTCCTGAGTGGAAGTGGGATAAAGTCGGAATGGACTTCATCACTGGATTACCAAGGTCGGATAGAGGACATGACTCTATCTGGGTCATAGTCGATCATTTGACCAAGGTGGCCCATTTCATTCCTGTCAAGACCACTTATGATGGCAACCGGCTGGCAGCTCTCTACATCGATCGAATCGTAAGTCTTCACGGCGTTCCCAAGGAGATTGTGTCAGATCGAGGAACCCAGTTCACCTCAAGGTTCTGGAAGAAGTTCCAACAAGCCTTGGGAACCAAGTTATCTTTCAGCACGGCTTTCCACCCACAGACCGGAGGTCAGACAGAACGAGTCAATCAAATTCTCGAAGATATGCTCCGAGCCTGTGTCTTGGCGTATGGAGCCAAGTGGGAAGATTGTCTCCCTTTTACCGAGTTCTCCTATAACAACAGTTACCAGTCGAGCCTTCAGATGGCACCATTTGAGGTGTTGTACGGACGCAGATGCCGCACACCCCTCAACTGGTCAGAGACTGGAGAAGGACTAGTCTTTGGACCGGATATTCTCCGCGCAGTAGAAGAGCAAGTCCAACTAGTCAGAGAGTGTTTGAAGGCAGCCAAGTCAAGGCAAAAGAGCTATGCTGACACTCGCCGTCGGGACATGAGTTTCCATGTTGGGGACCATGTGTACCTGCGGGTAACTCCTCTGAAGGGAACCAAGCGTTTCCACGTCAAGGGGAAGCTCGCACCAAGGTTCATTGGACCCTTTGAGATCACTGCACGACGAGGAGAAGTGGCTTACCAGTTGGAACTACCACCTGAGCTATCCGATGTGCACAATGTATTCCATGTGTCACAACTCTAGAAATGTCTCCAAGTTCCGGACAAGCCTAATCTCTACAAGCATGTTGATCACCAAGCCATTGATCTGCAGCCTGATTTGACCTACCGCGAGAAGCCCATCCGCATTCTGGATGAAGCAGAACGACGGACGCGAAGCCGTACCATCAAGTACTTCAAGGTCCAGTGGAGCAACCACACCGAAGCAGAAGCAACCTGGGAACGTGAAGACTATCTTAGATCCGAGTTTCCCGATCTCTTTTAAGACCTAGTTTAGGAATCTCAGGGACGAGATTCTTGTAAGGGGGGTAGGTCTGTCAGACCCTGCATTTTGTATCATTGTTATTTGCATCAATGAAGCATGAAAATTTGGACCAACAATTTTTTTTAGTATCATTTGGCTTTTATTTGGAATTGAGTTTCTCTCCATATGCTTTTCATGTGCTCATTAAAGTCAACTATTACCTCTTGTAGAATTCATCTCCATACCCAAAACTTCTGCCCAATGATCATGCCAAGTGTTATATAGCAGTATAGTATTTTCTTACAAAATTAATTTGGCCAAAATGTATTTTATAAATTTAGTTTTCCAAAAACCCCTGAATTGAGATTTGCACTGCAAGTGCCTGATTTAGGGTGAGAAAATTATTTCAAAGGGTATATTTGAGACCTAGTAGTCATAGGACTCCCAGAAACCACAAGAGTATAATTTTAAAAGTTATTTTCCTATTTTATTTAAAAGCTTTTTCTTAAGGCCAGAAATGGTCTTTAATAGGGGAAAATTATTTAAGTATTTCAAAAATATTTGCCAAAATTCAGGGAGGCTCATAGGACATATATTGTCCATATATGAGAGTTTCAACACTTGGTCATGTTCAAAATAATGGGCTAATCCCTCTAAAACCCTTTCTGGATATTTCAAGCTTTTGAAATATTTACAAAGGAAATATTCTCCAAAAATTCCAGGGAAAATTCTATCATGTCATATATGAGATATATGATGATCTTGCCAAGTCCCATGCCTTGGGAAGCAAGAAAACATCCTCAAAACCCTTCATAACCATTCTGTCCATATTTGAAGTTTGAGCAACTTTACATTGCCAAACTTATCCAAATGCTCTCAAACTTGGTGCACATGCTAGAAATGCCTAATAAGGCATCTAGACCAAATGGCACAAGATTTGGAGTAGAGCAACTTGATCAGAACACCCCAAAACCCTTTCTGTTCAAATGCAAATTTGAACAACTTTACATTACCAACTTTTTACCTGGTGCTTCAAACTTTGTGGGCATGATCAATACCCTAAATGATGAAACTACACCAAGTGGTGCATCAAGGGGAGATGATTAGCTTGACTCAAACAAGATGAAGCCATTTCTGCTGATTTCTAGGGTTCACCAAAGTTACATTGGCTAGTTTCTACAAATGAGCCCAAATTTGGTGAAGCACCCTATTTTCACACGTCATTCAATCTTGTTAAGTGTCATGGCAAGTGGAGATCATTTGCTTGACCAAACACTGATCAAACACCTTCTGGGTTTTTACTAAAAGCCTCTTCTTGATCACTTTTACCATCTACCTTGGCCTCAACTTTCTACCACACGTTCATCTAGTTACCAGCTACCTCCAGTAACTCTCCCATGCCTCCAGCTCTATGATTGAGGGGTAAAAACCCCAGTTCACCCTGCTGGACAACCATTTTCTACCAAGTCACCAGCCTCTCTTCTCTCTCACAGCATCTCCAGAGCATCCAAAGCTTCAACCGTAGTGCTTGCATCACCCTGGACCCCCCAAACACGGTGGACGCGTCCAGAGGGCTAATGGCATGCCATGGCATGCGATAAGGGCGCTCCAGAGCACGCTACAGTGCGCCACCGCACTGTAGCTTCGCCCAATCGCCTGCCCCCGACAGCCTCGAGCTCTCCCCTCACGCCTCCCAACGCGCCTCGATGTCCGCAGCCTCCACCGGTGCTATCCCCCCCTCCTGCGCCCTCTAGTGGCCGTCTCCACACGCGCACCGGCCGCCCGCGACGTCCACTCCTCGGCTTCACACGCGCGCGTCGTCTGGAATCCTCCCCGCTCCTCCTCTCTCCTCTAATGGACGTAGGGCTCGTCCAGCAACGCCGCAGACACACTCCCGTCGCCTCCCGTGCGCTGTAGCGTCGAGCAGCAGCTCGCCGGCGCACAGGTCCACGGGACCTCGCCGTTCCCCTATATATAGGACCCCCCGAGCCCTCCTCTCAGCACCAGCAGCTTCACCACATCCTCTTTAGTCCTCCAGCACTGCTAGTTCATCCCCGAAGAGCTTCAGTGCTCGGGATCGACCGGAGCTCCGCCGCGTCGGGCCGCCGGCGATCTCGCAGTACGGGCCTCCTCCGCCCCTCCTTTAGCTCGATCTAGAACCGCCATGCATCACTGATGCTTTCCCCTTCTTTTTCCCCTTCTGCAGCTGCCGGAAACGAGCCAGCCAGCAGGTTCCCGACGATCCTCCGCCGTCCCACCTCGCCGCCGACGAACCCGACCTCCCCGGCGAGCCGCACCACCACCACCACCTCCGCAACTCGTCGCTGAACCCGTCCCTGCCCTCCGTTGCCGTCGCCATGGCCGGAATTGTCGCCGGTGAGCTCGCCGTCGCCGTGGCCGTGAGTTTGAAGATGACAGGCGGGCCCCGCCTGTCATCCTCACCCCTCTCTCCCTCCCCTCACAGCCGCTGACCGCCGGGCCCCGCCCGTCAGGTTTGAAAACCTGACGTGCGCGCGCTGGCGCCCGAGCGGCTGGGCTGGATGCCCTGGGCCGTGCACTGTGGACACTCTGGCCCACTTGCACAGGGCATTTTCTCCTTTTTCTTTTCTGTAAAACTTCAAATATTTTTACAGAAATGAATATTGGTCCAAATGAAATAATTCCAACTCCTAAAATCTTGTAATATTCCAACCTATTTAATGGTGTCACTTTCACACACATCCATGGAACTTTTCTGTTTTGTTCAAATTTAAATTCAAATTTGAGCATTAAAACTCCTGTTCAAAAATCCCTAGATTCCATTCTGTTACTCCAAAATTCCAACTAAGAATTTTCTCCATCTTAGTTTTCCCTCTAGTATTTTACAAAAATAAGTTGACATTTTTCTGAGCACTTTGATTTTTCTGTTTTATTTGTGGTCTTATTTTTCCGTTGTTATTATGCGGCGTATAGATACCGTATTTGACGAAGTTGCTGAAGAAGGAGTAGGAGAAGGATTTGAAGACTTTGAAGACCAAGCCAATCCAGGCAAGCAGCCCTTTGACCATGATACACTTGTTCTTCGGAACCCGTTTGTTTCCGTTGCATGATGGTAGAGTTATGGTGGTGACCTAGTCGAATCACCACACGATGCATGCCTTGCTCTTGATCTTGCTATGTGCTAGGTGACATGCTAATAGTTGGTCTTGATGCTTAGTGATGCATGTGTGATATGAACCTTCGTAGTTGGAATCTTTGCATGAACCCATCGGGTGCCCCTAATGCCCGAGGGTGATGTTGAGTTAGGTCATCACTTGAGGAAGAAGTGATGTGCTGGGAAATCTTGTGCATGGGTGAAATAAAGGATTAGATTTATGTGTGACTACCGTCCCAACCAAACATGTGCAACCACACTACCCTTTATGGGATGGGGCTTTATCAATTACTTAGGTCGATACTAGCATGGTGCCCGCATAACTAGTGACGGGAAGACTTGAGGTCTTTTCCGGGACGGGGTCGTGCTTGGATAGACGACCATGACTATTTTTACAGGGCACCGGACACACCGTTGGTCCCTTCGGGTACGCGTGATATTGAGATTAGGGCAAGTCCCGTGATCTATTATTTGTACTCGAGGGCCGTGTACCAACGAGTGGACTCTATGTTAGTGTCGTCTAAGGAAAGATAATGACCGGGTGCTTCCCCCGAGTACTTGAGGTACTGCGGGATCGTGGATGACACGAAAACTTCCCGGATCTTGTGGCTAAAGTGCGCAACCTCTACAGAGTGTAAAACTATTCGAATAGTCGTGTCCACGATCATGGACAGTTGGGTGGTGCTACTTAAACTATGTCCAGAATTTTACTTCATCAGTGAAAGTATGTGTGTGATGAGTCAAGGTGGTGACTTGACTCGATAAGTTGAATCATATTCATGTTGATATCGGTAACCTATTTTCGAGGTTACGTGAACTCGTTGATGCATACACTTGATGGTAGAATATTCATTCTAGCCCATTGCTAGATTGCTCATTATTTTTCAGTATGCATTGTTATTTTGAACCACATCATGGGTTGCTTGCGAGTACATTCAAACTACTCATTGGCTTGCCACTGGTTATTTAATTGGCCAGGCATGGAGGAACAGGAATTTGAGGAAGAGTTCTTTGGAGACGATCATGTGAAATAGGACGCTATCCCGGTCAGAATGCCTGTAGGGTTAAGGCAGATGGCATGGGTTCTACCTATCATCGAAGACTTCCGCTACTTAAGTTATTTGCTATTCAGCCCGTGAGGCTTTATCTATGTAAGACTTGGCCATAAGGGTCTTAATTTGTGTAAGACGATATGTATGGATGTAAGACTCTTGTTATTCAGCTTCTGTGTGTTCAGTGAGCATCGATCTCTGGGATCACTGTACATGTGCATTCGGTGATCTCGACTTCTAAGTCGGGGTCCCGGCATGCGAGGGGGGGGGGATACTTAGGGGAAGGGGATGTGGTTGGAGGAATAAATTCTGAAATCATGCGCCTAATGAAAATTTCGGTTCAAAATTTGAAACTTGGGCGCGGGAAACACACAACACAGACGAAGCGTGTAAAATACTCGTGTGCGAGAAAAAACAAAGTTGGCAGATCCCGTCTCCAAAAAAATGTACACGTGTGCTTGATTTTTTTCGGTCAATGGTATGCCTGGTTTATTAGGAAATATCGCACATGTAACTAACTTATGTGTCGGGGGAAACTGTCCGCCACGAGCACCTATGGGACCGGAGCCCCATGTATGTGCGGTAAGAGGGCGGAGGGAGCACGAAGAGCAGATCGTAGCGAGCACGCGGGCAGTTTTACCCAGGTTCGGGCCGCGATGAACGCGTAAAACCCTACTCCTGCTTGGTTTGTATTGAGTTGGAGAGCTCGGGAGCTTGAAGAACTAGCTACACCGAGCGTATGAGCGATCTAGGTTCCGAACCTCCGAACCTCCTCCACGTTGTGCATGGGCCTCCTTTTATAGTGCAAGGGGTCACCGACAGGTGTCAACGTAGGAGAAAGGGGTAAAAATGTAAAAGAGGTGGTAGTTGTAACAGTGCGGAATAGTGGAGCTACAGTGCGTGAACAGTGGTCACTACCTACTTTGACAGTGGGGGACAAGGGCATTTAATGCCCGTCGCCGTCGACCCCAAAAGCTCCCGCCCTTGCGTCTCCGTTTGCCACGGCGATGGCTTCACCACCGTGGAGTGCCACCGTGTCCCCCAGGCTGCACAGCCATCCGCCACGCGTCCCTGGAAAAACCCTAGGGCGACGCGTGGGCCGATGAGCTGGAGCGCGGGCACACAGCGCAACTCTCCCGGCAAGCACCTTGCCGGGGTCTTGACCTTGCCGGGCCCGGGAGCTTGCCGGGCTCTGAAGCTTGTCGCTCCCCGGGCCCTGCTGGGGCGCATGTTGCGCCAAGGCATGTCTTCTATGATGTAATCTTCTAGTCCTTCTGGCAAGCTCCTCTTGCCAGGGCCTTGTGTGAGTGAGGTAACCTTGAGCCTGGAACGGCCTTCCCGGCAAGCTCCGCTTGCCGGGGTCTCGATCTTCTGTCTTGTATACTTTGTTTTTGAATGGTTTTTCATGGAGCAGGAAGGTCTCCGGCGAGCACGTGGTAAACCCTGCCGCGGGAAGCTGCTACTGTCCGTGCACAAGTTGGGGTACTGAGGTACCCCTACCTTAGTACACCGACAGGAGCCCCCGGGCCTGGGCCACACACGGTGCCGAGCGCTGTTGGGCCAGGCCCAAAACAGTGCACGGACACACGCGGCCCACAGCGCGCCGAATCCACTTCCGCATCCGCCGCGTCCCCCCGTAACGGCACACGTCGATCGCGGCGTCGTGGGATGGGACGTGCCCACGTTCTTTTAATGGAAAGAGCGAAACGCCCCCCCACTTCCCCATAAAAGCAGAGGAAGCAGGAGCGGTTCCCCTCCTACGCTTTCATTGCATCCTCTTCCTTCTCCAGACATCCCCTTTGCGCTCCGCCTCCACACCTCCGCCGCCGCCGTCTGCATCTCCGGCGCCGCCGGGCTCTTCGTCCCCCTTCCTCCGCCGCCTCCGCCATGGCCCCGAAGACCGAGAAGGCGAAGGCGGAGAAGGCCAAGAGGGAGAAGTCGGAG
The DNA here is from genome assembly GCA_902687465.1 of Secale cereale. Classification (NCBI taxonomy): domain Eukaryota; kingdom Viridiplantae; phylum Streptophyta; class Magnoliopsida; order Poales; family Poaceae; genus Secale; species Secale cereale. The sequence continues at coordinate 263,990,324 of LR738711.1, read as the reverse complement.
CAAGCGGCGAGGCTTACCGCGTATCGGAAGCGGAACCTCGTCTTCCCGCCGAGGCTCGGTGCGCGGGAGCTCTGGAACAAGTACTACTTGTTCTGGTCCAAGAAGACCAAGGCGCACCCCCGAACCCGAGCTTATCCGGCCGCCGCCAAGGACAACTACCCCGGCGGGTACTATTTCTTCGCAGCCTTCTTCCACTGCGGTCTTTGCCCTCCTTTTTCTGAATTCTTCTGTGACATAATGCACACCTACGGCCTCCACCTTCTTGACTTCACCCCCAACGCCATCCTCACGATGGCGGTTTTCGCACACATGTGCGAAAACTATATAGGAATACACCCAAACGTAGCGCTGTTTAGGCACTTCTTCACCCCTAGAGCAGAGGCCGGCACCCCCCTCTCCGGAGGAATATCTTGGGTTTTTCGTCTGAACAAGAAGGAGTCCTACTTGCCGGGGGAGCTCCGCGGCAAGTAGGAGGAATGGCGTGCTGATTGGTGCTGGATCGTCGAGGACCAGCCGCAGTCCTTCACCGCGCCGCGCACAACGCCCATCGTGCGTGGCAGGGACTGGAGCGAGCTGGATTCGGACGACAAAAAGCTCGACGTCGCCCTCATTAGGATTCTCCGCCTCCAGGTAGCAAGGCTGTCTGTCGCAGAAGTAGGCACAGACTTCCTCCGCCGCCGCATCGCCCCCCTCCAAGACAGGAAAAGGCTGGCCTGGGAGTACGGCAACTCGGCGGATATCATGAGGCTGCGCCCTGGGCTCAATTTTAACTTCACGTCGCTGGAGCTGAAGGGGATGGTCCGGGAGCTGTTTAAGCACGACCCGGCCCACCCGGAATGGTTCAGGGGGCCCCGGGGAGTGGTGCCCCTTTGCAACAGCACGGCATGTGATCCTCTTTGCGCCATGATGCCCGCGTGTGATTCGCACGGCGTGGACCGCACATGGATTCCGCCCAAGCCATCAGACATCCTCAGCTTCTTCGACAACCTTGTGGAGGTGGCGAAGAACAAGAACGAGACCCGGGAGCTGACACGGGACACCACCGACCAGGAGATAGCGTACATCGCTTCTCGGGTTGAAGAGGCCGCTGCAGCCGCAGCGGCAGGAGAGTTCGGCTACACGCCCGAGGAGGCAGATGCTGCGGAAACGTCTTGCCAAGCCGAGGAGGCGGAGATCCGCAGGCTACTGAAGCTGCCTCCCGACGAGCTCGCCGGGGTCCCATCCTTGAGGCACTCCGGGATTATTGGAATCCAGACGGAGGCCGCGGCGAGAGGCAACGCCGCCGGAGGGAACAGGGGCGCCGCAGGGAGCGGAGGCGCCGGAGGAAAGGAGGCCGCAGCGCAGGGCGCTGGGCCTAGCAAGCCTGCCGGGGAGGAGGAGGAGGAGGACGACGCCGAGGCCGCCGAGGACTCCGACGGGTCTCTGGGGCTTTACGCCGACGACCTCTCCTCGTCGTTGGAGACCTCTCCGCCCCGGGCAAGCCCTAGGCGCTCTCCATTGAAGCGTCTCCGGAAGACGGCGACGGGGGCGGGGGCGCAGGCGCCCCGGCAACAACCAACTCGTCGGACAACGCGAGCCTCCCGGGGGAGCCAACCTGCGCCGGGGGCACCCGGCGCACCAGTCACGGCGGAGGCGTCCCGCGCGCAGGCCACGGCAGAGGCGCCCCGCAAGCCGGCGCCGAGCCGACAGGAGTCTTCACGGGGCGGAGCGGCGGCTCCGCCCGCTCCCCGGGCCCCGGCTACCACAGGAGCTGGGTCTTCGCAGCCCCCGGCCCCGGGGACCGCCAAGCGCCCGAGGGAGTCTTCGCCTCCCGCTCCTCGCGCAGACGCGCCCCAGGTGGAGTTTGACTTCTCCGCCTTGAGCGACGACGACGAGGAGGAACAGGAGTAAGAACTTGATATCCTTCATCTTCTCAAATTTCGTCTTGATTATTGTTGATGCTAATCTCGTTTCTTGCTTTGATTTCAGGACCTTGGCTGAGCGCGTGGCGAAGAAAGCCAAGGTGCCCGTGGTCGAAGTCGCGGACGACTCGCCCGTCGCGGCAACTGGGGACGCGCCAGAGCCAAGCTTGCCGGACCCGAACGCTGCTCCGAGGAGCAGCCCCCAGCGCAGCCCCCAGCGTAAGTCTAGATTCTGTACTTTCGCTCGTCGGGCGCGCTTGGAGATTTTGTCTTGTTCTAGTATTCTGATGCTTTTGTCTTGACTTGAGCAGAGGTGGAGCCACAGTCGCAGGAGCGTCCGGAGGTCGCCTCCGAGGAGCCGCAGGCCCCGCCGTCCCCGCCAAGGTCGAACTCCCCGGCAAGGGAGAGCGCTCCGCCAAGGGCGGGTACTCCGCCGAGGGCGAGTACCCCGCCAAGGGCGAGCAGCCCGGCGAGGGCGGCCACTGCGCCAAGGCAGAGCTCCCCGGCGAGGGAGCCCGCCGTCGACGACGCCCGCCAAGGTAGGTTCTGTAACTTTGTCTTCTTGGCGTTGTCTCTTTTTGGATATTTGCTTGAACTTGTTTGCTTCTTCTTCTTCTTCTAGATCCTCCTCCCCCCGAGCAGATGGAGACGGAAGTCATCGTCATCGAGGAGGAGGGCGCGCAGGGCGGCGGCGGCGACGCCCCCGTTGCCGAGGACGCGGCGAGAGCCGCCGAGCCGGCTGCACAGGAGACCGCTCCGGCTGCGGATGCAGCGGCCGGGGAGGGGGACGGCGACCGCACCGCCGACCCGGAGGCGGCGGGAGCATCAAGTGTTGCACCGGCCGCCGACCCCTCCGCCGGAAAGGAGCAGGCGGGCTACTACCTTGAAGCTCCCAACGGCGTGTTCATCCAAGTGCCGTGGGGTTCTTCGTCGCGAGCTCCCGCGGAGGGCGAGGCTTTTGATGGAGAGGTCCTCGCCTCCGCGGGCCTGAAGATCGTCGAGGCGCCCGGTGGAAGCGAAGGGCCCGAGGAGGAGAAGCTGCTTCACCAGCTCCTGGCCCTTTACCGGGCCAGGCAGGCGAAGCTTGCCTCTCGGGAGGCCCTCGCCGCCAAGGCCGCCGCCGAGATGGAGAAGCGCGCGGCGGAGCTCAGCGCCGCCAACCAGGCTGCCCTCCGCGAGGTGGCGGAGGAACGCGAGCGGCTCGCCGGCGAATACCAAGAATGGTTGCTGGAGAAGGCCGAGGCCGAAGAGCAGCAGCGGCTCGCCGGGGTGGAGCTGTCCCGGCGAGAAGGAGAGCTCGCCCATCGTAAGGTCAACCTCGACTCCCACGAGGAAGACCTTACCGCTCGGGAGCAGGCCCTTGGCGGAGAGCTGAAGGAGGCGAAAGCCGCCGCGGCTGCCGCGGAGACCGCCAAGGAGGAGCTTGCCGCCAAGGTCGCGCAGCTGGAGGAGTCGCTGAAGGCGAGCGAGGAGAAGGTCGCCGCGCTCAACACGGAGCGCGAGAAGGACGCCCACACTAACTCAGAACTCCAGGTGCGTCTTTCTGAGAAGGGCGACGAGTTGAAGGCCGCCAAGGATTCCATCGAGGATCTGGAGCTGAAGGTCTCCACGCTGAAGGACTCGCTTGACGCCGTCCGGGATCGGGAGACCAAGCTGAAGGAGGAGCTCCGCAAGGAGCGAACCTTGGTGGACAGCGCCAACAAAGCGGCCGAGAACTTCCGCCGCACCGTTGAGGTATGGACCGAGGACCTGGTATCTTCCGCGTCCAACATCGACGAGGAGCTGCTGGCGCTGAAGCTGGAGCATCTCATCTACTCCCCGGATCCAAACCTCCCTCACAGCGCCAAGCTCAGCCTCTTCTTCAGGGGAATCGCGCCAGCCCTTGCAGATCTTCGGAAGAAGATTCCCGCGCAGCTGGCCGAGGAGTCGCGCCGGCTCTGCACGGGAACCTTGGAGCGTGTGCTGACGAAGATTGTATACCGCAATCCCGGCATAAACCTCACCAACGTTCTTCGCAGCTTGCCGGCCGACGCGAACATGGAGGCGTTGAAGGAGCAGGTCGCCCACATCATTGCTAAAGTGAACAAGATCTCCAGGATCGAAGGCGACCGCGTAGATTAGGCCTCCTTTATCTTTATCTCTTTTCGTTGCTGCATAGGGTGTTATGAACTCATTAATCCATTGCGACAAGTTATCCTTTGTAAGATACTTATCTTATTTCGATCAATCAGTGCAATGTTATCTTCCTTGTCTTGGTCATCCACTTTGTATGCTTTTCACCCTACGCTCCCGGGAAGCTTGCCGGCGAGGGGCCTTTGCCGCGAGCGCTGAGTGCTGGACTCTGAGCAGCCTGCCGGCCAAGGTCTCACCGGCAAGCAACCTTGCCGCAGCTAGTCGCAACGCACTTAGCTTGCTGAGTGAACTCGGAAACGAAACAAGGGCGCGACACTTGTCGCAGCTCACTTAAGTCGTTGAGCGTACTCGAAAACAAGACAAGGGTGCGGCTAGCTACGGGTAGGTTCCTCCGCGCACAGGTTTTCCATACAAAGTGTGATTGTTCAAGGAAGACAATTAAAATTTAAAAATTTGAACTGGTCAAATTCTAATAACTTAGCTTTCATATATTGCTTGCTTCTTGGTAAGGCTTCTCTTTCTTGAACAGCACTTGGTTCCTCTTTCATCCCCTTCCCCCCCGGCAAACTTGTGCGCGAGGAACATTCCTTCTGCTTAAGAGGCAAGGAAGAAGAAGAGGGAAACAAGTATATGGCCTTTTGGTGTGCTAATGCTTACCGGATTATGTATGTTGCACAAGATGCCAAACAACACATGCAAATAGCGGGGAAAAGCACGTAAAAGGCAAATAGTGCGAAACACAAAAGCTTTACTGATGCACGGGGTCTGCGCCCGGCTTTGTACAAAGGGTTACATGCAACAGCGGCAAAGCTTGTACAAAAGGTGGTTGCCGGAGCGGATCACGGCAACCGCGCCTTATGGGTGAAACTTGCGAAGATGCTCTATGTTCCAGGAGTTGCTCACCGGTAAGCCTTCTTCGGTCTCGAGGCGGACAGCGCTGGGCCTCGTGACTTGTCTCACCCGATAAGGGCCTTCCCACTTCGGCGTCAACTTGTTGGAATTCTTGGCGGACTGAACATGCCGAAGAACAAGGTCGCCTTCCTCGAGACTCCTGGCTTTAACCTTGCGGCTATGATAGCGGCGCAAGGCTTGCTGGTATCGAGCAGCTCGTACAGCAGCCTGGAGACGTTCCTCCTCGAGGAGCAATGCGTCATCTTGCCGCAGTTGCTCTTGCTCGAGCTCATCATAAGCGAGCACTCGAGGAGATCCGTATACGAGTTCCGTGGGGAGAACTGCCTCTGCTCCATAGACTAGAGCAAAGGGTGTCTGCCCGGTGGCTCGATTTGGTGTTGTTCTGATTGACCAAAGAGCCGCCGGTAGCTCCTCTATCCAATTTCTTCCGCACTTGTGCAGCCTGTCAAAGGTCCTTGTCTTGAGTCCGCGCAGCACTTCAGCATTGGCCCTCTCCGCTTGACCGTTGCTCCTCGGGTGAGCAACAGAAGCGAAAGAGACCTTGACGCCAAGGTCCTGGACGTACTGCATGAAGGTGCGACTAGTAAATTGTGTACCGTTGTCGGTGATGATCCTGTTAGGGATTCCGAAACGGCAAACAATCGACCTGAAGAACCTGACCGCTGACTGTGCTGTCACCTTTCTCACTGGCTCCACTTCTGGCCACTTCGTGAACTTGTCGATTGCAACGTACAAGTACTCAAAGCCCCCGACGGCTCGGGGGAAAGGGCCGAGGATATCGAGCCCCCAGACCGAGAAGGGCCAGGACAAAGGGATTGTTTGGAGAGCTTGAGCTGGCTGATGAATTTGCTTTGCATGGAACTGGCACGCTTCACACTTGGTTACTAGTGCAGTTGCATCTTGGAGGGCTTCTTGCCAAAAGAACCCTTGCCGGAAAGCCTTCCCGGCAAGCGCCCTTGCGCCAATGTGGTGGCCGCATATGCCTCCGTGTATTTTTGCCAACAGCTTTTGTCCATCTTCCCTGGAGATGCACTTCAGTCTGACACCGTTGAGCCTTCTTCTGTACAGCTCGTTATCCACGAACTGGTACATACTTGACTGCCTGGTTATCTTCTCTATTTCTTCTGGGTCGTCGGGAAGTTCTCCAGTTTGCAGAAAGCGGACGATCTGCTGCGCCCATGCCGGAGCTTGGGGCTCAACGGCAAGGACTAAAGGCATGAGGGCCGCTGCGGGGACCTCAGCTTCTACGGCAAGAACCTCTGGTCCCGCCGGAGCTGATGGTCCCCCGGCAAGCTCGCCGGGGCGAGGCTTGTCGGGAACGCTTGCTTCAACTGTACAGACCCGAGGACCTGCAGGAGCAAACTGTTCCTCAGCGTTCTGGTTGTTGATCTTGGGGACCTTGGCGGCGGCTTCAGGAAGATCCGCCGGCAAGTAGTCGCCGGAGACCAACTTTCTCTTCTTGTGTTGCCCAATTGGTGGTGTAACGGATGGTTGAGTCAGCTTGAGCAAGAAGGTCCCTGGTTCCACAGGTAACTTCATCGAAGCACACTTTGAAAGGCCATCTGCTATTTCATTCTGAGCTCTCGGGACGTGTTCCATTTGCAGACCTTCAAAGTGCTCCTCAAGCTTCCTCACTTCATCTACATAAGCTTCCATCAAAGGGCTCTGGTAACTCTTGTTAACCTGCCGGACCACCAACTGAGAATCTCCCCGTACAATCAGCTTCCTGATCCCAAGTTCGGCCGCAACCCTGAGGCCGGCAAGCAAGCCTTCATATTCAGCAGTGTTGTTTGTTGCTTGCTCCCTGGGAAAGTGCATCTGGATAACATACTTGAGGTGCTCTCCGGTGGGTGCGATGAGTACCACGCCGGCACCGGCGCCTTGCAGCGAGAAGGCACCGTCAAAATACATTACCCATTCACTTGTTGCTTCTTGTACGGGTGCACTTGTCTCCTGGACTTCCTCATCTGGCGTTTGGGGTCCATTCAGCTATGAATTCTGCCAAAGCTCGGCTCTGTATGGTTGAAGTACTTTCAAACTTGAGTCCAAAGCTCGACAGCTCCAGTGCCCACTCAACGATCCTGCCTGTTGCTTCTGGATTGTGCAATATCCTTTTTAGCGGGAAGCGAGTGACCACCATTATCTCATGTGCCTGGAAGTAATGGCGCAGCTTTCTCGAGGCCATGAGGAGGCCGAAAAGCAACTTTTGCACACCAGAGTATCTTGATCTAGCCCCCTGGAGAAGGGAACTTACAAAATACACTGGGCGCTGCACCATCTTTTTCCGCACTTCATCTTGTTCTTGCGCAGAGTTGTCCTTGTCGGGGCCAGAGCTTACCGGAGCAGCCCCCTGCTTGTCGCTGGATTCGCTTGTCGGTGGTGTAGACTCCTCGTCGGCCTCCCTCTCCGCTACTAACACAGCACTAACCACCTGGTTGGTCGCTGCTAGGTATAGCAACAACTTTTCCTGTGGTCTAGGTGCGACAAGTATTGGAGTGGAGGATAGGTACCGTTTCAAATCTTGCAGCGCTGCCTCCGCTTCCGGAGTCCACTTCATGGGACCTGCCTTCTTCAAGATTTTGAAGAAGGGTAGGGCGCGTTCCGCAGACTTCGAAATGAACCTACTGAGAGCAGCCACACAACCTGCAAGCCTTCTGACATCCTTGACGCGCTTCGGGGCCTCGATCTGCTCAATGGCTTTAATCTTGTCGGGGTTGGCTTCAATCCCCCTCTGCGACACAAAGAACCCGAGAAGCTTGCCGGAGGGGACTCCAAAGACGCACTTCTCGGGGTTCAACTTGAGCTGTATCCTGCGTAGATTCTGAAATGTTTCCTCCAAATCTTGGACCAGGGTTTCCTTGCTCTTGCTCTTCACCATGATGTCATCCATGTAAGCCTCTACATTTCTGTGGATCTGTGGCTCGAAAGCAGTGTGCACTACCCTTGCAAATGTTGATCCTGCATTCTTCAGTCCAAATGGCATGCGTATGAAACAATAAGTGCCACATGGAGTGATAAATGCAGTCTTCTCCTCATCTTCTTTGGCCATAAAGATCTGGTGGTAGCCTGAATATGCATCAAGAAAAGAGAGTAGCTCACATCCGGCAGTGGAGTCAACGATCTGGTCAATGCGCGGCAAGGGGAATGGATCCTTGGGACATGCTTTATTAACATCGGTGAAGTCTATACACAGTCTCCACTTCCCATTGGCCTTGCGCACGACGACCGGGTTTGCTAACCACGTTGGATGGATCACACCTCTAACTAGGCCTGCTGCCTCTAGTTTCTTGATTTCTTCGTTGATGAATTCTTGGCGCTCCACGGCTTGCTTCCTCACCTTCTGCTTGATGGGCCGCGCATGAGGACAGACAACAAGCTTGTGCTCAATTACCTTCCTGGGAACACCAGGGATGTCAGATGGTTGCCAGGCAAACACATCGACATTCGCCCGCAGGAAGGCAATGAGCGCGCTTTCCTATTTGCTGTCAAGCGTGGCACTGATGGTGAAGGTACCACCAGTGCCATCCTCCTTGGCGGACACCTTCTTGGTTGCCGGGGGAGCGGCCATCCCCTTCTTACACTTGCCGGTGGAGCTCGATGGAACGTCCTCGACGGCAGCGCAGCACTCCGAAGAGGTGCGGTTGCCGTAGTGGGCCCCAGAGCACTTGCCGGACTTGAGCCTCGTCTTCTTCCCCCCGGGAGCTTCAGCGGCAAGTGTGTCCTTTTCTGCCGCAGCTGCTGCATCCCGGTAGATCTTGTCGGCGCAGACAAGCGCATCTTTCTTGTCGCCATGGACAGTGATGACGCTTATCGGCCCCGGCATCTTGAGTACGTTGTAAGCATAGTGGGAAGCTGCCATGAACTTGGTGAGGGCGGGACGGCCGAGTATTCCATTGTATGGCAATGGAATATCGGCGACGTCGAATGTGATGCCCTCAGTTCTGAAGTTGAGCTCCCCGCCAAAGGTCACCGGCAGAGTGATCTTCCCCTTGAGCTTGCTCCTTCCCGGGTTGATTCCTTGGAAAGAACCGGTCTCTTCGAGCTCGCCATCTGGGATTTGGAGTTTCTTAATCACAGCAGAGGAGATCAAGTTCAGCCCGGCCCCGCCGTCAACCAACATTTTGGTGACCTTGAGGTTGCGGATGGTGGGTGAGACCAGCATCGGCAAGCACCCGACCGCAGTGGTGCGGTCAGGGTGATCCTCAAGATCAAAAATGATGGGCGTGCTGGACCATTTGAGGAGCCTGCGCGACTCCACGGGCGGCTCTGCTGCATTCACCTCGCGCACCCACTGCTTGAGCTGGCGGTGGGAGGTGTGCAGAGAGGCGCCACCGTCGACGCACAGGACCTCCGTGGCCTTCTGGAACTCCTGCTCGCTGTTATCCTCGTCCTCCATGTCTTCGTCGTCGTCCTCTTCATCCTTGTCGCGGCCCCGGGGAGGTCGATCACCTTGCCGCTGCTTGGCCTTGCCGCGGCGTCCTCCTCGGCCATTGAATGGCCGCTTCTTGCTTGGCTCTCCCCCGCCACCTTGGGCCTTCTCCTTGTCGCGCCTCTTGTACTCGGCTTTCTGCTGCTCGACGAGGTACTCGACGCGCTTGCAGTTGGATAGGTCGTGGCCCTTGGTGTGGTGGATCTTACAGTATTGCTTGTCGGAGCCGTCCTGCTTGTCGGCTGCCGCTACAGGGGCAGGCTCCTTGCCGGAGCCGCTAGCCTGTGTTTGCTTGGCGGGAGCCTCCTTGCCGGACTTCTCGACGGCAAGCACCTCCTTCTTGTTCTTTCTTCTGTTATTCCACCGCCGGCCCTTCTTTGCCGGGGCGGTGTCGTCGCTGTCGCTTCCTCCTGTGCCAGCATCCTCCCCGGGGAGTCTCCTCCCCTCTTCAGCGCGTGCGCACTTATCAGCCAGAGCGTAGAGCTCGCTGACATCCCGAATCTTGGTCATGGCCATTTCTTCACGCATGCGGCGGTTACGCACGTTCTGGTGGAACGCGCTGATAACCGCGGCAGGGTGAACGTCGGGGATGTTGTGTTGTACACGACTGAAGCGTTGGATGTACTTGCGCAGGGATTCTCCTTCCTTCTGGGCCAGAATGTGGAGATCGCTCTCCTGGCCGTGGGGTTTGTGGCCGCCAGTGAAGGCGCCCACAAACTGGTGGCAAAGGTCTGCCCAAGAAGAAATGGAGCTTTCGGGCAAGTGCATAAGCCACGAACGAACGTTCGGCTTAAGCACGAGCGGGAAGTAATTTGCCAAAATCTTCTCGTCGCGCCCCCCGGCAGCCTGCACTGCAATGGTGTAAACGCTGAGGAACTCCGAGGGGTGCGTCTTGCCGTCGTACTTCTCCGGTACGTCGGGCTTGAAATTCTTCATGCTGGGCCACTGGACGCGCCGCAGCTCACGGGTGAACGCAGGGCAGCCTGCCGCGTATGGCAAGTCGCCTGGTTCACCGGGCGCGCGCGCGTCGACAGTGTTCCCAGCCCTCTGGTCCGATTGTCGCCGGGCTTCTCGGCGGCGCTCGATCGTTGTGCGAGCGTCTTCTTGTCGCCGATCGTCAAGGACTTGGCGCTGGTCCCGACGAGCCCGCGGATCCGACGACGCCGTGGAGCCGTCGTCGGTGTTGTTCCGGCGGGGCGGCGTCTTCTGCTTCTGCGGCGGGGAGTGCACGGTGGTTGCACCCCCGGCAGTCTTGTCGCCGTCGGCCTTCGTCTTTTCATCTTGCCGCGGCCGCGAGGTCGCCGGCTGCTGTGGAGAGTCGTTGTTGGCGAAGGCGATCAGGCTCTGGATGGTGGCCCTCCAGTCTTCGGCCTTGTCTGCCGCTGGAGGGAAGTCGAGGAGCAGTTGCGCCCTCGCGAGCGCTTCTGCTGGAGTGGAGGGGAACGGGGGCGAACGGTGCGAGGAGCGGGATATGCTCGGGCTCCTAACGGCGTTAGAAGGAGCAGGGTCCCGCCCCGGCGCCTTCGCTTTGCTTGTGCCCGGACGATGGCCCGGAGCGTCCCGCGAGCCTCCGGTTTGGCCTTGTCCCAGCAAGCGTATACCACCTCCCGTGGTATGGCGCTGCTGGGTTGTCGTATGCTGAGATGGACGTGGCGCGTCCACGGAGACCGAGTCTCGGTCGTCCGCTCTGTCCTTGGATTTGGTGGCGCCGCGAGTGTCCTCGCCGGCGACCTCCCTTCCGACGGCGTCTCCCCCGCCCACCGTTGGTTCTGGTGGCGGCGGATGAGACGCAGACGGGCCTCCGACCTCCGAAGCCTTCTTCTTCGGGGCCATGGTGCTGTTGTCGACGAAGTTGCTGATGAAACTGGAGAGGTTGATGAAGAACGCGCCCGCGTGAACGCCGGATCAGATTCGCACAACCTCGACGCCCCCTACCTGGCGCGCCAAAGATGTCGGGGGAAACTGTCCGCCACGAGCACCTATGGGACCGGAGCCCCTCGTCTGTGCGGTAAGAGGGCGGAGGGAGCACGAAGAGCAGATCGTAGCGAGCACGCGGGTAGTTTTACCCAGGTTCGGGCCGCGATGAACGCGTAAAACCCTACTCTTGCTTGGTTTGTATTGAGTTGGAGAGCTCGGGAGCTTGAAGAACTAGCTACACCGAGCGTATGAGCGATCTAGGTTCCGAACCTCCGAACCTCCTCCACGTTGTGCATGGGCCTCCTTTTATAGTGCAAGGGGTCACCGACAGGTGTCAACGTAGGAGAAAGGGGTAAAAATGTAAAAGAGGTGGTAGTTGTAACAGTGCGGAATAGTGGAGCTACAGTGCGTGAACAGTGGTCGCTACCTACTTTGACAGTGGGGGACAAGGGCATTTAATGCCCGTCGCCGTCGACCCCAAAAGCTCCCGCCCTTGCGTCTCCGTTTGCCACGGCGATGGCTTCACCACCGTGGAGTGCCACCGTGTCCCCCAGGCTGCACAGCCATCCGCCACGCGTCCCTGAAAAAACCCTAGGGCGACGCGTGGGCCGATGAGCTGGAGCGCGGGCACACAGCGCAACTCTCCCGGCAAGCACCTTGCCGGGGTCTTGACCTTGCCGGGCCCGGGAGCTTGCCGGGCTCTGAAGCTTGTCGCTCCCCGGGCCCTGCTGGGGCGCATGTTGCGCCAAGGCATGTCTTCTATGATGTAATCTTCTAGTCCTTCTGGCAAGCTCCTCTTGCCAGGGCCTTGTGTGAGTGAGGTAACCTTGAGCCTGGAACGGCCTTCCCGGCAAGCTCCGCTTGCCGGGGTCTCGATCTTCTGTCTTGTATACTTTGTTTTTGAATGGTTTTTCATGGAGCAGGAAGGTCTCCGGCGAGCACGTGGTAAACCCTGCCGCGGGAAGCTGCTACTGTCCGTGCACAAGTTGGGGTACAGAGGTACCCCTACCTTAGTACACCGACATTATGGGTCATTAACGCAAAAAAACGTATACTAGTACGACATAGAAACCGTGTGTTTTGTAATCCTCTAATGATTAACGCAAAAAAATGCACACGGCACACATGCTAATCAACGCACAAAGCCCTTAAAGGATGCTCTTACCGACATTGTATGTTAATACTACATACTTAAAGTACTACTGGTAATTTGCTCTAATACTACAAACTTAAACTACTTCTCACATGCTGCCATCACGACATGCTGGTCAGACGCCGACGTTCTCCTTCCCGGCCTTGTAGGCGGCAGCCCACCGTGCTTCGAACTCCGCCAAGCTCTCCTCACCACGGCGTGCGGCCTCTTTTTTCTTGCGGTGGCGGGTCTCTCTTTTCTTGACTGCTTTCTGCCTTTTCCGCTCTTTCTGTGCGGCTTTGGCCGCCTCTAGATCCACCACCCATTCGGCCATGGCAGCCTCAAAGTCCGCCCATGTAACTGTCTGGCGACTGGCGGCGATGAAATCGGCGCGGCGAGATGCCATCGCTTCCTTACCGTGTGTGCGGTCGCGGGCGGCGAGGAACGTGGCATGGCGGGATGCCATCGCTTCCTTACCAATTAATGTGTGCCGCGGTGCCATGGACGACGCCTGGAGAGAGCTCTGGGACGGTGGGGCCGGGCAGCCGTACAATGCGGTGGTATTCAAGAGCTCAACCACAAATGACAACATAAATTTGGCTTCCCTTACAATTTTGCTCGTTCATCATCGCACACGGTTCATCTCCGTCGCTTCCGGAAAAAGTGTGCGCTGAGCCTATTGTGTGTTGTGTTACGATTGGCTGAAACCCCAGCCATGCGGATCGCGTGTGTGCACCGTTGAATGTGCCACGATCGAATAGCAATCCATGTCCCTCACATCACACCTGTGCACCTGTAGCTGGATTGGATTTATATGGGCTAAATGCCTAGAAAATGCACATAATCCCCTAAATATGGTAAATGAGCCCGGAAAAATGCCAAATTTGAACATGGTGACTTGAAGGGTGTATGCTCATAGAAAAAACTCGTGGACAAAGAACGAAGAAAATTTGGATTCCCCTTCAATCTTGAGGATTTCCCTTTCGAAAGCATGAAACTTCCTCGGTGATGGTTCGATTTATGAAGGGCGTGCATGACAACATAAGCCAAACCTTCTCAAATTTTTACCAAGGCATGGTGAGGTCATACCATGGCACCATGCCAGGCGTCATGTTTTTTAATCATTTATTTTATTTTTTCTATAGTTGAAAACTCAATAAACAGACATTTGTGGTTGACTATTGCCACACATTTCATCGAAATATTTGTCCATTCCTTGAAAAAGGCATGAGAATTTACTAAATGGCACGAGCATGGTTTTCTAGGCCGTTCTTGTGGACCCTTTCATGCATCGATTGTTTGAACTTGAATTATGCGCATTAATGCTTAGGAAATGCACATAATCCCCTAAATATGGCAAATGAACCCGGAAAAGTGCCAAATTTGAACAAGTTGATTTGCAGGTTATATGTTCATTGTAGAAAAAAACTCGTGGACAAAGGACAAATGAAATTTGGACCCCCCCCCTTCAATCTTGGTGATTTCCCCCTTGAAACCATGAAACTTCCTCGGTGATGGTTTGATTTATGAAAGGCGTGCATCACGACATAAGGAAAACATTCTCCAATTTTTACCAGGGCATGGTGACGCCATACCATGGCACCACGCCAGGCGTCATGTTTCCAACCATGTGTTTCCTTTTTTGTATAGTTGTTAACCGAGTAAATGACGCTTTTATGGTTGACTACTGCCACATATTTCCTTGAAATATCTGCCCATTCCTAGTAAAAGGCATGAGAATGTGCTAAATAACACGAGCATAGTTTTCCAGACCCTTCTTGTGCACCTTTTCGTGCACCGATTGTTAGAATTTGAATTATGTCCAGTAATGCTTAGAAAATCCACATAATCCCCTAAATATGGTAAATGAGCCCGGGAAAATGTCAAATTTGAACACGTTGCATTTGAGGAATTTGCTGATTGTTAGAAAAAAACTGAATGACAAACTAGGACGGAAATTAGGATTCCCCTTCAATCTTGGGGATTTTCCCTCACAAAAGCATGGAACTTCTGCGGTGATGGTTCGATTTATGAAGGGCGTGCATGACAACATAAGCCAAACCTTCTCAAATTTTTACCAAGGCATGGTGAGGTCATACCATGGCACCATGCCAAGCGTCATGTTTTTTAAGAATTTATTTAATCTTTTTATAGTTGAAAACCCAACAAACAGACATTTGTGGTTGACTATTGCCACACATTTCATCGAAATATCTGTCCATTCCTTGAAAAATGCATGAGAATTTACTAAATGGCACGAGCATGGTTTTCCAGACCGTTCTCGTGCACCTTTTCATGCACTAGATGTTTGGATTTGAATTATGTCCTTTAATGCCTAGAAAATGCACATAATCCCCTAAATATGGTAAATGACCTCGGGAAAATGTCAATTTTGAACACGGAGATTTGCAGGTTGTATGTTCATCATAGAAAAAAACTCGTGGACAAAGGACAAAGGAAATTTGGACCCCCCCTTCAATCTTGGTGATTTCCCCCTTGAAACCATGAAACTTCCTCGATGATGGTTCGATTTATGAAAGGCGCGCATCACGACATAAGGAAAACATTCTCCAGTTTTTACCAAGGCATGGTGAGGCCATACCATGGCACCACGCCAGGCGACATGTTTTCCAACCATGTGTTTCATTTTTTGTATAGTTGTTAACCGAGTAAACGACGCGTTTATGGTTGACTATTGCCACACATTTCCTTGAAATACATGCCCATTCCATGTAAAAGGCATGAGAATGTGCTAAATAACATGAGCATGGTTTTCCAGACCGTTCTTGTGCACCTTTTCATGCACCGATTGTTCGAGTTTGAATTATGCCCATTAATGCCTAGAAAATGCACATAATCCCCTAAATATGGTAAATGAGCCCGGGAAAATGTCAAACTTGAACACATTGCATTTGAGGCAATACGTTGATCGTTGGAAAAAACGAATGACTAACTTGGACGGAAATTAGGATCCCCCTTCAATCTTGGGGATTTTCCCTCTCGGAAGCATAGAACTTCCTCGGTGATGGTTCGATTTACGAAGGGCATGCATGACGACATAAGCGAGCCCTTCTCAATTTTTTACCATGGCATGGTAAGGTCATACCATGGCACCATGCGAGGCATCATGTTTTTAAGCATTTATTTCATTTTTTCTATAGTTGAAAACTCAACAAACAAACATTTGTGGTTGACTATTGCCACACATTTCATCGAAATATCTATCCATTCCTTGTAAAAGGCATGAGAATTTACTAAATGACACTTGTGGACCCTTTCATGCATCGATTGTCTGAACTTGAATTATGCGCATTAATGCCTAGGAAATGCACATAATCTCCTAAATATGGCAAATGAACCCGGGAAAGTGCCAAATTTGAACACGGTGATTTGCAGGTTGTATGCTCATCATAGATAAAAAAACTCATGGACAAAGGACAAAGGAAATTTGGATCCCCCTTCAATCTTGGTGATTTCCCCATTGAAACCATGAAACTTCCTCGGATGATGGTTCGTTTTATGAAAGGCGCGCATCACGACATAAGGAAAGCATTCTCCAATTTTTACCAGCGCATGGTGATGCCATACCATGGCACCACACTAGGCGTCATGTTTTCCAACCATGTGTTTCATTTTTTGTATAGCACGAGCATGGTTTTCTAGACCGTTCTTGTGCACCTTTTCATGCATCGATTGTTTGAATTTGAATTATGTGCATTAATGCGTACAAAATGCACACAATCCCCTAAATATTGTAAATGAACCCGGAGAAGTGTCAAATTTGAACACGGTGATTAGCAGGGTTTATGTTCATCGTAGAAAAAACTCATGGATGAAGGACAAAGGAAATTTGGATTGACATTCAATCTCAGTGATTTACTATCGCACATGATTCATCTCCGTCGACTCTACGAACCGTGTGTGTTCACTCACACATGCAAAAGGAAAAGAAACCCCTCGCCCACTTCGTCCCCACTTACTCGCCGCGGACTCCTCCACAACTCTGGGCCCTAAGCTCGACGGTTGTTGGCAGCGGGCGTAGGTCGCTCTCCCAACGGCACCGGATTTTGCCTCCACCGCTTTCCGCCGCCTATCTGCACCGACATTCTAGACTCTGGTCGACTGGGGTTTTCTGCGGGATTGGGCCTGGGATGTTTCTCATGGAGAAGGTAATCGACTTAATTAGCGAAATATTCACTCATCTCTTATCGCAGTCCGTCCGTCGCTGTTAATCAACCGGTGGAAATTGCCGTGGAATCATTGTTGTTCTAGCTGATTCGTGGGTGTTCATTCATGTGTGCACAGCGCAAGCACAAATCGGGCAACTGTGGTCGTGGCCAGTCGGAAACGAAGTTCTATCTCACCATTCCGGATGACTTCAGGGAGCGCTCGGTATGTTCAATCTCAACCTACCACGGTCGGCATGGCCTAAATTTGTGAACATATACCATCTGTTGCTACATTATCTATATATTTGCATCAAATCTTTGTTACATTTGCTATTTTTAATTCTATATTTATGTACTTTGCTTGCATCTATATATGGATATGTTCTATCAGTTACTCCCATGTTTGCATCTTGTTCGGTTATTTCAATATATCTACTTTACGATCTTAATTTTCATTTCAAGCAGTACATCACTTGCTTTGCAAGAACATGGGTAGAAGGAAATCTTGGGCTTTACTTTGCTGATGACTCCTAGGATGTCATATTGACAACGCAACATGGATTTACAATGACGGTTAGCGTAAAACTTGATAAAGATGGTCACTCCTATTTTAATGCGGACCTTTGGAGAAAAACGTCTAGGTGTTATGAACTGAAAGTTGGCAATAAAATTCTAGTGCACGCACCACAGCCTGGTCTAATTAACATGGATGTTTACTTCCCCAACGTCATCAGCCGATCAAAGTCTGATCGAGGTTAGTGTCCTTTCAACTTTATCCATGCTGGCATATTACTATTTAAGCAAATAATTGACCACTATTTAAGCAACCAATTATGATATCATATTTTGACTCCGTTCCTAGGCAGTAACAAATTCTGTTTACCAATTTAAGCGCACTATATATTCTTCTGCCATGTTCTGAATAAATAATACCTTTCCACCTTTTAAGCAGGGTATGTTGGATGCATACTGAACGATCTGCATGTTACTAAGCGTACCAAATTTCACTTGAAGGACTTGAAGCATGTCATAAACTTTGTTGATAATCTGATAGAGATAGCATAGTGTATGAACGCTGGATTTTGGATGGGATTAATTAGACCTATGGTGCACGCACTGAACAAGACCAATTATGTGCACAAAGCGCTGGTAAAAAGTCTTATTTTAATGTTGATGCTCATAAACTATATATATCTTCAATGATATGTTACAATTGTTTTTTATTCTACATGTCAACAGAAATTGCCCCCTGTTGCCGTTCCTGGATCGATTTCCCGGCGTGGTCGAATTACACTTGAGCTTGCTAACAATGCCAAAATGCTTGCAAGGTACTGCATTTCCCGCAAAAATGGAACCATTCAAATTAACAAGTTCTCGTTTCTCGTGGCAATGCATCCATACTGGAAAATTGGAGACAATGTTCTACTCCTGCTCTACCAAGGCACAGGAGGGCTCTTCCTTTTCATTGATGAGATGCCGAGTCGCCATGATCAAGCTGCTTCCAGTGGATAGTTTTGATTGTTGGCCCTCAGCCTCTTAAAATGTGCTAGTTGTTACTATATATGTTAAGTATGTAGATATGGACCATATGGTTGTTGGCCCTTAGCCTCTTAAAATGTGATAGTTGTTACTATGTTAAGTATGTAGACATGGACCATATGGTTGTCAAAACTGTGTTACGAAGATCCTCCTTTTGTCGAATAGTGTAACCACTATATATATGTTACTCAAATGTTGTTACCCAAGTTCATAAATTTGCATGGGAAGTATTAGTATCATACACAGTTCATTGTGTTTAAGCGTGTGCCAGATGTCCAGAAGGCATTTGCATATTAACTGTCCATATTGCAAATTCACACACATGTTCACATAAGGAAACGTATGTGTAACATACAAATCATCGCACACGAGTACTCGCAGACGCATCGGGTGCGATACTCCTAGCCACCGCAAGCAACTAGTTTTCATTTTTCAAAGTTTTTTGTACACACAGAATCACACACAAAGTAACTGCATTGACCGTCTGCGTTGTAATTTCTCATCGCAAACAGTTCATCCGAGTCAGCTATTTGCCACGTATCACACACATCTTGTTTACACGACTCGTTTGTGTTCTTTTGGCTCATCGCAAACAGTTCATCCAAGTTAACTTTATGCCATATATCGCACACACATTGATATGGCTGCCCGTTTCTGTTGTTCTACCTCATCGTAAACAGTTCGAATGGATTAAACGTGTGTCCTACATCGCACACACATTGTTATGGCTGCCCGTTTCTGTTGTTCTACCTCATCGCAGACAGTTTGAATGGATTAACCGTATGCCCTGTATCGCACACGCAACTAAAATCTTTACCGTGTTTGATGCATCCATCATCGCAAAAGTTTTGCACCTTTTTTGACGGATTTTTACACCACCGTTTGCGATTATTGCGTCGCACACAGTTTCGGCAAAGGTTCTCTGGTCATAGTGTCGCGTTAGCAGTCTCCTGCAGTAGTGCACCATGGACTACATAAGGAGCAAAATGAGTGAATCTAAACTCTAAAATGTATCTGTATACATCTGTATGTGATCCATAGTGGAAATCTCTACAAGGACTTATATTTTGGAACACATGGAGTATAATAGTATAGTACAATATGTTCCTTGTTGTGAAGAGGAGTCGGGACATTTGTAGTGTACATGTCTATTCGCTCGGTTGGGATGGATACTTTCAACTCTTTGGGCCTCTTTGATACGTATCATTTTGTAAACATAGGAACACGAATTGTAGTGGCCTACCCACTTGAATCCTATAAGATTAGCAAGAAAATGTGGGGAGTTGTGTCGCCTTTGAGAGTTACACTGATATTAACAATACCGCACCTTCAGTTGAAGAGAGTTGTTTTCCGAAGCCTGTCTAGTCATACCGGCAATAGTAGCCCATATTTTCTAGCAAGTTCCACTTTTCTGATTTTACTTGTGATGCTTACGGTTTTCCCGTTATATCTACACTATGATTTGTGTTGGTGCTTTGTGTCGCACTAGCAGCAGTCCACTCTTGAAGCAAAACAACACACCAATCATAAGTCAAAAGCTTACTTCTTCAAATATGAATTGTGATATGATACTGATATTAGTTAACAGACACACATTTAATTGGTCAGCTAATGCTCCCACTTGATTTCCAAATGCATGTGGCCACACATAGAGAGACATCATGGAATTGCATTTCTTTGGGCTCTGTGATTGATGAGTGGGCTCCCAACATTGTATAGAAAGAAGCAGAATCTCAATAATATGCTTCCTCTTCTATTCTTTAGCATGTTCCTCTTTTGTTATTATTTATTTAGTAAGTACAGTATGTTCCTTGTGAGGAAGGGGAGCAGGGACATCTGCGGTCAACAGCTGATAGAGCTGGCATGTAGGTGATCGATAGGCTTTCAATTAGTAGCGGCAATACAACACCGTATTTTCTAGCCAGTTCCACTTTCCTGATTTATTTATGCTGGGTATAGTGTACCCCTTTTATCTACACTATGATATGCCTAGTTGTTGTGTGCTCTTGTTACCATGGTTTGGCAATAATCTTTCTATACAATATATTATGAACCTATCATCTGCTGACTATCCTTACTTCTGGAGCTCCCAACAGGGAGCCTATTTTTTGTGTAGTTGTGCCAGATTATATTGATGCATGCACCATATTATAGCACACATGGGCTCTCCCATCAGAATCCAGTGATAGCACACAAGGGTTTATAGGGAGCCCCTATTATATTAGAATATCCTCTACAAAGATAATCTCACTACTATTTATGTTTTCATGCTTCTCAGATATTGTACATAATCACAATCAATATGGGAATGCATGCATCACAAGAATATTACGAAACAGTGCAATGACTAACAAAATTGGCACCAAGGCATTGAGTTCCATTCTGGATGCAATGAAACTCATACTCTCTCCATCTGCAGATTCTTGTTCAGAATATGATTCTAATGACTATTCCGACCTCGAGGAGTCGAAGGCAGACGACCTTTCTTGTTCACCCTTCAAGGCGCTTGTTCTAATTTTGCAAGGTTGTATTGATTGCACATATCATGCTTAAGGTGTATTGCATTTCTTCTACTTCGTTGCACCACCATTTGCTTAGTTTACTCATCATATATGTCAAGATGACATGCCCATACATTATCAATACATATTCCATCTATCATCGTACCATGTTTTCCCACTCAAATGTTGTTCTTGTGCATCAGAAATCAAAAAGGAAGAGGGTGATTGCCGAACCTGAAGGAGCACCAGCAAATTTGGTGGTGCTGGAGAAATCAGATCGCACCCCATGAGGGAGTCCTAGATTCAGGGGTCCTCGGGCGTCCGGGTCGATGAAGCTGGGCCGTATTGATGGGCCACGAAGATAGAAGCAGAAGACCTTCCCCTGTATTCGGTCAGGAATCCTATGTGTTGGGGAACGTAGTATTTTAAAATTTTCCTACGATCACGCAAGATCTATCTACCAGATGCATAGCAACGAGAGGGAAGATTGTGTCTACGTACCCTCGTAGACCGGAAGCGGAAGCGTCAAGTGACGCGGTTGATGTAGTCGAACTTCTTCGCGATTCAACCGATCAAGCACCAAACGTACGGCACCTCCGCGTTCAACACACGTTCAGCTTGATGACGTCCCACGAGCTCTTGATCCAGTTGAGCTTCACGGGAGAGTTTCGTCAGCACGACGGCGTGGTGACGGATATGATGTATTCACCGGCGTAGGGCTTCGCCTAAGCACTGCAACGGTATGACCGAGGTGTGTTTCTGTGGAGGGGGGCACCGCACACGGCTGGAACAATTCAACTTGTGTGTCTTTGGGTGCACCTCTGCCCCCGTATATAAAGGAGCAAGGGGGAGGCCGGCCGGCCCTTCTATGGTGCGGCTAGGAGTGCAATCCTACTAGGAATAGGATTGCAATCCTATTACTAGTAGGAACTACCAAAGAAGGAAGAGAGGGAAAGGAAAAGAGGGAGAGGTGGCGCCCCCCAATCCTAGTCCAACTAGGAACCCTAGGTGGGGCGCCGGCCAGCCCCTATGGGCTGCCTCTCTCGTTTCCATAAGGCCCACTATGGACCATCCCCCTTCGTAGGGGATTCCGGTAACCCCCTCCGGCAATCCCGTTAAATCCGAAACTTTTCCGGAACACTTCCGGTGTCTGAATATAGTCCTCCAATATATCAATCTTTATGTCTCGGACATTCCGAGACTCCTCGTCATGTCCGTGATCTCATCCGGGACTCCAAACTACCTTCGGTACATCAAAACTCATAAACTCATAATACCGATCGTCATCAAACGTTAAGCGTGCGGACCCTACGGGTTCGAGAACTATGCAGACATGACCGAGACTCATCTCCTGTCAATAACCAATAGCGGAAGCTGGATGTTCATATTGGCTCCTACATATTCTACGAAGATCTTTTATCGGTCAAAACCGCATAACAACATACGTTGTTCCTTTTGTCATCGGTATGTTACTTGCCCGAGATTCGATCGTCGGTATCTCCATACCTAGTTCAATCTCGTTACCGGCAAGTCTCTTTACTCGTTCCGTAACACATCATCTCGTGACTAACTCATTAGTCTTTTGCTTGCAAGGCTTATTGTGATGTGTGTTACCGAGAGGGCCCAGAGATACCTCTCCGACACTCGGAGTGACAAATCCTAATCTTGATCTATGCCAACACCATGAATACTTTCGGAGACACCTGTAGAGCATCTTTATGATCACCCAGTTACGTTGTGACGTTTGATAGCACACAAGGTGTTCCTACGGTATTCGGGAGTTGCATAATCTCATAGTCATAGGAACATGTATAAGTCATGAAGAAAGCAATAGCAGTAAAACTAAACGATCATAGTGCTATGCTAACGGATGGGTCTTTTCCATCACATCATTCTCCTAATGATGTGATCCCGTTGATCAAATGACAACTCATGTCTATGGTTAGGAAACATAACCATCTTTGATCAATGAGCTAGTCTAGTAGAGGCGTACTAGGGACACTCTGTTTTGTCTATGTATTCACACATGTACTAAGTTTCCGGTTAATACAATTCTAGCATGAATAATAAACATTTATCATGATATAAGGAAATATAAATAACAACTTTATTATTGCCTCTAGGGCATATTTCCTTCAGTCTCTCACTTGCATTAGAGTCAATAATCTAGCTCACATTGCCATGTGATTTAATACCGATAGTTCACATCGTTATGTGAATAACACCCATAGTTCACATCGCCATGTGACCAACACCCAAAGGGTTTACTAGAGTCAATAATCTAGTTCACATAGCTATGTGATTAATACCCAAGAGTAATAAGGTGTGATCATGTTTTGCTTGTGAGAGAAGTTTAGTCAACGGGCCTGTCACATTCAGATCCGTATGTATTTCGCAAATTTCTATGTCTACAATGCTCTGCATAGAGCTACTCTAGCTAATTGCTCCCACTTTCAATACGCATCCAGATTGATACTTAGAGTCATCTGGATTTAGTGTCAAAGCTTGCATCGGCGTAACCCTTTACGACGAACTCTTTATCACCTCAATAATCGAGAAACATTTCCTTAGTCATCCAGTTACTAAGGATAATTTTGACCGCTGTACAGTGATCTACTCCTGGATCACTATTGTACCCCCTTGACAAACTCATGGCAAGGTACACAACATGTTTGGTACACAGCATGGCATACTTTATAGAACCTATGGCTGAGGCATAGGGAATGACTTTCATTCTCTCTATATTTTTCTGCCGTGGTCTGGCTTTGAGTCTTACTCAACTTCACACCTTACAAGTCAGGCAAGAACTCCTTCTTTGACTGATCCATTTTGAACTACTTCAAAATCTTTTCAAGGTATGTACTCATCGAAAGTCTTATCAAGCGTCTTGATCTATCTCTATAGATCTTGATGCCCAATATGTAAGCAGCTTCACCAAGGTCTTTCTTTGAAAAAATCCTTTCAAACACTCCTTTATGCTTTCCAGAAAATTCTACATCATTTTCGATCGACAATATGTCATTCACATATACTTATCAGAAAGGTTGTAGTGCTCCCACTCACTTTTTGTAAATACAGGCTTCACCGCAAGTCTGTATAAATCTATATGCTTTGATCAACTTATCAAAGCGTATATTCCAACTCCGAGATGCTTGCACCAGTCCATAGATGGATCGCTGGAGCTTGCATACTTTGTTAGCACCTTTTGGATCGACAAAACCTTCTGGTTGCATCATATACAACTCTTCTTTGAGATATCCATTCAGGAATGCAGTTTTGACATCCATTTGCCAGATTTCATAATCATAAAATGCGGCAATTGCTAACATGATTCGGACAGACTTAAGCATCGCTACAGGTGAGAAAGTCTTATCGTAGTCAACTCCTTGAACTTGTCGAAACCCTTTCGCAACAAGTCGAGCTTTGTAAACAGTAACATTACCGTCTGCGTCGGTCTTCCTCTTGAAGATCCATTTATTTTTGATGGCCTGCCGATCATCGGGCAAGTCAACCAAAGTCCACACTTTGTTCTCATACATGGATCCCATCTCAGATTTCATGGCTTCAAGCCATTTTGCGGAATCTGGGCTCATCATCGCTTCCTCATAGTTCGCAGGTTCATCATGGTCTAGTAACATGATTTCCAGAACTGGGTTGCCGTACCACTCTGGTGCGGAACGTACTCTGGTTGATCTACGACGTTCAGCAGAAACTTGATCCGAAGTTTCATGATCATCATCATTAACTTCCTCACTGATTGGTGTAGGAATCACTGGAACAATTTTCTGTGATGTACTACTTTCCAATCCGGGAGAAGGTACAATTACCTCATCAAGTTCTACTTTCCTCCCACTCACTTCTTTCGAGAGAAACTCCTTCTAGAAAGGATCCATTCTTAGCAACGAATATCTTGCCTTAGGATCTGTGATAGAAGGTGTACCCAACAGTTTCTTTTTGGGTATCCTATGAAGATTTACTTCTCCGGTTTGGGTTCGAGCTTATCATGTTGAAACTTTTTCACATAAGCATCGCAGTGCCAAACTTAAAGAAATGACAGCTTATGTTTCTCGTCAAACCACAGTTCATACGGTGTCATCTCCACGGATTTAGATGGTGCCCTATTTAACGTGAATGTAGCTGTCTCTAATGCATAACCCCAAAAGCGATAATAATAGATCGGTAAGAGACATCATCGATCGCACCATATCTAATAAAGTACGGTTATGATGTTCGGACACACCATTACACTATGGTGTTCCAGATGGCGTGAGTAGTGAAACTATTTCACATTGTTTTTACTGAAGGCCAAACTCGCTAACTCAAATATTTTACCTCTACGATCATATCGTAGAAACTCTTATTTTCTTGTTACGATGATTCTCCACTTCACTCTGAAATTCTTTGAACTTTTCAAATGTTTCAAACTTGTGCTTCATTAAGTAGATATACCCATATCTGCTCAAATCATCAGCGACGGTCAGAAAATAACGATACCCGCCGCGAGCTTCAACACTCATTGGTCCACATATATCTGTATGTATGATCTCCAACAAATCTGTTGCTCGCTCCATAGTTCCGGAGAACGGAGTTTTAGTCATCTTCCCCATGAGGCATGGTTCGCAAGCACCAAGTGATTCATAATCAAGTGATTCCAAAAGTCCATCACTATGGAGTTTCATCATGCGCTTTACACCAATATGACCTAAACGGCAGTGCCACAAATAAGTTGCACTATCATTATTAACCTTGCATCTTTTGGCTTCAATATTATGAATATGTGTATCACCACGATCGAGATCCAACAAACCATTTTCATTGGGTGTATGACCATAGAAGGTTTTATTCATGTAAACAGAACAACAATTATTCTCTAACTTACATGAATAACCATATTGCAATAAACATGATCAAATCATATTCATGCTCAACACCAAATAACACTTATTTAGGTTCAACACTAATCCCGAAAGTATAGGGAGTGTGCGATGATGATCATATCAATCTTGGAACTACTTCCAATACACATCGTCACTTCATCCTTTAACTAGTTTCTGTTCATTATGCAACTCCCATTTCGAGTTACTACTCTTTAGCAACTGAACCAATATCAAATACCGAGGGGTTGCTATGAACACTAGTAAAATACACATCAATAATATGTATATCAAATATACCTTTGTTCACTTTGCCATCCTTCTTATCCGCCAAATATCTAGGGCAGTTCCACTTCTAGTGACCATTTCCTTTGCAGTAGAAGCACTTAGTTTCAGGCTTCAGTTTAGCTTTGGGTTTCTTCACGGGAGTGACAACTTGCTTGTCATACTTCTTGAAGTTCCCCTTCTATCCCTTTGCCCTTTACTTGAAACAAGTGGTCTGGTTAACCATCAACACTTGATGCTCTTTCTTGATTTCTACCTTCGCCGATTTCAGCATCGTGAAGAGCTCGGGAATTACTTTCGTCATCCCTTGCATATTATAGTTCATCACGAAGTTCTACTAACTTGGTGATAGTGTCTAGAGAACTTTGTCAATTACTATCTTATCTGGAAGTTTAACTCCCACTTGATTCAAGCAATTGTACTACCCAGACAATCTGAGCACATGCTCACTGGTTGAGCTATTCTCCTCCATCTTGTAGGCAAAGTACTGTCAGAGGTCTTATACCTCTCGACACGGGCATGAGTATGAAATACTAATTTCAACTCTTGGAACATCTCATATGCTCCGTGGCATTTCAAAACGTTTTTGAAGTCCCGGTTATAAGCCGTAAAGCATGGTGCACTAAACTATCAAGTAGTCATCATATCGAGCTTTTGTCAAAACGTTCATAACATCTACATCTGCTCCTGCAATAGGTCTGTCACCTAGTGGTGCATCAAGGACATAATTCTTCTGTGCAGCAATGAGGATAATCCTCAGATCACGGAACAATTCCGCATCATTGCTACTAACATCTTTCAACTTGGTTTTCTCTAGGAACATATAAAAAATAAACGTGGAGCAACATCGCGAGCTATTGATCTACAACATAGATATGCTAATACTACCAGGACTAAGTTCATGATAAATTAAAGTTCACTTAATCATATTACTTAAGAACTCCCACTTAGATAGACATCCCTCCGGTCATCTAAATGATCATGTGATCCAAATCAACTAAACCATGTCCGATCATCACGTGAGATGGAGTAGTTTCAATGGTGAACATCTTATGTTGATCATATCTACTACATGATTCACGCTCGACCTTTAGGTCTCCAGTGTTGCGAGGCCATATCTGTATATGCTAGGCTCGTCAAGTTTAACCCGAGTATTCTGCGTGTGCAAAACTGGCTTACACCCGTTGTATTTGAACGTAGAGCTTATCACACCCGATCATCACGTGGTGTCTCGGCACGACGAACTTTCGCAACGGTGCATACTCAGGGAGAACACTTATACCTTGAAATTTAGTAAGGGATCATCTTATAAACTACCGTAGTTCTAAGCAAAATAAGAAGCACAATAAGATAAACATCACATGTAATCAAAATATGTGACATGATATGGCCATCATCATCTTGTGCTTTTGATCTCCATCTCCAAAGCACCGTCATGATCACCTTCGTCACCGGCGTGACACCTTGATCTCCATCGTAGCATCGTTGTCGTCTCGCCAACTATTGCTTCTACGAATATCGCTACCGCTTAGTGATAAAGTAAAGCAATTACATGGCGATTGCATTTCATACAATAAAGCGACAACCATATGGCTCCTGCCAGTTGCCGATAACTTTACAAAACATGATCATCTCATACAAAACCGTATAACTCATCATGTCTTGACCATATCACATCACAACATGCCCTGCAAAAACAAGTTAGACGTCCTCTACTTTGTTGTTGCAAGTTTTACGTGGCTGCTACGGGCTTAGCAAGAACCGTTCTTACCTACGCATACAAAACCACAACGATGTTTTGTCAAGTATGTGCTGTTTTAACCTTCACAAGGACCGGGCGTAGCCACACTTGATTCAGCTAAAGTGAGAGAGACAGACACCCGCCAGTCACCTTTAAGCAACGAGTGCTCGTAACGGTGAAACCAGTCTCGCGTAAGCGTACGCGTAATGTCGGTCCGGGCCGCTTCATCTCACAATACCACCGAAGCAAAGTATGACATGCTGGTAAGCAGTATGACTAGTATCGCCCACAACTCATTATGTTCTACTCGTGCATATCATCTACGCATAGACCTGGCTCTGATGCCACTGTTGGGGAATGTAGTATTTTAAAATTTTCCTACGATCACGCAAGATCTATCTACCAGATGCATAGCAACAAGAGGGAAGAGTGTGTCTACATACCCTCGTAGACCGGAAGCGGAAGCGTCAAGTGACGCGGTTGATGTAGTCGAACTTCTTCGCGATTCAACCGATCAAGCACCGAACGTACGGCACCTCCGCGTTCAGCACACGTTCAGCTTGATGACGTCCCACGAGCTCTTGATCCAGTTGAGCTTCACGGGAGAGTTTCGTCAGCACGACGGCGTGGTGACGGATATGATGTATTCACCGGCGCAGGGCTTCGTCTAAGCACTGCAACGGTATGACCGAGGTGTGTTTCTGTGGAGGGGGGCACCGCACACGGCTGGAATAATTCAACTTGTGTGTCTTTGGGTGCCCCTCTGCCCCCGTATATAAAGGAGCAAGGGGGGAGGCTGGCCGGCCCTTCTATGGTGCGGCTAGGAGTGCAATCCTACTAGGAATAGGATTGCAATCCTATTCCTAGTAGGAACTACCAAAGAAGGAAGAGAGGGAAAGGAAAAGAGGGAGAGGTGGAGCCCCCCAATCCTAGTCCAACTAGGAAACCTAGGTGGGGCGCCGGCCAGCCCCTATGGGCTGCCTCTCTCTTTTCCATAAGGCCCACTATGGACCATCCCCCTTCGTAGGGGATTCCGGTAACCCCCTCCGGCAATCCCGTTAACTCCGAAACTTTTCCGGAACACTTCCGGTGTCCGAATATAGTCGTCCAATATATCAATCTTTATGTCTCGGACATTCCGAGACTCCTCGTCATGTCCGTGATCTCATCCGGGACTCCGAAGTACCTTCGGTACATCAAAACTCATAAACTCATAATACCGATCGTCATCAAACGTTAAGCGTGCGGACCCTACGGGTTCGAGAACTATGTAGACATGACCGAGACTCATCTCCGGTCAATAACCAATAGCGGAACCTGGATGTTCATATTGGCTCCTACATATTCTACGAAGATCTTTTATCGGTCAAAACCGCATAACAACATACGTTGTTCCTTTTGTCATCGGTATGTTACTTGCCCGAGATTCGATCGTCGGTATCTCCATACCTAGTTCAATCTCGTTACCGGCAAGTCTCTTTACTCGTTCCGTAACACATCATCTCGTGACTAACTCATTAGTCTTTTGCTTGCAAGGCTTATTGTGATGTGTGTTACCGAGAGGGCCCAGAGATACCTCTCCGACACTTGGAGTGACAAATCCTAATCTTGATCTATGCCAACACCACGAATACTTTCGGAGACACCTGTATTGCATCTTTATGATCACCCAGTTACGTTGTGACATTTGATAGCACACAAGGTGTTCCTACGGTATTCAGGAGTTGCATAATCTCATAGTCATAGGAACATGTATAAGTCATGAAGAAAGCAATAGCAGTAAAACTAAACGATCATAGTGCTATGCTAACGGATGGGTCTTGTCCATCACATCATTCTCCTAATGATGTGATCCCGTTGATCAAATGACAACTCATGTCTATGGTTAGGAAACATAACCATCTTTGATCAATGAGCTAGTCTAGTAGAGGCATACTAGGGACACTCTGTTTTGTCTATTTATTCACACGTGTACTAAGTTTCCGGTTAATACAATTCTAGCATGAATAATAAACATTTATCATGATATAAGGAAATATAAATAACAACTTTATTATTGCCTCTAGGGCATATTTCCTTCACTATGTACGTGGAGGCAGCCATGATGTCCGGATGTAGCTATTACTTCCTCCCCAAGTCACCTTTGTAACCGTAGGCCCCCTCCGGTGTGTATATAAGCCAGAGGGTTTAGTCTGTAGAGGCTAACGATAGAATCATTACATCCTCATAGGCTAGGCTTTAGGGTTTAGCCATTACGATCTCGAGGTAGATCAACTCTTGTAATCATATTCATCAAGATCAATCTAGCAGGAAGTAGGGTATTTCCTCGATCGAGAGGGCCTGAACCTGGGTAAACATCGTGTCCCTAGTCTCATGTTACTATCGGTCCTTAGACGCATAGCTTGGGCCCCCCTACCCGAGATCTGCCGGTTTTGACACCGACAATGGTGCTTTCATTGAGAGCTCTGATGTGCGCTTGCAATAAGCGATCGATGGCTCGTCTCATCATCAACGATGAGATCACCCTCGGAAGCAACTTGCCGCTGGCCAGGTTCTCCAGCTCGGCGGATTCGCTGTATGCGCCCGCGTGGCCTCCGGGCCGGCCGCACTCCCTATGGTCATCGATCATCACCTTTATGTTGACTCCAGCCACTCCGATGATGCAACCTCGGCAGATCTCTCGCCCTTAAACGAGCTGCTGGATCGCATCGTCGCCCTGGGGCTTTCGTCGCCAGGAGATCAGATTGGACCTAAATCCGGTCAGGATGAGGTTGATCCCATCCCGGTGACTCATCTAGTGGCGGTAGTCGAGGATAGAGCCAAAAATACTCCCCCTCTTGAGACGGAGGCCGTCATAGTTCGGATCTCCAAACCCATCGAACCGAACACGCCCCTGTTGGGTGGCACCTTGTGTTTTTCGAGCTCTGGGATTGACGCTAGGCCCATAGAATGATCAGATCCTCTCGAGCCCTGATCATCCACATCAGAGGTTGTAAAAACCATGAATATCACGTTGGGTCGGGATTTCAAATTACCAACACCCACCCACACTGGGAAAAACTCTCCAAGTAAATCTGAATCTCCGGACATAAATGATCACGTGAACATACAGCAGCAGCCCAAGGAGACGGTCAACCACTTTTGGGCCAGATTCCTGCTTGTCAAGAACAAGATTAAGGACTACTGTGACGACGATGCGGTCCACTTATTTCACCGCAACTGTATGGATGAGGGAGTTTTGAACGCTCTCAACCGACGTCATGTTCTGAGTTTCATAGAACTGTCGCACTTAGTACGAAAGTACTGCGCAATGGAAAACACTTGGAAAGCCCAGAATACACCTCTGGAACAGTGCATATTCGGACAACATATTGTTAAGGCTAAATGGACATACCCTAACAGGTCACCCGATAATATGCCTACTAGCAAGGAGAACAAACCTTATACAGGACGCAGGTCCGTACTGGACGAACTGCTCGATAAACCTTGCCAAATACATGCAGCCCCAAACAATATCCCAAACCACTGCCTTCGGGCATATTGGGTACTCTGGCATGTAGCAAAAAGCTGTGTAGCAATCCTCGCCACCTCAGTATCAGGGGGGAGGGACGTCGGTGTCTTCACTGTCTCTGAGACATTCCCCTCAAACAACCACCATAGGAGAGCAACTCACGAACTTGCCAAGGTCTATCAAATTAGCTCTGCAAGCCCATGGAGCGACACGGCAATTAGCTTTTCTGCCGAAGACGCACCTCGAGTACGGCCAGTCCGAGCAACAGCAGCTCTTGTACTAGATCCAATAGTGGACGGCTTTCGCCTCACTAAAGTACTTATGGACGGAGGAAGCGAACTCAAACTCATATACGAGGAAACGCTTGCAAAAATGCAGATTGACAAATCCCGCATTGAGCACACTAACACAACCTTCAGGGGAATTATTCCCAGCCCGGAAGCCCGGTGTTCGGGAAGGATTAAGTTTGATGTAGTATTCGGCACATTCGAGAATTATAGGTCAGAGAAACTGCGCTTCCACATTGTTCCCTTCAATAGTGGATACCACGCCCTTTTAGGACGGGACGCTTTTTCACGCTTTCAAGCCATACCCCATTATGGGTACATGAAGCTTAAAATGCCAGGACCCAATGGAGTAATCACAGTAACAAGTGATCCGGACAGAGCACTCCGCGGCGAAAACAAAATGGCATCCTTAGCCCTGGAGGCATTACCCGAAGCCCTCGCGGCCGAAGAACTAACCACCTTACGATCCACGATGGACAAGGACGATGTAATCCTTGCCAAAAGATCGAAATCTACCTCCTTCAAGCCAGCAGAGGAAATTGTAAAATGCCAAGTGCACCCAACGGACCCTAATAAGACAGCGTCTATCGGGGCACAGCTGGATCCGGCGGTAGATAGCGCATTACGCGCCTTCCATCGCGAAAATTGGGATATATTCGACTGGCACCCTTCAGATATGCCAGGAATCCCATGTAGGCTGGCCGAACACAGCCACAACATTACCAAAGGGTTCAAACCTGTCAAGCAGTCACTGCAACGATTCTCCGAACCCAAAAGACAAGCAATGGGAGAGGAGCTAGCCAAGCTATTAGAAGCCGGATTCATCAGAGAAATCAAACATCCGAATTGGCTAGCCAACTTAGTCATGGTACCGAAGAAGGATAAATCCTGGCGCCTCTGTGTAGATTTTACAGACCTAAACAAGGTTTGCCCTAAGGATCCCTTTCCTATGCCCCGCATCGATCAAATTACCGATGCAACGGCCGGACACGACTCGTTGTGTTTCCTTGATGATTACTCCGGATACCATCAAATAAAGATGAAGGAATCCGATCAGGCCGTAACGGCATTTATCACCCTGTACGGTCCTTTCTGTTTCAACACTATGCCTTTGAACTTAAAAACGCTGGTGCCACATATCAACGCATGATTAAAACATGCTTAGAGAAACAAATTGGAAGACAGTGGAGGAATATGTTGACGACGTAGTAGTTAAGACCAAACACGTCGAAACATTGGTGGATGATCTCCACCTTACATTTGATAACCTTAGAGCATATGACATAAGGCTCAATCCGGAAAAATGCGTCCTCGGCGTTCTGGCCGGAAAGCTATTAGGCTTCATTGTATCCCATAGAGGAATCGAAGCTAACCCAGCTAAAATACGGGCCTTGTAAGAGCTCAAAACGCCAACCGATCACAAACAAGTGCAAAAACTAGCAGGCTGCGTAGCGTCCTTGAGCCGCTTCATCGCCAGGTTAGGAGAGAAAGCATTGCCACTTTATAGATTGCTATGACGCACTGACAACTTCGAATGGACGAACGCGGCCACAGCCGAATTGGAAGAAATAAAAACTCTACTAGCGAGCAACCCAATCCTAGCCGCCCCGGGTGTTGGCAAACCAATGTTGCTGTATATATCAGCCACTCACCAGGTAGTGAGTGTTGTGCTCGTCGTCGAACGAGCCTAAGAGGGACATATGTTCCCCGTTCAAAAGTCCATATACTACGTATCCTAGGTTCTCACACCATGCAAATCACGGTACCCCCACTATCAGAAAATTGCCTATGCGGTCTTCTTGTCATCTCAGAAACTTCGACACTACTTTCAAGAGTGTTCGATCACAGTGGCATCTGAAGTACCACTTAATGATATTATTAACAATAAAGACGCCACTGGACGCATAGCCAAATGGGCCATCGAGCTCTTACCGTTCGAAATATCATATAAGCCACGCCAGACTATTAAATCCCAGGTGTTGGCTGACTTCGTCACAGAATGGACCGAAGTCGAACTCCCTAAAGAGTACATCTCATATTCCCACTGGACAATGTACTTCGACAGTTCAAAAATGCTAGCCGGGTTGGGGTCTGGCGTCATCTTTATATCTCCAACATGGGATACAGTTCGGTAGGTACTACAAATCATGTACACGGACTCGAACAATGCAGCCAAATATGAGGCACTATTGCATGGTCTCCGCCTAGCTGTATCCATGGGCATACAACGCCTCAAGGTACGCGGAGACTCAAACCTCGCTATCTCTCAAATAAATAGAGATTTTGACGTGAAGGATTCAATGATGGTAGCTTATTGCAATGCCATATTGAAAACATCGGCTCGATTTGAGGGGTTGGAATTCCACCATGTAGCCCGGGATAATAACCAGGCGGCGGATATACTTGCTCGTATGGGCCCTAAACATGACCCAGTCCCACCTAACACCTTCGTGGAAAGGCTGTTTAAGCCATCGGTAACATGTCAAGATGAGACCGGCGATAATAATCCGGATCCGAACTCACCCCAGCCGAACTTAACCCAGACGTCATTAGGGACTCAGGCGTGGAGATAACTTCTTTGGCTCACGAGATCATTGCTTTCATAGCCCCCTGGACAGAGCCCTTCTTAGCTTACCCTAATAGACAGGAGCTCCCCGATGACCAAAATGAGGCCCGCCGCATAATACGGCGTTCTAAAGCCTACAAGGTTCACGAAGTTGAACTATATAAGAAAAGCACTACTAGTGTTCTCCAAAGGTGCATCTCCAAAGAGGAGGGATGGCAAATTCTCCCTGAAATACATGCTGGAATGGGCGGCCATCACGCTGCAGCCCGGGCGCTCATGAGCAAACCTTTTTGAGCTGGCTTTTTCTGGCCAACTGCCCGAGCAGATGCCCAGACCTTAGTCCTGAAGGAAATATGCCCTAGAGGCAATAATAAATTTATTATTTATTTCCTTATATCATGATAAATGTTTATTATTCATGCTAGAATTGTATTAACGGGAAACTTAGTACATGTGTGAATACATAGACAAAACAGAGCGTCCCTAGTATGCCTCTACTAGACTAGCTCATTGATCAAAGATGGTTATGTTTCCTAGCCATAGACATGAGTTGTCATTTGATCAACGGGATCACATCATTAGGAGAATGATGTGATGGACAAGACCCATCCGTTAGCTTAGCACTATGATCGTTTAAGTTTTACTGCTATTGCTTTCTTCATGACTTATACATGTTCCTATGACTATGAGATTATGCAACTCCCGAATACCGGAGGAACACTTTGTGTGCTACCAAACGTCACAACGTAACTGGGTGATTATAAAGGTACTCTACAGGTGTCTCCGAAGGTACTTGTTGGGTTGGCGTATTTCGAGATTAGGATTTGTCACTCCGATTGTCGGAGAGGTATCTCTGGGCCCACTCGGTAATGCACATCACTATAAGCCTTGCAAGCATTGCAGCTAATGAGTTAGTTGCAGGATGATGTATTACGGAACGAGTAAAGAGACTTGCCGGTAACGAGATTGAACTAGGTATTGAGATACCGACGATCGAATCTCGGGCAAGTAACATATCGATGACAAAGGGAACAACGTATGTTATTATGCGGTTTGACCGATAAAGATCTTCGTAGAATATGTAGGAGCCAATATGAGCATCCAGGTTCCGCTATTGGTTATTGACCGGAGATGAGTCTCGGTCATGTCTACATAGTTCTCGAACCCGTAGGGTCCGCACGCTTAACGTTTGATGACGATCGGTATTATGAGTTTATGATTTTTGATGTACCGAAGGAGTTCGGAGTCCCGGATGAGACCGGAGACATGACGAGGAGTCTCGAAATGGTCGAGACGTAAAAATCGATATATTGGACGACTATATTCGGACATCGGAAAGGTTCCGAGTGA
Source organism: Secale cereale (assembly GCA_902687465.1). Classification (NCBI taxonomy): domain Eukaryota; kingdom Viridiplantae; phylum Streptophyta; class Magnoliopsida; order Poales; family Poaceae; genus Secale; species Secale cereale. The sequence continues at coordinate 263,955,077 of LR738711.1, read as the reverse complement.
TTCGGGTATTTTCGGAGTACCGGGGAGTTACGGGAATAGAAGAGAGAGGCCAAAAGGAAGGAGGCGCGTGCCCCCCTTCTGGTCCGAATTGGACAAGGGGTGCAGCCCCCTTTTCCTTCTCCCTCTCCCCCTCTTTCCTTCTCTCCTACTTCGGAAAGGAAAGGGGAATCCTACTAGGACTTGGGAGTCCTAGTAGGACTCCCCACACTTGGCGCGCCCCCTCTAGGGCCGGCCTCTCCCTTGCTCCTTTATATACGGGGGCAGGGGGGCACCCTAGGACACACAAGTTGAATTGTTTTAGCCGTGTGCGGTGCCCCTCTCCACAGAAACACACCTCGGTCATACCGTTGCAGTGCTTAGGCGAAGCCCTGCGCCGGTAGATACATCATATCCGTCACCACGTCGTCGTGTTGACGAAACTCTCCCGTGAAGCTCAACTGGATCAAGAGCTCGTGGGACGTCATCAGGCTGAACGTGTGCTGAACGCGGAGGTGCCGTACGTTCGGTGCTTGATCGGTTGGATCGCGAAGAAGTTCAACTACATCAACCGCGTCACTTGACGCTTCCGCTCCCGGTCTACGAGGGTACGTAGACACACTCTCCCCTCTCGTTGCTATGCATCTAGTAGATAGATCTTGCGTGATCGTAGGAAATTTTTAAAATACCACGTTCAGCAACAGTGGCATCATGAGCCAGGTCTATGCGTAGATGATATGCACGAGTAGAACACAATGAGTTGTGGGCGATACTAGTCATACTCCTTACCAGCATGTCATACTTTGCTTCGGCGGTATTGTGAGATGAAGCGGCCCGGACCGACATTACGCGTACGCTTACGCGAGACTGGTTTCACCGTTATGAGCACTTGTTGCTTAAAGGTGACTGGCGGGTGTCTGTCTCTCTCACTTTAGCTGAATCAAGTGTGGCTATGCCCGGTCCTTGTGAAGGTTAAAACAGCACATACTTGACGAAACATCGTTGTGGTTTTTGTATGCGTAGGTAAGAACGGTTCTTGCTAAGCCCGTAGCAGCCACGTAAAACTTGCAACAACAAAGTAGAGGACGTCTAACTTGTTTTTGCAGGGCATGTTGTGATGTGATATGGTCAAGACATGATGAGATATACGGTTTTGTATGAGATGATCATGTTTTGTAAAGTTATCGGCAACTGGCAGGAGCCATATGGTTGTCGCTTTATTGTATGAAATGCAATCGCCATGTAATTGCTTTACTTTATCACTAAGCGGTAGCGATAGTCGTAGAAGCAATAGTTGGTGAGACGACAATGATGCTACGATGGAGATCAAGGTGTCGCGCCGGTGACGAAGGTGATCATGACGGTGCTTTGGAGATGGAGATCAAAAGCACAAGATGATGATGACCATATCATGTCACATATTTTGATTGCATGTGATGTTTATCTTATTATGCTTCTTATTTTGCTTAGTTCGACGGTAGCATTATAAGATGATCCCTTACTAAATTTCAAGGTATAAGTGTTCTCCCTGAGTATGCACCGTTGCGAAAGTTCGTCGTGCCGAGACACCACGTGATGATCGGGTGTAATAAGCTCTACGTTCAAATACAATGGATGTAAGCCAGTTTTGCACACTCAGAATACTCGGGTTAAACTTGACGAGCCTAGCATATGCAGATATGGCCTCGGAACACTGGAAACCGAAAGGTTGAGCGTGAATCATATAGTAGATATGATCAACATAAGATGTTCACCATTGAAACTACTCCATCTCACGTGATGATCGGACATGGTTTAGTTGATTTGGATCACGTGATCATTTAGATGACCGGAGGGATGTCTATCTAAGTGGGAGTTCTTTAATTAATATGATTAAATTGAACTTTAATTTATCATGAACTTAGTCCTCGTAGTATTAGCATATCTATGTTGTAGATCAATAGCTCACGATGTTGCTCCCCGTTTATTTTTTATATGTTCCTAGAGAAAACTAAGTTGAAAGATGTTAGTAGCAATGATGCGAAATTGTTCCGTGATCTGAGGATTATCCTCATTGCTGCATAGAGAATTATGTCCTTGATGCACCGCTAGGTGACAGACCTATTGCAGGAGCAGATGTAGATGTTATGAACGTTTTGGCAAAAGCTCGGTATGATGACTACTTGATAGTTTAAGTGCACCATGCTTTACGGCTTAGAACCGGGACTTCAAAAACGTTTGGAACGCCACGGAGCATATAAGATGTTCCAAGAGTTGAAATTAGTATTTCATACTCATGCCCGTGTCGAGAGGTATAAGACTTCTGACAGTACTTTGCCTACAAGATGGAGGAGAATAGCTCAACCAGTGAGCATGTGCTCAGATTGTCTGGGTACTACAATTACTTGAATCAAGTGGGAGTTAATCTTCCAGATAAGATAGTAATTGACAAAGTTCTCTAGTCACTATCACCAAGTTAGTAGAACTTCGTGATGAACTATAATATGCAAGGGATGACGAAAGGAATTCCCGAGCTCTTCGCGATGCTGAAGTCGGCGAAGGTAGAAATCATGAAAAAGCATCAAGTGTTGATGGTTAACAAGACCACTTGTTTCAAGTAAAGGGCAAAGGGATAGAAGGGGAACTTCAAGAAGAATGACAAGCAAGTTGTCACTCCCGTGAAGAAACCCAAAGCTAAAACTCAAGCCTGAAACTAAGTGCTTCTACTGCAAAGGAAATGGTCACCGGAAGTGGAACTGCCCTAGATACTTGGCGGATAAGAAGGATGGCAAAGTGAACAAAGTTGTATTTTGATATACAGATTATTGATGTGTACTTTACTAGTGTTCATAGCAACCCCTGGGTATTTGATACCGGTTCAGTTGCTAAAATTAGTAACTCGAAACGAGAATTGCAGAATGAACGGAGACTAGTTAAAGGTGAGTGACGATGTGTGTTGGAAGTGGTTCCAAGATTGATATGATCATCATCGCACACTCCCTATACTTTCGGGATTAGTGTAAAACCTAAATAAATGTTATTTGGCATTTACGTTGAGCATGAATATGATTTGATCATATTTGTTGCAATACGGTTATTCATTTAAAGTCGTAGAATAATTGTTATTCTGTTTACATGAATAAAACCTTCGATGGTCATACACCCAATGAAAATAGTTTGTTGGATCTCGATCGTGGTGATACACATATTCATAATATTGAAGCCAAAAGATGCAAGGTTAATAATGATAGTGCAACTTATTTGTGGCACTGCCGTTTAGGTCATAATGGTGTAAAGCGCATGAAGAAACTCCATAGTGATGGACTTTTGGAATCACTTGATTATGAATCACTTGGTGCTTGTGAACCATGCCTCGTGGGCAAGATGACTAAAACTCTGTTCTCCCGAACAATGGAGTGAGCAACAGATTTGTTGGAGATCATACATACAGATGTATGTGGACCAATGAGTGTTGAAGCTCGCGGCGGGTATCGTTATTTTCTGACCTTCACTGATGATTTGAGCAGATATTGGTATATCTACTTAATGAAGCACAAGTCTGAAACATTTGAAAAGTTCAAAGAATTTCAGAGTGAAGTGGAGAATCATCGTAACAAGAAAATAAGAGTTTCTACGATATGATCGTATAGGCAAAATATTTGAGTTAGAGAGTTTGGCCTTCAGTAAAAACAATGTGAAATAGTTTCACTACTCACGCCACCTGGAACACCACAGTGTAATGGTGTGTCCGAACGTCATAACCGTACTTTATTAGATATGGTGCAATCGATGATGTCTCTTACCGATCTACCACTATCGCTTTTGGGGTTATGCATTAGAGACAGCTACATTCACGTTAAATAGGGCACCATCTAAATCCGTGGAGATGACACCGTATGAACCGTGGTTTGACGAGAAACCTAAGCTGTCATTTCTTTAAGTTTGGGACTGCGATGCTTATGTGAAAAAGTTTCAACATGATAAGCTCGAACCCAAATCGGAGAAGTAAATCTTCATAGGATACCCAAAAGAAACTGTTGGGTACACCTTCTATCATAGATCCGAAGGCAAGGTCTTTGTTGCTAAGAGTGGATCCTTTCTAGAGAAGGAGTTTCTCTCGAAAGAAGTGAGTGGGAGGAAAGTAGAACTTGATGAGGTAATTGTACCTTCTCCCAAATTGGAAAGTGTAACATCACAGAAACAAGTTCCAGTGATTCCTATACCAATTAGTGAGGAAGCTAATGATGATGATCATGAAACTTCAGATCAAGTTTGTGCTGAACTTCGTAGATCAACCAGAGTTCGTTCCGCATCAGAGTGGTACGGGAACCCGGTTCTGGAAGTCATGTTACTGGACCATGATGAACCTACGAACTATGAGGAAGCGATGATGAGCCCAGATTCCGCAAAATGGCTTGAGGCCATGAAATCTGAGATGGGATCCATGTATGAGAACAAAGTGTGGACTTTGGTTGACTTGCCTGATGATCGGCAAGCCATCAAAAATAAATGGATCTTCAAGAGGAAGACTGACGCTGACGGTAATGTTACTGTTTACAAAGCTCGACTTGTTGCGAAAGTGTTTCAACAAGTTCAAGGAGTTGACTACGATGAGACTTTCTCACCCGTAGCGATGCTTAAGTCTGTCCGAATCATGTTAGCAATTGCCGCATTTTATGAAATCTGGCAAATGGATAACAAAACTGCATTATTTAATGGATTTATTAAAGAAGACTTGTATATGATGCAACCAGAAGGTTTTGTCAATCCTAAAGGTGCTAACAAAATGTGCAAGCTCCAGCGATCCATCTATGGACTGGTGCAAGCATCTCGGAGTTGGAATATACGCTTTGATAAGTTGATCAAAGCATATAGATTTATACAGACTTGCGGTGAAGCCTGTATTTACAAGAAGTGAGTGGGAGCGCTACAACCTTTCTGATAAGTATATGTGAATGACATATTGTCGATCGTAAATGATGTAGAATTTTCTGGAAAGCATAAAGGAGTGTTTGAAAGGAGTTTTTCAAAGAAAGACCTTGGTGAAGCTGCTTACATATTGGGCATCAAGATCTATAGAGATAGATCAAGACGCTTGATAAGACTTTCGATGAGTACATACCTTGATAAGATTTTGAAGTAGTTCAAAATGGATCATTCAAAGAAGGAGTTCTTGCCTGACTTGTAAGGTGTGAAGTTGAGTAAGACTCAAAGCCAGACCACAGCAGAAAAATATAGAGAGAATGAAAGTCATTCCCTATGCCTCAGCCATAGGTTCTATAAAGTATGCCATGCTGTGTACCAAACATGTTGTGTACCTTGCCATGAGTTTGTCAAGGGGGTACAATAGTGATCCAGGAGTAGATCACTGTACAGCGGTCAAAATTATCCTTAGTAACTGGATGACTAAGGAAATGTTTCTCGATTATGGAGGTGATAAAGAGTTCGTCGTAAAGGGTTACGCCGATGCAAGCTTTGACACTAAATCCAGATGACTCTAAGTATCAATCTGGATGCGTATTGAAAGTGGGAGCAATTAGCTAGAGTAGCTCTATGCAGAGCATTGTACACATAAATTTGCGAAATACATACGGATCTGAATGTGACAGACCCGTTGACTAAACTTCTCTCACAAGCAAAACATGATCACACCTTATTACTCTTGGGTATTAATCACATAGCGATGTGAACTAGATTATTGACTCTAGTAAACCCTTTGGGTGTTGGTCACATGGTGATGTGAACTATGGGTGTTATTCACATAACGATGTGAACTATCGGTATTAAATCACATGGCGATGTGAGCTAGATTATTGACTCTAGTGCAAGTGGGAGACTGAAGGAAATATGCCCTAGAGGCAATAATAAATTTATTATTTATTTCCTTATATCATGATAAATGTTTATTATTCATGCTAGAATTGTATTAACCGGAAACTTAGTACATGTGTGAATACATAGACAAAACAGAGTGTCCCTAGTATGCTTCTACTAGACTAGCTCATTGATCAAAGATGGTTATGTTTCCTAGCCATAGACATGAGTTGTCATTTGATCAACGGGATCACATCATTAGGAGAATGATGTGATGGACAAGACCCATCCGTTAGCTTAGCACTATGATCGTTTAAGTTTTACTGCTATTGCTTTCTTCATGACTTATACATGTTCCTGTGACTATGAGATTATGCAACTCCCGAATACCGGAGGAACACTTTGTGTGCTACCAAACGTCACAACGTAACTGGGTGATTATAAAGGTACTCTACAGGTGTCTCCGAAGGTACTTGTTGGGTTGGCGTATTTCGAGATTAGGATTTGTCACTCCGACTATCGGAGAGGTATCTCTGGGCCCACTCGGTAATGCACATCACTATAAGCCTTGCAAGCATTGCAGCTAATGAGTTAGTTGCAGGATGATGTATTACGGAACGAGTAAAGAGACTTGCCCGTAACGAGATTGAACTAGGTATTGAGATACCGACGATCGAATCTCGGGTAAGTAACATATCGATGACAAAGGGAACAACGTATGTTGTTATGCGGTTTGACCGATAAAGATCTTCGTAGAATATGTAGGAGCCAATATGAGCATCCAGGTTCCGCTATTGGTTATTGACCGGAGATGAGTCTCGGTCATGTCTACATAGTTCTCGAACCCGTAGGGTCCGCACGCTTAACGTTTGATGACGATCGGTATTATGAGTTTATGAGTTTTGATGTACCGAAGGAGTTCGGAGTCCCGGATGAGACCGGGGACATGACGAGGAGTCTCGAAATGGTCGAGACGTAAAAATCGATATATTGGACGACTATATTCGGACATCGGAAAGGTTCCGAGTGATTCGGGTATTTTCGGAGTACCGGGGAGTTACGGGAATAGAAGAGAGAGGCCAAAAGGAAGGAGGCGCGTGCCCCCCTTCTGGTCCGAATTGGACAAGGGGTGCAGCCCCCTTTTCCTTCTCCCTCTCCCCCTCTTTCCTTCTCTCCTACTCCGGAAAGGAAAGGGGAATCCTACTAGGACTTGGGAGTCCTAGTAGGACTCCCCACACTTGGCGCGCCCCCTCTAGGGCCGGCCTCTCCCTTGCTCCTTTATATACGGGGGCAGGGGGCACCCTAGGACACACAAGTTGAATTGTTTTAGCCGTGTGCGGTGCCCCTCTCCACAGAAACACACCTCGGTCATACCGTTGCAGTGCTTAGGCGAAGCCCTGCGCCGGTAGATACATCGTATCCGTCACCACGCCGTCGTGTTGACGAAACTCTCCCGTGAAGCTCAACTGGATCAAGAGCTCGTGGGACGTCATCAGGCTGAACGTGTGCTGAACACGGAGGTGCCATACGTTCGGTGCTTGATCGGTTGGATCGCGAAGAAGTTCGACTACATCAACCGCGTCACTTGACGCTTCCGCTCCCGGTCTACGAGGGTACGTAGACACACTCTCCCCTCTCGTTGCTATGCATCTAGTAGATAGATCTTGCGTAATCGTAGGAAATTTTTGAAATACCACGTTCACCAACAAGTCCAACATTGCGTTGGCTGCCAGCTCTTTGCAAATAAAAGTCACATGCCTCCCACCGCTTTGATAACCATCCCCATTACTTGGCCTTTCGCGGTCTGGGGGCTTGATATGGTCGGACCTCTTCAAGGGGGAAGCCATAAAAAGAAATATTTGCTGGTGATGGTGAATAAATTCACCAAATGGATAGAAGCCAAACCAGTAAAAATAGCTGAGGCAGGGCCGGTGATAGATTTTATATCCGGTGTGGTACACCATTATGGTGTCCCGCACACTATTATCACAGATAATGGCTCCAACTTTACAGCTGATGAGGTAAAAAATTGGTGCGCAAAGTTAGGCATTAAACTTGACTACGCCTCTGTGTACCATCCTCAAACAAACGGTCAAGTCGAATAAGCCAATGGTCTGATAATGAGCGGCATTAAACCCCGACTAGTGCGCTCCCTACGGGAGTTTGATAAACACTGGTCGAAGAGCTTGACTCCTTACTCTGGGGGATGCGGACCACACCTAATCGAACGACCGGATACACACTTTTTTCATGGTGTACAGCGCAGAGGTTGTTCTGCCCTGTGACATTATTCATGACTCACCTCGAGTGCGCATGTACGAAGAGAGAGAGAAGCTGAGCTAGATCGGCAGGACGACCTAGATGGACTTTAAGAGGAGCGCGATACAACGCAGGCCCGTTCCGCATTTTATCAACAACAGGCTAGGCGGTACCAGAGCAGAGAAGTGCAGGCTAAGATATATAATGTCGGCGAACTTGTTTTATGCCTCTCGGATGATCAAACCAAAATGGGAGGGCCCCTTCATTAACGATGAAGTACTCATCAGTGGAGCCTATCGCCTTCGGAATGCGCAAGACAACCGCCTGGAGCCGAACCCGTGGAACGCTGCCAGGCTCCGACGATTCTATGGATAGTTTCGTAGCATTTTTTCCTCCTTTTAAGTTAGGTTTTATTTATTTATTTATTTTCTCCTCTTCCTTTTTTTACTTTCCCTTTCATTGGTAAGTATTCGGCTCACCCGAACTACCGCAGGATAGCACATCTTTGAATGTATCTACCTCAAATATACTTGGGGGCTTCTTTGACGAAGCCCATTATCAAAAAATCTTCTTGCTTGTAATGTCGTCTGTTTTTACAGTCCTTCCTAGCCATTATATGCACCAATATGACTTAAGTTTTGGCCAAGCTGGGTTGCCTGGCTCCTGGGCTTACCCCTACGTTCCCGATTGTTTGGCTAGGGTGTAAAGGGAGCACCTCTGCGATTGTTACAACCGGGTAATCTGGACATGTACCACAGACTGGGTGAAGCCAAAAGCTAGCGTTCTTAAGGGAATAATTGATCGGTAGATAAACGACATATTGCTTTTAATACATACACTTTAAACTATCATAGGATATGGCATCCTGCAATCCTTCCTATAGGATCAAAAGCCTAGGCACGCATATGTACGTGTGCTGACCCAGGGAAAGGAACCCTTAACGGAACTATTCTCTCTAGAAGATGTTTCTTATGTTAAATAGTAATATAACATAAATCCCCGAACACAGTTTGTCTGTTCAATCAACTATGACCGGATTGCTTGGTTTCCAAACATACCACATGTTTACCACATGTATAGTATTCGGAAACACTCCAGCCTTTGGGTTTATGGAGGTTAAGGCGGAAGGTCGGCCATGACAATCTTTTTATAATTTTGGCCGGAGATAAGTTTGATGTTAAAGTACATCGATACATAGAATCAAACGACTACTCTTTCTCTATTTCCTTTATAAGGCTGTCTAGTTTATTGTCCTGTTGGGAAAACTTGGCAGCTCTCTTCACTTGGTCATATACCAAGCTCACAGGAATTTCATGTCCATCCGATCCTCGAGGTCCCACGCGGGCCATATGATTCAGATCAAGGCTGGTGTAGCGTGTCTTCACCATGGGCCAGGCTTTTTGAGCACCCATGTGACATGCCGATGCTTTCCACAGTTTGAAGCGGCGTCGAGCCCCTTTGAACAAGTTCACCAAGTCCTCCATAGTTTCTGGAGGGAAATCGTCTGGCCATATAAGCCTTGGCCATATTCTTCATGGCCTTCCGAGCTCGCTCGTGTACTCTAGAAAGCTATTGCAGCACGTCGCCCTGAAAACCGGACACTTCCCCTTCGGGCTGCCAAGTTAATAAACCTGCAGGAATAGTTATATGAAGAACGTTGAAAATAAGGGACTATAACGAGAGCTAGGTTTAAGGACATACTTAATATGCCTCATTTAAGCTTCTGGTTCTCTTCCAAGGCATCTGAGAGTTGGGATCTTACGTCCTTTAGCTCCTGTTCTAGCCTGACATTTTTATCCTGCGCTAGGTTTTTTTTATGTATGGCCTGTGTCAATACGTGTTTCCCAACGACCGTTTCATCTTTGGCATATTTTTTATCCGCCGGAGCAGCCCTTAGCTTCTTCTCCCATTGGTCGGCCGGCCCTGTTGCTGTATTTTAACCAATATGCACTTAGAGACTATTGATTGGCACAAATATCATACTGTCCGGACACTATCGTTCTTACCATCAGTATCCTTTTCCGATTTCTTCGAATTCTCCAATTTAGTGGTGACAGTCGTCAGCTGGGCACGACATTCTTCCAGCTCCTTGGATAGGATGTTATTCTTTTGTTGGAGCGCCTGCAAAACACAACGATCCTCAAATCAGTTGGACCAACTGCTTTGAGTCTCAGGGGCTACTGGCATGGGAACACTAAATTATCACTTACCCGCATATCATTTGAAAGATGGTGAGTGGCTCCAGCGAGTCTGTCTTGAGCGGCTCAGATATAAGCATCCGTAGAACTGAGGGCGTTAAATGCCTCCTCAGAAAAGGCTGCGTCACGCATGGCTGCTTTTCGCCGTCGGTGAACCATCGTGACCTCCGCTTCGGAATTAGTGGCAAACATTTCGTCTGAATCCTCTTGAAGAGGTCAATCCGGTCCTGCATTTGCATTGACCCTTGTCCTCGTAGACGGGCCGGATGCCGGATTGGTCGGAGCTTGATCTGTGGGATTTTCGGATACAGTCCGGTGTATGTTCCTCCTAAAAGGAAAAACAAGGCGGAAAGTTGTAATACCGGCTTCACCACACAGTATATGTTAAAACAAACATACCTTTTCGAAGGTTCGGTGGTGTTCAAGGTCCTCTTTCGCTTCAAGACCTCACCCGATGCAGGCGTCGCCCTCTGGGATGACGGTCTTCGCATAGTTCGGCGTGAGGAGTGCCGCCCCTTTTGAGCATAAAAAAGTGTGTTGGGTAAGGCGTGCTGGTAATCTTCTCTTTAGAGAGGTATGTCCTGGGTACTTACGTGAGAGTAAGGAATGAGGCCGGGATAATCGGCTACGATAGGCCACACGGCGTCGTCACGGCTGGCTTGATAGCATACTCCATCTTCTAGCTCTATGCCTATGTCCGGATCTTCATTGTATCCAGGGCCCGCATTTCAGAAGTGGCCCTATGGTTGTGGGGAAGGACTATTAATCCCCTCGACCACCTTCCTCCACTCCTATTGGGAATAACCGAATTCAGTTCGGTCAATACATCATACAATGAAAAACGGGCGAAAATAGTGGTCAAGAGAAAGACTTACCCAGTCAGGAGGATTGTACATAGAGAAACCCTCCCGGCATTTCAAGCGAAGAAAGTCTTGCTTCTCTCCCTTGTAAAGACCTTCTAGGATGGCGGCTAGAGCGGCAGGGTCGTCCTGACCCAGGCGTAAGCAGCGTGAGGCATCATCTTGGCCATTATAATTCCACAGAGGAAATCCTCTAGCTTGGAGCGACTGCACGCATCGCTTTATTGAGATCGCCATCACTTTAATTTTTGACAGCCCAGAACTGGGAAGCAATCTGATCTTGTTGGCTAGTCTTTTGACCTCCGCACTCTCTTCTTCTATGGGACTATGGGGACGCCAGTTGAAAAGCTTCTTTGGAGGAGCATTGGAATATTTGGGGAGACCTTGCCGAACTGGATCTAGCAAAGCAACGTCATGCATATAAAACCACTCCGAAGGCCACTCTTCGTATGCCTTCTTTGGAGTGCCGGACAGATAGCATGTCCTTGCTATGCGCCATACTTCGGCGCCTCCAACCTCAAATATGGATCCCTCCTCGGAGCGAGGGACAAGGCAAAAGAACTTCTGCCACAGCTCAAAATGAGGCTCGCAGCCCAGAAATAGTTCGCATAAAGTGACGAATCCCGCAATGTGCAGGATAGAACCCGGCGTGAGATCATGCAGTTGAAGACCATAGAACTCTAGGAGCCCCCTAAGGAAGGGGTGGATGGGAAATCCTACGCCTCTTAGAAGGAAGGAGACAAAGCATACCCGCTCTCCGCTGGAGGGGCTGGGAAAACTCTCTGCCAAGGCTTGATTGTCGATGGAAGTTAATCCGGCCCGGACGGGGACTAGATCCTCGGGAGGAAGATATCCTTGCACTTGAAGCTTTCTCAGATGCGCATAGGATATGGAGCAACTTTCCAAATCACCCGTTCGGGGGCCATGAGGGCACGAGGAAGCGTTGGGAAAGCCGGACATGTTTGAAGATTTTTTGGAGGCACTAGGGATTTTTCCTCGTGGAATGGAATGGAACGGCATCTGAGATCTAGTCTCTTTATATAGGCGCCTTCCCTACGCAGTCAAGGGGGTAATTGCAAAAATACCCAGATGGTTCACATTCATTGGACACGTGGAGGCAAAGGCGACGGCGGCGAGGAATCAACGGGATACAATATTAAATGAAGTCGAACTATCATCCAGAAGGACTCACCTTGCAAGACCGAAGACATGAAGCCGGACACAATCTCGTCCTTGAAGGCAAGTCCGGGGGCTACTGAGGGAGTCCTGGATTCAGGGGTCCTCAGGCGTCCGGGTCGATGAAGCTGCACCGTATTGATGGGCCACGAAGATAGAAGCAGAAGACCTTCCCACGTATTCGGTCAGGACTGCTATGAACGTGGAAAGGAAGGCATGATGTCTGGATGTAGCTATTACTTCCTCCCCAAGTCACCTTTGTAACCCTAGGCCCCTCCGGCGTGTATATAAGCCAGAGGGTTTAGTCTGTAGAGGCTAACGAAAGAATCATTACATCCTCATAGGCTAGGCTTTAGGGTTTAGCCATTACGATCTCGAGGTAGATCAACTCTTGTAATCATATTCATCAAGATCAATCTAGCAGGAAGTAGGGTATTACCTCGCTCGAGAGGGCCTAAACCTGGGTAAACATCGTGTCCCCAGTCTCCTATTACCATCGGTCCTTAGACGCATAACTTGGGCCCCTTACCCGAGATCTGCCAGTTTTGACACGGACACCCCACTTATATTGGCTCTCCAACCAGTGACACAAAATGTAGGACCAACTCCAGCAGACTGTACCCATACTTCACTGGCCACACCACTAGCCCCACCACACAGGACCTGCACTCCAGCAAAAGGTATGCTGATTTCAGTTGCCATAGCACCAACCGTACCACAGAAAAATGCAACTCCAGCAAAAAGTACAGCAAGTCCACCGGCTGAAGACCTATCCTAACTGCAGAGACGGCCAATTTCTGTAGATTGGAACCCCAGTCCAGTTATTCTTAGTTTAAAATATAATGCTTTCAATGTTTTTAGGAACTATGTGCATATATTCCCATCATGGGAAGATTATGGTGAAGACAAACACCATTTTCACATCTTCCTGTCCCACTTACGTGTAAGTGCTATTATTTATGGCGATTATTTTCCTGTTTTTTGTTGATTGAACACATCAATGATTTACATTACATTGCTATAAGTAGGCGAGGGTCAATCTGCATAGTCATGATGAGCAAAGCTTGCTTGCGCTTTTCAAGGGAGCATTGCAGAAGTATCAATGTTACCTGAGGAAAACACACTTTCATGGCAAGTCTATAAATGAATTTTCTATGAAGTCTCATGTGCTATATTTAGAAGACATTGAATGGAAAAACCTTTTTATGCACTGGTCTCGTTCCTAGGATGATGTACTGTCTATGATATCACATGACAATTTGAACTTCTACTTTTCCGCATGTGCCTTACAGATTTCTTTTTCAAGAAATCTGCTCGAAGAAGAATTCCGATTTTAAAAGGATTATAGGATATCGCAAATATGATGCTCGCTCCTTTGCTCTTGTTGGTACCTGTTGTCCTGTATAACTGTACTTGCATTCATACCTGGTTCATTATGTGATAGCAGTATGCATGATAGCTTGCTTATCAATTGTTCACTCCAAATTATCACATATGTATTAATGGTTCCATTAATGTAGAATATACCCAATGCCAATTAAATAGTGTAGCTCTACATTGTTCTTCTAAGTACATGCTATCCTTTATAAGTGTACTTATATAGACAGCTAGTTGTTCATGTACAATCACTCTGCAACTTATTTTACTTTGCCCTCCATTTTCTACACATCAGATCTATATTTAATCTTTCCATAAGGTTGGATAAAACCAATGGCACTGTAGAACTTTAGCTCTCCATTGCTCTTGGCTGTACCTTTTGCCTGTATCATTGTACTTACATTTATATCTAGTTGGTTATGTAGCCTTACTCTTCATCATATCTTAAATGTTCTCCATTTTTTGTTATATTATCACATCTATATTTACTCTTAACAAAATGTAGAATAAAGGCAATGCTTATGAAGAAGATTTTGTGGTAAGCTTCTTGAATTGCCCCATCGTCAGCATGGAGAAGGGCTTTATAGAGCCGATCTTCAGCACTAATTTAAGTTTGTCCTTATCAAGCCTTCAAATTTTGTTGTGTATATTTGGTTACGCATAACTGCAACAGCTCTTTATTTTTGGTGTTTTCATCAAATTGCATGTTTAAAGTTTATTATGAAGTTCATAAACATAAATGTGTCCTTCTCAATTTAAGTTTTCAGCTGTACAACCAAGTTCCTTCTTCATACCATGTAAACTAAACTATAAAGAGCAAGTAATCTTATTTTGCACTACATGTATGCATCTGTTCTTGATCCGTAATCCAGTGGTGTTGTGAAATTACCCACCACAGCACAATGTCATATTCTGCAATGTCTTAACTATGAACAATGTCTATTATTATACAATTATTTAAGCCGTCTCTTTATTTGCCAATCTGAAATGGGATAAATTGACAGCACACTAACCACTGATACTTATGCGTTCTTCACCACCGCATGTATGCTTGAGTTCTTGATTTGTAATCTAGTGGTGTCGTGAAGCTGTCAACTCCTTCACAATGTCAGTTGCTACCATGTCTTAACCTGAACAATACCATATTGTGTTAATGCTATTTAAACTGTGTCTCCTTATTCGCTAAAAAGAAATGTGATGAATTGCCAGCACTGATACTTATATGTGCAAAACCTCTCATATGTCTGCTTGTTTCGCTTCATAGTGATACCTCTGACCCCATGAAGAACGACCACGATGATAGTGAGACGAAGCCATTGCATGTCCCTCTAACATATATTGTAGGGAAGAAGGCAACACATCATGGGGATAGCGATACAACTCCAAAGGCATGTCTTGATGTAGCATCAAAGATACTTGCTACTAGCAATGACACAAGCTCGATAAAGTCACCACCTGAATCTGTAAAACTTCTTCAGTCTCAACTTCAAGCAGCAAGACATGGTTCAGTGATACGTCTCCAACGTATCTATAATTTTTTATTGTTCCATGCTATTATTTATGAAGTCTTGGATGTTTAATGGGCTTTATCATTCACTTTTATATCATTTTTGGGACTAACCTACTAACCCAAAGGCCCAGTCCAGATTGCTGTTTTTTGCCTATTTCAGGGTTTCGCAGAAAGAGAATATCAAACGGAGTCCAAACGGAATGAAACCTTCGCGAGATATATTTTTGGAGAAAATCACGCCAGAGGAACTTGAGAACCACGTCAGGGGAGCATCGAGGCGCCCACGAGGGTGGGGGGCGCGCCCCCCCTACCTCGTGGGCCCCTCGAGCATCCCCCGGTGCCCTCCTTCTTCCTATATAAGTCTACGTACCCCAGAAACTCCGTGGACAGAGAGAAAACACAAATTCCACCGCCGTACCTTCTGTTCTCGTGGAGATCCCATCTTGGAGCATGTTCCGAAGCTCCACCGGAGGGGGATCCATCATGGAGGCCTTCTTCATCATCATCATCGCCCTCACCATGAGTTGTGAGTAGTTTACCATAGACCTTCGGGTCCATAGCTAGTATCTAGATGGCTTCTTCTCTCTCTCTCTCTGGATCTCAATACACAGTTCTCCTCGGTCTTCGAGGAGATCTATTCGATGTAATCTCTTTTTGCGGTGTTTTTGTCGAGATCCAATGAATTGTGAGTTTATGATCAAGGTTATCTATGAAAGATATTTGATTCTTCTCTAAACTTTTTATGTGTGCTCATAATATCCTGGCAATTCTCTTCGAATTATTGGTTTGGTTTGGCCTACTAGATCTATAGTTCTTGCAATGGGAGAAGTGCTTTGCTTTGGGTTAAATCTTGCGGTGTCCTTTCCCAGTGACAGTAGGGGCAGCAAGGCACGTACTGTATTGTTGCCATCGAGGATAAAAAATGGGGTTTATATCATATTTCTTGAGTTTATCCCTCTACGTGATGTCATCTTGCTTAAGGCGTTACTCTGTTCTTATGAACTCAATACACTAGATGCATGCCGGATAGCGGTCGATGTGTGGAGTAATAGTAGTAGATGCAGAATCGTTTCCGTCTACTTGTCTCGGACGTGATGCCTATATACAATGATCATGTCTAGATAGTCTCATAATTATTCTCTTTTCTATCAATTGCTCGACAGTAATTTGTTTACCCGCCGTAGAATATCGCTAGCATGAGAGAAGCCACTAGAGAAAACTATGGCCCCGGGGTCTATTCTCAACATATCAATCTACATCTACTTTACTTTTACCGCTTTTATTTGCTGTTTTACTAAACTAAAAATACCAAAAATATAAACTATCATCTCTATCAAATCTCACTTTCGTAAGTGACCGTAAAGGGATTGACAACCCCTTATCGCGTTGGCTGCGAAGTTCTTATTTGTTTGTGCAGGTGCGAGGGTCTCCTACCGGATTGATACCTTGGTTCTCAAAAACTGAGGGAAATACTTACGCTACTGTGCTGCATCTCCCTTTCCTCTTCGAGGGAATACGACGCAAGCTCAAGAGGTAGCAAGAAGAATTTCTGGCGCCGTTGTCGGGGAGGCTTATGCAAAAGTCATATACCAAGTTCCTATCACAAACCCTTGTCCTTCGCATTACATTTATTTGCCTCTCGTTTTCCTCTCCCCCACTTCACCCTTGCTGTTTTATTTTCCCTTCTTCTGCCGTGTGTTTCCCATTCACTTGCCTCTTGTTTGCTTGTGTTGCTATGTGCCCTCTATTAGCTTGCATCTTTGCTTGCTAAATTATGGATCCTCATCCACTTGCTAATCTCTTTAAGAGATCCAATTATGTTGAACCAATTGCTAGTGAGTTGTGTGCACTAGATTATCTTTATGGGGTTTTGCTTGAAATTTATGAATCTGAAAATTGTGAGGAATTGTTAAAAGAAAAGGTGATTCATGATAGCTTGTTAAATAAAAAGCATGATTGCAATGATGTTATTGTAAATTCTATTAATGTCAATTGTGTTAGTGACATGCAAAACTCTAAGCTTGGGGATGCTTATTTTGCTATGCCCACTACTTGTTGCAATGATCATGATTGGGGTGATTCTTCTTATGATCTTGAAAATTTATTTAATCCCCATGATGAATATAAGATTGATAATAATGTTTGCATTAATATTTAAAGTGGGTTTGGAGAGGTCATGACTTTAGTTAATGTTAATCCCACTATTTTGGAAGAGTGTCAACTTTGCATGCATGTGAATCATGTTGAGAATATGTTATGTGATATCTATTTTGTTGAATTTTCTTATGATCCTACATGCAATTATTATGAGATAGGGAAATATGGTTGTAGAAATTTTCATGTTACTAAATTACCTCTCGTTATGTTGAGATTGCTATTGTTTCTTTCTCCTTCCTTGCACATGCTAGATCTTGCTTGTCTTGGTAATTTGTTTTCCTATAAGATGCCTAAGCATAGGAATTACGTTTGATTTAGATGTGTTTGTTACATGTTTTATGATGCTCTCCTTGTGCTTCAATTCTTATCTTTCATATGAGCATCATTGAAATCTCAAGCCGATCTTAATGGCTATAAAGCAAGAGCTTGTTGGGAGGCAACCCAATTTTATTTTATTTTTTGTTTTTGCTGCTGTTAGGGAATAAATATTGCATCTAGCCTCTGATTAGATGTGGTTTCATGTTTTGTTTAGTGTTTGTGCCAAGTAGAACCTTTGGGAAGACTTGTGTGAAGTTTATGTGATCTTGCTGTGAAAAACAGAATCGCTAGCGCTTGCTAAAGTAGTCGTGGGATTTCACTGGAGCTTGCTTTTTAGTTGATTCTTTTTGCAGATGATTTGTAGACAAATTCCGCAAATTTACCAATTTAGATTGAATTTTTTGGAGTTCCAGAAGTAGGCGAAACCTGCAGATTACTACACACTGTTATGTCTTTCACAGATTCTGTTTTCCGTGTGTTGTTTGCTTATTCCGATGCATCTATGAGTAGTATTGGAGGATATGAACCATAGAGAAGTTGGAGTACAGTAGGTTTAACACCAATATAAACAAAGAATGAATTCATTGCTGTACCCTTGAGTAGTGCTTTGCTTTCTTATACTAACGGAGCTCACGAGAATTTATGTCTAAGTTTTGTGTTGTGAAGTTTTCAAGTTTTGAGTATTGCTTTGATGGACTATGGAACAAGGAGTAGCAAAGGCCTAAGCTTGGGGATGCCCATGGCACCCCAAGTAAATTCAAGATAATCAAAAGCCTAAGCTTGGGGATGCCCCGGAAGGCATCCCCTCTTTCGTCTTCATCCATCGGTAACTATACTTGGAGCTATATTTTTATTCGCAACATGTTATGTGTTTTGCTTGGAGCGTCTTGTATAATTTGAGTCTTTGCTTGTTAGTTTGACACAATCATCCTTGCTGGACACACCTATTTGAGAGAGTTAAATATGGCCTAGAAATTATTAGAACACTCTATATGCTTCACTTATATCTTTTGAGTTGCATAGTTTTTGCTCTAGTGCTTCACTTATACCTTTTAGAGCACGGTGGTGATAATATTTTGTAGAAATTGTTGAACTCTCATGCTTCACTTATATCTATTTGAGAGTCTATTAAAACAGCATGGTAATGTGTTTAGTCTAAAGAAACTAGCCTTCACATGATAGACATCCAATGTCAATGTAGTAAAAAAAATCACACTAAGTGCATTGAATAGAATGAGATGTTGGATGCTTGATAATTGTTTTGAGATATGAGGATAGTGATATTGGAGTCATGCTAGTGGAGTTATTATGAAATTGAGAAATACTTGTGCTAAGGTTAGTGATTCCCGTAGCACGCACGTATGGTGAACCGTTGTGTGACTAACTTAGAGCATGAGGTATTTGTAGAGAGCCAACCTTTGTGTGGAGGTCGGGGGCGCGCGATGGTTAACTCCTACCAACCTCCCCCCTAGGGGCATGTGTTGATTGCTTTGTTTTGATGACTCGTAGATTTTTCCAATAAGTATATGAGTTCTTATGACTAATGTTGAGTCAATGGATTATACGCACTCTCACCCTTCTACCATTGCTAGCCTCTCTTGTACCGCGCAATTTTTGCCGGTACCATAAACCCACTATATATCCTTCCTCAAAACAGCCACCATATTGTTCCTCAAAACAACCACCATACCTACCTATCATGGCATTTCCATAGCCATTTCGAGATATATTACCATGCAACTTTCCATCGTTCCATTCATATGACACGCATCATATTGTCATATTGCCATCGCATGATCATGTAGTTGACATCGTATTTGTGGCAAGGCCACCATGCATAATTTTTATACATGTCACTCTTGTTTCATTGCACATACCGGTACACCGCCGGAGGCATTCATATAGAGTCATAATTGGTTGTTGTAGTATCAAGTTGTAATATCGAGTTGTAATGAAAGTGTGATGATCATCATTATTAGAGCATTGTCCCATGGGAGGAAAGGCTAAATCTATAAAGCCCCTCCGCAAAAAAAGGAAAAAAAAGAAAGGCCAAAGGCCCAAAAAAAAGAAAGGCCCAAAAAAACAAGAAAAAAAGGGAAAAGGAGAAAAAGAAAAAGGGATAATTGCTACTATCTTTTTCCACACTTGTGCTTCAAAGTAGCACCACTTTCTTCATTGTAGAGATTCTCATGTTTAGTCACTTTCATATACTAGTGGGAATTCTCATTATAGAACTTGGCTTGTATATTCCAACGATGGGCTTCCTCAAATGCCCTAGGTCTTCGTGAGAAAGCAAGTTGGATGCACACCCACTAGTTGCTTTTGTTGAGCTTTCATTCATATTTATCTCTAGTGCATCCATTGCATGGAAATCCCTACTCACTCACATTGATATCTATTGATGGGCATCTCCATAGCCCGTTGATACGCCTAGTCGATGTGAGACTATCTACCTCCTTTTTGTCTTCTCCACAACCACCTCTATTCCACCCATAGTGCTATGTCCATGGCTCACGCTCATGTATTGCGTGAAAGTTGAAAGGTTTGAAAAGATAGAGTATGAAAACAAATGCTTGGCTAAAATCGAGGTTGTGCATGATATGAATATTTTTGTGTGATAACGAGGGAGCATATCCAACACTATATGATTTTGTAGGGATAACTTTCTTTAGCCATAGTATTTTGAGAAGACATGATTGCTTAGTTAGTATGCTTGAAGTATTGTTGTTTCTTATGTCAATATAGACTTTTATCTTGAATCTTTCAGGTCTGAACATTCATGCCACAATTAAGAGAATTACATTGAAAAACTATATTGGTTAGCATTCCACATAAAAAATTCTTTCTTTATCATTTACCTACTCGAGGACGAGCAGGAACTAAGCTTGGGGATGCTTGATACGTCTCCAATGTATCTATAATTTTTTATTATTCCATGCTATTATTTATGAAGTCTTGGATGTTTAATGGGCTTTATCATTCACTTTTATATCATTTTGGGACTAACCTACTAACCCAAAGGACCAGTCCATATTGCTGTTTTTTTGCCTATTTCAGGGTTTCGCAGAAAAAGAATATCAAATGGAGTCCAAACGGAATGAAACCTTCGCGAGCGATATTTTTGGAGAAAATCACACGAGAGGAACTTGAGAACCACGTCAGGGGAGCATCGAGGCACCCACGAGGGTGGGGGGTGCGCCCACCTTCCAAGGGTGCGCCCCCTACCTCATGGGCCCCTCGAGCGTCCCCTGGTGCCCAACTTCTTATATATAAGTCTACGTACCCCAGAAACTCCGTGGACAGAGAGAAAACCCTAATTCCACCGCCATACCTTCTGTTCCCGTGGAGATCCCATCTTGGAGCCTGTTTCGGAGCTCCACCGGAGGGGGGTCCATCACGGAGGCCTTCATCATCATCATCATCGCCCTCACCATGAGTTGTGAGTAGTTTACCACAGACCTTTGGGTCCATAGCTAGTATCTAGATGGCTTCTTCTCTCTCGCTAGATCTCAATACAAAGTTCTCCTCGGTCTTCAAGGAGATCTCGATGTAATCTCTTTTTGCGATGTGTTTGTCGAGATCCGATGAATTCTGAGTTTATGATCAAGGTTATCTATGAAAGATATTTGGTTCTTCTCTGAACTTTTTATGTGTGCTCATAATATCCTTGCAAGTCTCTTCGAAATATTGGTTTGGTTTGGCCTACTAGATCTATAGTTCTTGCAATGGGAGAAGTGCTTGGCTTTGGGTTCAATCTTGCGGTGTCCTTTCCAAATGACAGTAGGGGCAGTAAGGCACGTATTGTATTGTTGCCATCGAGGATAAAAAGATGGGGTTTATATCATATTGCTCGAGTTTATCCCTCTACATCATGTCATCTTGCTTAAGGCGTTACTCTGTTCTTATGAACTCAATACACCAGATGCATGCTGGATAGCGGTCGATGTGTGGAGTAATAGTAGTAGATGTAGAATCATTTCGGTCTACTTGTCTCGGACGTGATGCCCATATACAATGATCATGCGTAGATAGTATCATAATTATTCGCTTTTCTATCAATTGCTCGACAGTAATTTGTTTACCTGCCGTAGAATATCGCTATCATGAGAGAAGCCACTAGAGAAAACTATGGCCCCCGGGTCTATTCTCAACATATCAATATAGATCTACTTTACTTTTACAACTTTTATTTGCTGTTTTACTAAACTAAAAATACCAAAAATATAAACTATCATCTCTATCTGATCTCACTTTCGTAAGTGACCATAAAGGGATTGACAACCCCTTATCGCGTTGACTGCGAAGTACTTATTTCTTTGTGCAGGTGCGAGGGACTCACGCGTGGTCTCCTACTGGATTGATACCTTGGTTCTCAAAAACTGAGGGAAATACTTACGCTACTGTGTTGCATCTCCCTTTCCTCTTCGAGGGAATACAACGCAAGCTCAAGAGGTAGCATTCAGCTGAACCCCTGCTTGAACTCCAATCTCTGTGGAAGATCAATGAGAAGTCCAGTGCGTCCATTGATGCTATGCAGCAAGAGTTGGAGGATATAAGCGTCAAAAAGCGCGGTCTCATCTGCTTGCTTAGCTGCTTGCGCTGCAACTCCCAAACAGCTAACCTTTCTTGAACTCTATTGAAGTGATGTCGGTTTTGTATATTATTTTGTTGGTGTGTTTATTTGCACTAGTGGCGATCTTTGATGCCCAGTGTATGTAATGTGATGTCTGCTTGTGCTTTATTGTCATTGGAGGCGAACTTTGATGCCCAGTGAATGTAATATGCCGTAATTTCTTTATTGCATAGTCTAGGTTTTTTCTTGTTCACGATACTGCAGTTATTTTACTCTCTCTCTCTCTCTCTCTCTCTCTCTCTCTCTCT
>LR738711.1:263900611-263932477 GCA_902687465.1 Secale cereale | reverse complement strand
TATATATATATCCTGTCTTTGCGCTATAGTAAACGGGCCAAAACATAAAATTACGGTACATAATCGGGCCGGCATGATGGGCCGCATCGTGGGCCTAGTCTTCTCGGTCCGTCAACAGACCTAAATGTAAACTGGCCCACTAGTAGTTTCGGGCCTTTAAGAGGCCGAGTAAACCGCTGACCCTATTTCGACCAAAATATCAATGGGCTTTTAGTAGGCTGGAAAGTAGGTTGGGCCTGAAACGTGTCGAACAGCTCACGGGCCGACAAAAGGACGAAATAGACCCCGTCCCATGATTGTGCCAATCACATAACGTGCCGTTAACAGGCCAAAATTGTATCGTTCGTTGTTTGGCCCAATCAGATTATTGATTGTGAGTAGGCCGGATGCAAAGCGGGCCATAATTAGGCCCAACTATATGACGGTCTTTTAGTAGGCCAATATAAATATAGGGCCAGTCTGTTAAACATGCCTTTAATAGGCCAAAACTAGTATCAGGACGGCAATTAAATGGGCCTTTAGCAAACAGAAATCCTAACCGGGCTTCAAGGGGTCCAAAAGCACAGTGTCCAGTTGACGGGCCAAATCTGTCGGATTACGGGCTCCGCAAACCCAAGAAGTTCGAACACAGGGGCGTGAACGAAGATATGTCCCACTCACATCTACCTAGTGGCTCGCCCTCATCTAGTGAAGAGATTCAAGCAAACAACAAGTGAGGCACGCAAGAGTTTACCCAGGTTCAGGCCACCTTGTGGTGTAAAACCCTACTTCCTGCTTTGGTGGATTGGCCTCAGGAGGGCTAGAATATGAACTAGTACAGTGGTTCCTGAGCTCAAGAGGTGAGATCAGGAGGGTCGGGAGGCAGGAGTTCTTGCTCCGTTGCGTGAAGGCAGAGTTTATGGATCTGCTTCCCCCACCATGATGGGGATCCTAGCTACTTATATAGGTGGCCAGGGTCCTCTTCCCCCAAAATGTTTAAGCGGGAAGGGATCCCACAGCGGCCATTTTTGAGAGGGAACACAAGGACGTTCCTGCCCTGACAAAAGCAGTCTTCGCCTGCAAAAGGATCAGGCGGTGACGCAGTGGTGGGCTCGGTGGTGACATCCTCCCGGTCGTCCTTGCGGTCTTCGGTCTTGTTGCACCAAGGGGGAAACCTTTGTCCTGCTCCTTGGGAACCTGCGCCTGCGCCGCCTCCTTTGCACCGAAACGGCAACTGCGCCGTTGGCGGGCGCTGGCACCCGCTGGCGCGGTGCATCACTGCTTACGTCACTGCCTCCTCCTGAGGCAGGCTTGGTCGTGGGTTCTCCGCCCCTCCGGAGCACCTTGACGAGGCCGCTCCTGAGGGGGTCTTGACGTTGTTCTCCTCGTGAGGTCTAGCCCCCTCGCGAGGGTCTTGGGCGGCTGGTCGATCAGCTGGGCCGTACCAGGCCGTGGTAGGAGCGCGTCGCGGCCCGCAGATAGGCTAGTCTAGGTACCCTGGTTCCCAGGACACCGACAGTAGCCCCCGGGCCCAAGGCGCGCGCGAAGTTGGCTTCGGGGCGAAACATTAGCCAAGGACGAAGCGCCGCGGGCCCCAAAAAGGCTGCGGGCCAGGCTGGCGCGTGACGGTTGGATGGGACGTGGGCGACTCCTCTTACCACGCAGTCTCGGTAACCGTGCGACTTGACAACTCCTTTGCGCTGGCGACGGGGCCATTATAGCCGCGCGTGAGTGGCCGGCGACTGATCTTCTTGTCCTATAAATAGGGGGTGAGGCACCACGTCTTTCACTTGACTGTTGTAGATCAATCTTGCTCCTCCCACTTCTCCGAGGGCTTTCCATGGGGCCGATACGTAGGATCTCGGCCGCGGAGAAGGGGAAGAGTCCGATGGTGGAGCCTAAGCGGCTCCCCCCAAAGAAGAGGTGCCGTGATTCTCCAAGAGCGTCCCTGAGACCGGCGGATGCCCGTACATGGTGCACGCGGGCACCGCCAGGATTTTCGCTTCCCTTAGGTGCTCTAGCGGTAGACGGATGAAGCGGGGACGGCGACGGGGGCGGTGCAGTCTGCCGCCCAGAGAGACGGGCGATTTCACGCGCCCTGCTGCCGTCCCATACCGAGGACGATGCGTGTGAGTTCATCGTATGCGTGGGAGCCCCTCCGCATTCTTGGATCCTTCTTCCTCCATTCATGAAGGAGGTGCTCCCGGCTCGCAGCCGAGTGACGATGCGGCTACGGCATGAAGGGTGCCACCTTCCCCCTTCGCACGCCGACGTGGAGGTGGTCTCCTCTAGCCAAGTCTTCATGACCTGGGGTTGGGGCGTGGTGTGCCGCGCATGTGCCCCCGCTGGGAGGTACATTCTTCATTTTGCGCTGTACGGGATGGGCACGATGAACTTCAAGGTCTTCGGGGCGGACGGCTGCCGGCTGTCATGCGGCGCAGGGGACAGGCTCGCCGGCGACCATTCCCCATGCTGCCAGGGCAGCAAGGCCGGGGGTGAGGCTCTCACCATCGGTTGCGCCTCCGATTCCTCCGGTGGTAGTTATGCTACCCCTGAGACGGCCTCGAGCTCCGACGAGAGCTACGAGCCACCAAATCGCCACTCTTATCACTGGAAGGAAACAGCGTCCTCCCGGCGCCATCATCGTTGAAGGACTTCAGGCCGCATTCCTTCGAGAGCGACCCTCTTTAGCTTGGTCCCTGTGAGACACCATGGACGGCCCCATGAGGGCGTGTAAATCCTTGTAATACTTTTGCTATTATCTAGCGTTATAAACTGATGTTCCTCATGAGGCCCTCTGCTGGAGCATGACTTTCCCCACGGTAGTTTAGGGCCCTACGCCTGCGAGACACAGTCCCTAGACAAGCCTCAGCCTACGCTGGTATGCCAGGTCGCGATGCCGTGGTCAAGGCCATGAGGTGAGTGACCCAGGGTCCGGTAGGAGCCCCCGAGGCACGATGCTCGGGAGGTCCCTCTTGGCGTGCAGGCAACCGTCCACCAGGGCCGTGGAGAAGTATTGTCATGCCCCAGCGGATTCGTGATTACAATGGGTGGAGGTGGAGGTACGTGAGTAGATGCGGCGTTGAAAGCTTATCTTAGTGATCCCCGGTGGTCAAGTGGCGGTGGCACTTGATTTTCTGCCACCCTTCCCTCGGGGCGAGGCTCTGTGCCCGGGCCGTCTTCGTGAGGAGGTGGCAGCAGTCGCTCCCAGGCCACCGAACATAAAGGGCATGGTTGCCGAGGCCCTAGGGGCGGAGGTCATGAAACTGGTGGAGGCGTTCCTCGAGGCCACTGCTACCGCAGCCGAAGAGGCGGAGACTGGTGATGATGCGCTTGGTGATGCCTGATCTGCTCCTGTCCAGAGAGAGAAGTGCGAGTGCCTCGGGGAGGCGTAAGAACTTGTTTGAATTTGAAAAACTTGGTATTATTGTAATAACTTGATGATTTTCGTGCTTGCTTCCTTTCATGTTTGCTTAGGTGCTCTGCGTCGGCAGGGCCCAACCCCGTGCATACCTCGATCTCCATTGAGCCCTCCGGGTGATCGGGGTTATCATAATAACTAGACGCAAGGGATGAGGGGCTACAAGGCTAGTGAGGTCCATGGGTCGCGATGCCCAGGGGTCCCCCTTGACGTTCGAGCGATCCCGTTTGCGTTCTGCGTCGGCAGGGCCCAGCCCCGCGCATACCTCGACCGCCATTGAGCGCCGGGCTCAAGGAGTGAGGGGCTACGTGACTAGTGAGGCCCCTGGGTCGCGATGCCCAGGGGTCCCCCTTGACGTACGAGCAGGTCTCATGAGGGAGAACAAGCACCATACCTTGCTCACGAGCCTTCGCCTGGGAT
The DNA here is from genome assembly GCA_902687465.1 of Secale cereale. NCBI lineage: Eukaryota > Viridiplantae > Streptophyta > Magnoliopsida > Poales > Poaceae > Secale > Secale cereale. The sequence goes on along the minus strand of LR738711.1, from coordinate 263,928,657 downwards.
GGGGGCGCGAGAAGGCCAGGTGTCTGGGCACCTGGTAGGGTGGCGTCTGCCAGGCGTGACCTGAGCATAGCCCCCGTGCCTAGCCCCCCTCGCGACACCCATCCAAGGAGAAGCTGTGAGCGTCGTGAGCTGAAAAGCTCCCTGAGGTTGGTGCGACCGCTGGGGGCCACCCTCAGTTGTTTATAACTAGCGCGGAGCATAGAGCTACCACACTTGCGCGGAGTGTGGGCATAACCACGCCTTGGTCGTAGCGGCCAGCGCGGAGCTTGGTGCTTCCACTGGTTCATGGGCATAACCGCTCCTCGGTTGGTTCTGCCAGCGTGGAGCATGGCACTGCCACTGGACCGTGGGAGGGAGCCTCCCACCGGTAGAGACTTCAGGGCGTGTACAGCCCCGTCCTAACACGTGGCTTGCATGGCAGGACAACCAAGGTGTATATGGGCCCTCCTCAGGACGAGCTGAATGACTCTGAGGAAGTTCTCGTGAGCTTACGCATCACTCACGAGACCCTACCCTGAGACGGGTTGCGCCTAAGTCTTCTTCTGGAAAATATGAAAAGAGAGGTATTGTGTCGACCTGTGCCGAGTGCATCTCTAGAGGGTATCGCATGAGAAGGCCGCGGCACCAACGACCCCAGCAGGTGACGTCACGGGAATGGATCGCGAGACAGAGCTCAGCCGCTGGATTTATCGAAACTGTAGGGACGGACCTGAGCACAGACGTCGTGCCCAGTCTTCTCATGCAACGATCCAAAAGAAAAACAACTGGCGCGCGGTTCCCACGTGAGCGAGGCACCTGCCACGGGCCCCTACTTACCCATCCATGATTAGCCCATGCGAGAACAAGGCACCAAGGACCACGGGAGGTGACGTCACGAGAGTGGCTCACGAGACAGAGCTCAGCCCTTGGGTTTAGCGACGCTGTAGGGACGGACCCGAGCATAGACGCCGTGCAAGTCCTTAATCATGGGGCGGTCGCGAGTGGGATCACAAGGGCTCATGACCTTAGTGGCGGTGAGAACGCCAAGCATGCAGATAATGCGAATAGCAAGGAGCAACTAGCCTTGATCATGCACAAAAAGGAGACATCTGCGGGGGGATAGTCCCCAGCAGCCCGAGGATGATGCAGCCCGGGGGGCACCCTCGATTGGATACTTGAAGCGTCACCTGATACTTGTCGAAGAAGAGTTGGGGTAGCTGAAGACGCAAGCCATGCACATCGCTCCTGAAGATCGTCGGGCTCCTGAGGCCCAGGGGCTCCGGAGGCTCTCAGCGGTCGCGTGGGTCCAGTTCTCGCTCCATCCGTACCGCCTGCCACTGGGCCTCCCGAGCCCCCAAAGCCTGCCGCGCGAGGTGCTGGAACGTGGCCGCTGTGTTGCGGAAGCCGAAGAGTGTGCGAACGTAGCTGCAGGGGAGGGCCCTCCTCCGGCCGACCGCCGTCGGCTAGAAGGGCTCCAAAGAGGCGGCTCGGTAGAGACCCGCGACGTCAATGCAGACACGGAAGCGGTCACTCGGGCTGCGGGCAGGTGAGCTCGGCATTGTGCGGTTACGCCCACCGCGGATGAGCCTTGCATACTGAAGTTCTTCGGTAACCTAGTCGATGAAGTCCTGAGCCCCCAGCGTTGTGCGGTTCACGCTGGGCTCACAAAAACATGCGTCGAGACATGCCTGTAGGTGGTGCCCGAACACCTCCCTCGAGACGCTGGTCAGGCCGGAGACGCTCCAGAGGAGAGCCCTCGAGCCCGTCCTGAGAGGGGCGTCGGGCGCGCCTCCCTTTGCAAGGGTGGAGGGCGCCTCGTCGGCAGGCGCGAGTCCTGAGGCGGGACTGTCAGGAGCCCCCGCGTCCTGAGGTTCGTTGACGGGCAGGTTCTTCTTCTTCTTGGGGGCGGTCTACGGGGCGAGGACGGCTCCATCCTCATCGGAGTATTCGACCGCCGCAGTCTGGTAGGCGCGCACCAGGGAACACACCGCTTCCTTCTCATCGGAGGCGATTGTGATGACTTCGCCACACCCGGGCATCTTGAGGACGTTGTAGCCGTGATGGGTCGCCGCCATGAACTTGGCGAGAGCAGGATACCCAAGGATGGCGTTGTGCGGGAGGTGGATATTGGCGACGTCGAAGTTGATGAGCTCGGTGTGATAGTTGTCGCGGTCACCAAAGGTGACGGGGAGGCGGACCTACCCCATCGGGAGTGTGGAGCCATCCGTGACTCCGTAGAATGGCTTGGTTGGGTGGAGCTGATCGTAGGGGACCTGGAGTGTCTCGAAGGTCTGGACGGAGAGGACGTTGAGTCCTGCTCCGCCGTCGATGAGGGTCTTCGTCACGAGGACGTTGCTGATGGTCGGGGTGCAGAGCATCGGGAGAGCGCCTGGGGCTGCGGTGCACTTGAGCTGGTCCTTGGGGTCGAAGGTGATGACCTGCTTGGTCCACCTGAGGTTGCGTGCGGCATCAGGCCTGGGAAGCTCCGCGTTCACCTCGCGGGCGAACTGCTTGAAGATACGATGGGAAGCCGGAGCATGGGCTCCTCCCAAGATGCATGCAACTGCACGCGGCTCCTGGAAGCCCCCTGCTCCATCTCCCTGGCGGTCGTCGTCGTTCCTTCTTGGCGGTGGTGGCAGCGGAGGCAGCCTCCGTTGCCCTTAGGGCGACCCTCACGAGGCTGGTCGCGCTAGGGGGCATCACGTGGCTCCTCCTGCCAGTGGTCTTCACGAGGCTGTTCACGCCACCCTTGGCGCGAGTTCCTGTCGTCCCAACGTCCTCCACCTCGGCCTCCTAACGCCCGTAGCCGTGGTTGTCGCGCTCAGGGCGCTACCCGACGCGTCCGACGCGCATCGCCCTGAGCTCCTGGCAGTCGTTAGTGTTGTGGATGTGGACATTGTGGAAGACGCAGTACGGACGGTTGTCTCTGGGGGGTCATCGTAGCCGTAGCCATGCTTCACTTCGGGTTCTGCAGCCAGCACGGCGGGCCCCTTGCGCTTTGCTTCTTCAGCCTTGGTCTTCTTGTCGTCCGCCTCCGCCTCATGCAGCTCCTGGGGGAGAGCCGTCCTTTCTCCGCCCTGGCGTACTTTGCCGTGAGCTTGAACATCTCGAGGGCTGTGCACAGGTCCTCGTGGATGGCGAGCTCCTCCCTCATCCTGACGTCGTGGACACCGTTGGAGAACGCCAGGATGATGGCCTCGTCTGAGACCCTAGGGATCCGGAGGCGCATGGTGTTGAAGCGTTGGATGTAATTTTGCAGGGTCTCTCCCGACTGCTGTCTCACGCGGCGCAGATCCGCAGCCGTCGGGGCTCGGTCGCTGGTGCCTTGGAAGTTGGCGACGAAACGCTCACGAAGCTCCCCCCCAGGAGGAGATGGATCCCACGGGGAGGTTCAGGAGCCAGGAGCGTGCGCCATCCTTGAGAGCCACGGGGAACCAGTTCGCCATGACCTGCTCAGTGCCGTTGGACGCCTCGATGCTCAGCCCGTAGAGTTGGAGGAACTCCGTGGGGTCGGTGCTGCCGTCGTAGTGCGGAGGCAGGTCCGGCTTGAACTTGCCGGGCCAGACGAGGCGCCGTAGCTCAGGCGCTAAGGCACGACATCCAGCCACACTCATGATTGCAGGCGCCCCCTGCGCCTGCGGCGCTGGTTCTTGGGGCGCTCGCGCCACCACCTCCTGTGGCGCGCAGTCTTGGCGCTGCGGGCCAGGGGGCCCGCGAGCCCCTGCCTGGGGATGTGGAATCACCTGGCAGCTCTCCTCGTCGCGCGCATGGTCACTGCGGGGCGGCTCACGCTGCGGAGCCTCACACCGGACGTCCTGGCCGGCGCCGTAGAGTGGAGGTGGAGCCGGGACTCTGTGGCCTTCGTTCCCCGCCAGGAGCGACGGGGAATGGCAGGAGTGCATTGGTGCAGGTGCTTCCCCAGCAGCGTTGACGAGCTCGGTGATGCGGTGGAGCCACTCGTCGTAGAACTCATCTGTCGATTGGTAGCGCAAGAGCTCCCGCGCCATCAACAGCGTAGGCTGCTGATAGACCGGCCCGCGGCAGACCAGCGAGGACAACGCCGCGGCCGGTGAGGGTGAAGGCATTGCCGTGCGGCCATCGCGCCGCACGGACAGCGGCAGTGACGAGTCCTGCTGCTCGTGGACGGCCGGCTCGGTGGCGGCGTTGGCGATCGGCGAGTTGGATTGGGGCGGCGCACCGTTGCCCGCGTGCGCCGTCTGAGCGACGTTCACGGCGCGGCGAGCGGTGCGAACTCGACATGTGTCCACCATGGCTGTGGAGCGAAGTCGACGACGAGAACGGGACGAGGTCGTTAGAGAGGCGAGATCTTGACATGCCCCCTACCTGGCGCACCAAATGTCGGATTACGGGCTCCGCAAACCCAAGAAGTTCGAACACAGGGGCGTGAACGAAGATCTCTCCCACTCACGTCTACCTAGCGCCTCACCCTCGTCTAGTGAAGAGATTCAAGCAAACAACAAGTGAGGCATGCAAGAGTTTACCCAGGTTCAGGCCACCTTGTGGTGTAAAACCCTACTTCCTGCTTTGGTGCATTGGCCTCAGGAGGGCTAGAATATGAACTAGTACAGTGGTTCTTGAGCTCATGAGGGTCGGGAGGCAGGAGTTCTTGCTCCGTTGCGTGAAGGCAGAGTTTATGGATCTGCTTCGCCCACCATGATAGGGATCCTAGCTACTTATATAGGCAGCCAGGGTCCTCTTCCCCTGAAATGTTTAGGCGGGAAGGGATCCCACAACGGCCATTTTTTAGCGGGAACGCAAGGACGTTCCTGGCCTGACAAAAGCAGTCTTCGCTTGCAAAAGGATCAGGCGGTGACGTAGTGGTGTGCTCGGTGGTGACATCTTCCCTGTCGTCCTTGCGGTCTTCGGTCTTGTTGCACCAAGGGGGGAACCTTTGTCCTGCTCCTCGGGAACCTGCGCCTGCGCTGCCTCCTTTGCATCGAAACGGCAACTGCGCCATTGGGGGGAACTGGCACCAGCTGGCGCGGTGCGTCACTGCTTATGTCACTGCCTCCTCCTCAGGCAGGCTTGGCCTTGGGTTCTCCGCCCCTCCAGAGCACCTTGCCGAGGCCGCTCTTGAGGGGGTCTTGACGTTGTTCTCCTCGTGAGGTCTAGCCCCCTCGCGAGGGTCTTGGGCAACTGGTCGATCAGCTGGGCCGTACCAGGCCGTGGTAGGAGTGCGTCGCGGCCCGCAGACAGGCAAGTCTGGGTACCCTGGTTCCCAGGACGCCGACAGAATCCAATATGGGCCATAATTTAGCCCAAAGATTGAAAGGCTCTTGAAGGGCCGGATCTGATATGGGTCGTAATATGGCGCAGAACCTAGTAGGCTATTAACGGGACGGATATCTTATGGGCTCTTATTAGGCCCAGAACATGGTAGCTTGTTTATGGACCGGATCAAATATGGGCCGGGATTTGGCCCAAAACATGGCAGCCTCTTAACGGGCCGACCCACTAGTGTCTTCAAAATCTTGTGGGCCTTTAGCTGGGCCGACCCGTTATGGTCTGCTATATCTTGTGGGCCTTTGGCTAGGCCGTCCCATTATGGTCTCCAAAATCTTGTGGGCCTTTAGCTGGGTCGGCCCATTTAATCTTTATGGGCCACTTTTGGGCTGGTCCACGTGTCAACATAGCATAGGCGCATCTCGCCCATTGGATGAGTGACATATGTACCAACACGGAGCTGACACGTGGTTCCTTCGGCCAATGAGAATTTTACACGTGGAAAATCACCATTGGGCGTGGCTATTATCTTGTTATCGGATCCAAAACTGAACCCGATAGGTTAACGGCGACCTGTTAGAGTGGATGCCACGTGTAGGTAACCCTTGACGAAAGAACTTCCATGATGTGGCATTTATCGTCATGGAAGTGGACACTTCCGTGATGATAATTTTGGTATTGTCATGGAACACTTCTACGACAGAACAGGTATGACTATCTTGATTCTGTCATAAAATTATCATGGATGTACATGCATGACAGAAAACGTGACCTACTATGACAAACACGTATTATCACGGAAGTGGTTTTTTTTGTAGTGCATCTCGTGCTCCCGACCTACACACAAAGGATGACAATCAATAAATACATCATCCTCCGACTTCATCACATAACGGTTCACCATACGTGCTACGGGAATCACAAACTTTAACACAAGTAGTTCTACCAATCCACAATTACTTACTAGCATGACTCTAATATCACCATCTTTATATCTCAAAACAATCATAAGGAATCAAACTTCTCATAGTATTCAACGCTCTTTATATGAAAGTTTTTATTGTATTCCTATTTGGATGCCTATCATATTAGGACTAAATTCATAATCCAAGCAAATTACCATGTTGTTTAAAGACTCTCAAAATAATATAAGTGAATCATGAGAGTTCAACAATTTCTTCAAAATAAACATCACCGTCGTGCTCAAATAGATATAAGTGAAGCACTGGAGCAACTACCTAGCTCAAAAGATATAAGTGAAGCACAAAGAGTATTCTAATAAATTCACGATTAATGTGTGTCCCTCCGTAATCAAGTCCCCCTCCGGCAGAGTACCGGAAAAGGCCTCCAGATGGGATCTCACGAGATCGGAAACCTGCGGCGGTGGAAAAGAATTTTCGTGGACTCTTCTGATGGTTGGGAAATATTTCTAAATTTATAGGCCAAAGATTAGTATTGGGGGTGTCCCGTGGGGCCCACAAGCCAGGGCGTGCCCTGACGGCTTGTGGTGGCCTCGGGACTCCTCTGACTTCCTCTCCAAGTCCCACGTGTGTCTTCTGGTCCAAGAAAAATCATCGCAAAAGTTTTATTCCGTTTGGACTCCGTTTGATATACCTTTTCTCCGAAACTCAAAAACAAGGGAAAACAAAAACTGGCACTGGGCTCTAGGTTAATAAGTTAGTCCCAAAAATAATACAAAATAGCATATTAATGCATATGAAACATCAGAATTAGAATATATATAATAGCATGGAACAATAAAAAATTATAGATACGTTGGAGATGTATCAGTTAGCTAATGTTCCTACTTTACTTTTGAGAAGCATGTGCACCACATATCGAGAGACAGCAGGGTGTTGCATTCTTAATGTGCTCTTGTTCATCATGTGTGGGCACTGAGCAACAAACATTTTATTATCCTAAATCTGCTTACTCTTCTTTAGCATGTTCCTCTTCTATTCTTCTTTAATAAGTACTCTCTCCGTTCCTAAATACAAGTCTTTGTATAGATTCCACCATGGACTACATATGGAGCAAAATGAGTGAATCTACACTCTAAAATGTATCTGTATACATCTGCATGTGATCCATAGTGGAAATCTCTACGAAGACTTATATCTTGGAATGGAGGGAGTATAATAGCAGTACAGTATGTTCCTTGTAGTGAAGAGGAGCAGAGACATTTGCAGTGTACACGTCTATTATGTCGGTTGTGATGGACACTTTCAACTCTTCCAGACTCTTTGATTCGTAGGATTTTGTAAACATGGGACTAGTAATTGTAGTGTCCTACCCACTTGAATCCTATAAGATTAGCAAGGAAATGCGGGGAGTTGTGTCGCCTTTGAGAGTTACACTAATATTAATAGTACTGCACCTTTAGTTGAAGAGAGTTGTTATCCTAAGCCTTTCTAGCCGTACCGGCAATAGTAGCCCATATTTTCTAGCAAGTTCCACTTTCCCGATTTTACTTGTGATGCTTACGGTTTTCCCGTTAGATCTACACTATGATCTATGTAGGTGCTTTGTGTCGCACTAGCACCAGTCCACTCTTGAAGCTAAACAACACACCAATCATAAGTCCAAATCTTACTTCTTCAAATATGAATTGTGATATGATACTGATATTAGTTAACATACACACATTTAATTTGTCATCTAATGCTCCCACTTGATTTTCCAGATGCATGTGACCACATATAGAGAGACCGCATGGAATTACATTTCTTTGGGCACTGTGATTCATCATGAGTGTGCAACCAACATTGTATAGAAAGAAGCGGAATCTCAATAATATGCGTCCTCTTTTGTTCTTTAACATGTTCCTCTTTTGTTATTCTTTATTTAGTACCCCACTTATATTGGCTCTACAACCAGTGACACAAAACGTAGGACCGACTCCAGTAGACTGTACCCATACTTCACTGGCCACACCACTAGCCCCACCACACAGGACCTGCACTCCACCAAAAGGTATGCCTATTTCAGTTGCCATAGCACCAGCCGTACCACAAAAAATCCCACTCCATCAAAAAGTACAGCAAGTCCACCGGCCGAAGACCTATCCCAACAGCAGAGACGGTCAATTCATGCAGATTGAACCCCATTCTAGTTATTCCCAGTTTAAAAGACAATGCTTTCAATGTTGTTAGGAACTACGTGCATCTAATCCCAACATGGGAAGATTATAGTGACGAAAACCACCATTTTCACATCTTCCTGTCCAACTTACGTGTAAGTGCTATTATTCATGGTGATTATTTTACTGTTTTCTACTGAATGAACACATCAATGATCTACATTAAATTGTTGTAAGTAGGCGAGGGTCCATCTAGATAGTCATGACAAGCAAAGCTTACTTGTGCTTTTCAAGGAAGCATTGCAGCAGTATCGGTGTTACCTGAGGAAAACACACTTTGATGGCAAGTCTATAAACGAATTTCCGGTGAAGTGTCCTATGCTAAATTTAGAAGACATTGAATGGAAAAACCTTGTTATGCACTGGTATCATTCCCAGGATGAGGTATTGTCTATGATATCACATGACAATTTGAACTTCTACTTTTTCGCATGTGCCTTACAGATCTCTTTTGCAAGAAATCTGCTCGAAGAAGAATTCCAGTTTCAAAAGGATGACATGATATCGCAAATATGTTGATCGTTGCTTTGCTCTTGTTGGTACCTCTTGTCCTGTATAACTGTACTTGCATTCATACCCGATTCATTATGTGACAGCAGTATGCATGATAATTTGCTTATCAATTGTTCGCTCCAAATTATCAGATTTGTATTAATGGTTACATTAGTGTAGAATATACCCAATGCCAATGAAAAAGTTTAGATCTGCATTGTTCTTCTAAGTGCATGTTGTCCTTTATCAGTGTACTTATATTGACAGCTAGTTGTTCATGTACCATCACTCTGCAGCTTATTATCCTGCCCTCCATTTTCTACACATTAGATCTATATTTACTCTTACCATAATGTTGAATAAAACCAATGGTACTGAAGAAGTTTATCTTTGCATTGCTCTTGGCAGTACCTTTTGCCTGTATCGTTGTACTTACATTTATATCTAGTTGGTTATGTATCATCACTCTTCATCTTATCTTAAATATTCTCCATTTTTTCTTATATTATCACATCTATATTTACTCTTAACAAAATAAAGACTAAAGGCAATGCTTATGAAGAAGATTATGTGGTAAACTTCTTGAATTGCCCCCCCATCAACATGGACAAGGGCTTTATAGAGCCGGTCTTCACCACTAATGTAAGTTTGTCCTTTCAAGCCTTCAAACTTTGTTGTGTATATTTTGTTAGACATTAATGCAATAGAAGTTTATTTTTGGTGCTTGCATCAAATTGAATGTTTAAAGTTTATTATGAAGTTCATAAACATAAGTATGTCCTTCTCAATTTAAGTTTTCAGTTGTACAACCAAGTTCCTTCTTCATACCATGTAAATTAAACTATACAGAGCAAGTGATCTTCTTTTGCATTGCATGTATGCTTGTGTTCTTGATCCGTAATCTAGTGGTGTGGTGAAACTACCCACTGCAGCACAATGTCATATTCTGCAATGTCTTAACAATGAAAAATTTCATATTATTCTACTATTATTTAAACCGTCTCTTTATTTGCCAATTTGAAATGGGATAAATTGATAGCACATTAACCATTGATACTTACGCGTTCTTTAGCGCCGCATGTATGCATGAGTTCTTGATCTGTAATCCAGTGGTGTCGTGAAGCTGCCAACTCCTTCACCATGTCATTTACTGCCATGTCTTAACTTGAACAATACCATATTGTGTTAATGCTATTTTAAACGGTGTCTCTTTATTCGCCAATAAGAAATGTGATGAATTGTCAGCACTGATACTTATATGTGCAAAACCTGTCATCGGTCTGCTTATTTCTCTTTCAGAGTGATACCTCTGACCCCATGAAGAACTGCTGCCACAATGATAGTGAGACGAACCCATTGCATGTCCCTCTAACATATATTACAGGGAAGAAGGCAACAAATCTTGGAGATAGCGATACAACTCCAAAGTCATTTATTGATGTAGTGTTGAAGTTACTCGCTAATAGCAGTGACAAAAGCTCGATGAAGTCGCCACCTGAATATGTAAAACTTCTTCAGTATCAACTTCAAGCAAGAAGACATGGTTCAGCTGAACCCATGCTTGAACTCCAATCTCTGTGGAAGATCAACGAGAAGTCCAATGCATCCATTGATGTTATGTAGCAAGAAATGGAGGATATAAGCGTCAAACAAGCGTAGTCTCATCGGATTGCTCAGCTGCTTGCGCTGTAGCTCTCGAGCAGGGCTAACCTTTCTTGAACTCTATAGAAGTGTTGTCGATTGTGTATATTATTTTGTCGGCGTGTTTATTTGCACTGGTGGCAATCTTTGATGCCTAGTGTATGTAATATGTTGTCTGCTTGTGCTTTATTATCACTGGTGGCGAACTTTGATGCCCACTGGATGTAATATGCCGTAATTTATTTATTGTATAGTCTAGGTTTTTTCTGATTCATGATGCTGCAGTTATCTTACTATATATATCATGTCTTGGCTCTATTCAAAGTAAACGGGCCAAAACGTAAAATTATGGTACATAATTGGGCCGGCATGCAAATCACTATATATGGGACACATCATGGGCCTAGTCATCTCGGTCCGTTAACATGCCTAAATATAAACAGGCCCACTTGTAGTTTCCAGCCTTTAATAGGCCGAGTTAAGCATCGGGCCTAGGTTGGCAAGAAAATTCATTGGGCTTTTAGTACGCTAAAAACTAGGTTGGGCCTGAAATGTGCTGAATAGCTCACGGGCCGACAGCAGGACGAAATAGACCCCGGCCCATGATTGTGCCAATCACATCACATGCCGTTAACAGGCCAAAAAAATATCGGTCCTTGTTTGGCCCAATCAGATTATAGGCTATGAGTAGGCCGGATGCAAAGTGGGCCATAATTAGGCCCAACTATGTGACGAGCTTTTAACAGTCGAAACAAATATAGGGCCAAAATTTTAAATGGGCCTTTAACAGACCGGAACTAATATCAGGCCAAACTATTAAATGGGCCTTTAGCAAACAGAAATCCCAACTGGGCCTCAAGTGGGCCCAAAAGCACAACGTCCAGTTGATGGGCCAGATCTTATATGGGCCATAATTTAGCCCAAAGAATGAAAGGCTCTTAAAGGGACGGATCTGATATGGGTTGTCATTTGTCCCAAAACTTGACAGGGTTCTAACAGCCAGATCTGATATGGGCCATAGTTTAGCCCAAAGATTGAAAGGCTCTTAAAGGGCTGGATCTGATATGGGTCGTAATATGGCCCAGAACGTGGTAGGCTATTAACCGGCCGGATCTCATATGGGCCCTTATTAGGCCCAGAATGTTGCAGGTTGTTAATGCATCGAATCAATATATGGGCTGACATTTGGCCCAAAACATGGCAGCTTGTTAACGGACCGGCCCACTAGTGTCTGCGAAATCTTTTGGGCCTTTAGCTGGGTCGGCCCATTATGGTCTGCAAAATCTTATTGGCCTGTAGTTGGGCCGGCCCATTTAATCTTTATGGGCCACTTTTGGGCCGGTCCACGTGTCAACATATCATAGGCGCATCTCGCCCATTGGATGAGTGACATTGATAACCCACAAGTATAGGGGGTCGCAACAGTTTTCGAGGGTAGAGTATTCAACCCAAATTTATAGATTCGACACAAGGGGGGCCAAAGAATATTTGAAAGTATTAGCAGCTGCGTTGTCAATTCAACCACACCTAGAGATTAATTATCTGCAGCAAAGTGATCAGTAGCAAAGTAGTTTGATAGTTTTTATAGTAGTAACAGCAACAATAGTAACAGTAAAAGTGATAGCAGTAATTTTGTAGCAAGTGTAAAAGTAGTAGCATCACTAGTAACTTAGAAAGATCAATATGGGACAAATTCGTAGGCATTGGATCGGTGATTTGTTGGATGATATTCATCATGTGACAGTTATAACCTAGGGCGATACGGCACTAGCTCCAGTTCGTTGATATAATGTAGGCATGTATTTCGTAAATAGTCATACGTGCTTTATTAAAATAACTTGCATGACATCTTTTATCCTACCCTCCCATGGCAGCGGGGTTCATATTGGAAACTAAGGGATATTAAGGCCTCCTTTTAATAGAGAACCAAAACAAAGCATTAACACATAGCGAATACATGAACTCCTCAAACTACGGCCATCTCCGGGAGTGGTTCCGGTTGTTGTCACTCCGGGGTTGCCGGGTCATAACACGTAGTAGGTGACTATAACTTGCAAGATCAGATCTAGAACATGGATATAATGATGACAACATAAACGGTTCAGATCTGAGTTCATGGCACCCAGGCCCAAAGTGATAAGCATTAAGCATGGCAAAGTCATAACAACATCAATCTAAGAACATAGTGGATACTAGGGATCGGGCCCTAACAAAACTAACTCAATTACATGATGAATCTCATCCAACTCCTCACCGACCAACGAGCCAACGAAGGAATTACTCACTCCCAGTGGGGAGCATCATGGAATTGGCGATGGAGAAGGGTTGGTGATGACGACGAACGAAGATCCCCCTCTCCGGAGCCCCAAACGGACTCCAGATCTGGCCTCCCGAGGAAGAACAAGAGGTGACGGCGGCTCCATCTCGTGGATCGCGATAATTCTTTCTCCCTGATTTTTTCCTCCCAAAAATAGGAATTTATAGGATCAGGATTGGCATCTGCGGGGCCACTAGGTGGGTACAACCCACCTGGGCACGCCAGGAGAGGGGGGTGCGCCATGATGGGTTGTGCCCTCCCAGGGGCCCCTCTCTGGTGGGTCTTGGCTCCAGTATTTCTCTTTTATTCCGTAAAAAATCCTCGTAAAGTTTCATTTCATTCCGAGAACTTTTATTTCTGCACGAAAACAACACCATGGTAGTTCAGGTAAAAACAGCGTCAGTCCGGGGTTAGTTTCATTCAAATCATGCAAGTTAGAGTCCAAAATAAGAGGAAAAGTAGATATATTGGGGACGTATCAGACATCTGTGCCAATGCGGAGCTGACACGTGACTTCGTCGGTCAGTGAGAATTTTACACGTGCAAAATCTCCATTGGTCGTGGCTGTTAGAAGGTTATCGGATCCAAAACCAGACCCGGTAGCTTAACGATGACCCGTTACAATGGATGCCACGTGTCGGTTACTCTTGATGAAAGCACTTCAATGACACGGCATTTATCATCATGGAAGTGGACACTTCCGTGATGATAATTTTGGTATTGTCATGGAAGACTTCTACGACAGCACATGTATGAATATCTTGATTCTGTCATAAAATTGTCATGGATGTACATGCATGACAAAAAACGTGACCTACTCTTACAAACACGTATTATCACGGAAGTGTTTTTTTTGTAGTGATCCACCCCTAGCTACTTAAGCATGGCATGAGAAACTATAATCTCTAATTGGCATTGCAAACATGTTTGATCGTAATGAGTTGAATCATGGATACTAGGTTAAACATATTTCAAAAATAAAAACAAGTTGAGTTCATACCCGCTTCTCTCTGCCATAGTCACTTCATCAAATATCGTCATTATTGCCTTTCACTTGCACGACCGAATAATATGAAAATAATAATAGTGCAAGAGTGTCGTGGACTAAGATGGAATCTGCAATCATTTTATTCAAAAGGGGAAGACAAGGCGGTTTGGGCTCGTTGTTAAATCAACAGTAATGCATATAAGAGACACTCAACATTTTAATCGTGGTCTTTGACGATGCCATAGACCTAGGGTAGAGTCATAGGCCTGACCTAGACGTCCTACCCAAGGTCACTATCCTAGAATCAAGGACATTCAAAGTATAACAAAGGTTACCGACTGAAGTGACCTTGGAGTGCAATCCACTCGACCAATTATCTCACTCGGATACCCCAATTCCATTCGACCAAGATGAAGTCACTCGACCATACAAGAAACCACTTGGAGTACAGAAGATCTAAATTCACTCGGGATGACAACGGTCAGGCGTTCACTCTGAAGTCTTCAAGGTCATTTATAGCTCTTTATAGCTGGCGTTATCACTAACGCCATGTCTTAATGTACATTGAACCCTATGTAACGGGGGATGGCTAGGGTCCTGGCGCGCTCTATATAATCCACCCCCTCCTCTCGTACAAGGGTTTGCACACCCTGTAACACACATGCTCATATTCTAGTCGACCGCCTCAGGGCACCGAGACGTAGGGCTTTTTACCTCCTCCGAGAGGGGCCTAAACTCGTAAAATTCGTGTGTACAAGCTCATCATATTTAAGATCTTGCCTTCCTATACGTACCCCATACTCTTATTGTCAAACTTAGTACCACGACAATTGGCGCCCACTATGGGCAGATGTCTTAGAAACTTCTGGCGAGGTTGCAATTTTTCCGATCTTCGTCCTTATGGTTCCGGTGGTGGTCTCGCGCTGGGCCATGAGATCTGACTCGTCGCGCTCGTCTTCATCGCCGATGACTCTGCCAGGCTCCAGGAGGCCCCCCTCGGCGTTGAAGCCCTTCCCGTCTGCGGGGCGGTGCACTTTCATGCGAGTGCCTGCGGCGTCATCCTGCGGCAGGTGTCGACTCAGTATCGGTCGGCCCCTTCATCATCCACTCTCCCCGCTGTACGTCGTCGCAAGCGGTCCGGTCGATCGCGGCTTCAGCACTGGGTGAAGCATGTGGTGGCCCGTCAGTTTACCACCCCCCAAGTTGCGGCGACTGAGCTCGACAAATCTCTCTATGGTCCAGTCGACTGGCACCGTGGAAACTCTTTCTGGGTGCGGAAGTAGCGACCCTGCGGCGGAGGTCCTTATGGTCGATTCCCATCGCAGCCCACCTAGGTACCCTCGCGGCAGTGGCGGTGGCGGCGGTGGCGATGGTCTGTCATATGGTCACGATGAGTATGAGCCTCAAACCCTCACTGCGGAGCAAAGGGAAGAGTTGCATCGCCGTAAAGTCGAGGCGCTCCAGACCACCATCGTGGGGGAGACTTCCGATGCTCAGGCCTTGGAGGCCGCGTGCTTAGCCACCTTGGCCGAACGTGCATGTCTGGAGAACCTTCATCATTCACTCGACGAGCATGCCCGTCGATTGATCCTCGAATCCAGCCGACGACAACGACAGTTGTTTTCGCCTGAGCTCCAGGTATACCGCACTCCGATCCAGAATATTACAGTTGTAGCCCATATAGCAGAGTCGATTTAGCCGTCCCAATCAGAGGCTAGAAGAGGTTTGATGCAGATCCGAGCGCTGCTCCGAGCGACACGTGAACAAAACACAGTCGTTTCTCAGTCGCGCAACAGGATCCATAGCAGGTCCGTGGTGGCGGACATAGTCCAGTCGGTCCACAGCCCAAGATTGTCTCCGCGGCGTGAGGGTCGCCGACACTGCCAAGAGCGGTATTTGGGTCGGAACTACGAGCAGTATGATCATCGAGTCAACCGCGATGACCGCCATCGAGTGCCTACACCACCTCCGAGGAGCGGGTCGTATCTGCCCCGACAGTACGATGACAGGTGCCCGTATGGCGATGAGCGAAGGATCCAAGTTGACCTCAGAGAGCCCAGGTTTGATGCAAGATCGATTCTTGTGCAAGGTCTGGTCGACAGGAACCGGGCATACAGAGAAGGACAGGACAGAGATCGTCCGAATGGCAGTAGAGTGCATGTTTCTGGGCCTGAATGTTTCAGCAGAGCCATCAGGGCTGCTGAGATCCCTCCCAACTTCAGGTTGGTGATGGGAGTTAGCAAGTTCACTTGTGAGTAGAAGCCGGACACTTGGCTAGAGGATTACCAAGTGGCTGTGCAGATTGGTGGTGGCAATGATGATGTAGCCATGAAGCACCTTCCCCTGATGCTGGAGGGCTCAGCCAGGGCTTGGTTGAATTAGTTGGCTCCTGGTAGCATCTTCGGTTGGGAAGAATTGGCCCGAGTGTTTGTCATAACCTTTGAGGACACTTCCAAACGACGTGCAGGGCTGGCTGAATTACAGCATTGTGTCCAGAAGCAGAATGAAACTTTGAGAGATTACATCCAGAGGTGGACCACTCTTAATCATACCATGGAGAATGTGTCAGAACTTCAAGCAGTTTGCACCTTTAAGGAGGGCGTATGGTACAGAGCTTAACCTGAAATTCGGTCGGATAGGAGACATGTCTCTGGCTCGAATGATGGAAATAGCCACTCCGTACGCTAACGGCGAGGAAGCAGACCGACTCCGCAGTGGCAAGAACAAACCAGTCGCCCAGGACGACGGAGGAGGGAATTCCAGTCAGAAGCAAAAGCACAAAGCTGAACCCGCGGGGCATGGTTAGGCCGTAGTTGTGAACCAAGGGAAGTTCAAAGGAAAGCCTAAGGGTCCATGGATCCCCAATAAAGTGAAAGATCAAGCAGGAAATGATGTGCTTGATTTTACCGTGTCATATACACACCAAGAAAGATGAAGAGGGGAACCTGATTTACCCCAAGCATACCACTCGACAGTGTCGACTCCTAATTCAGAGCTTCCGAGAGGATCATCCCAGTGAGAAAGAAAAGGAATCTGATAAAGACGAGGACAAAGAGGAGGAGGATGGTTACCCCAATATCAATACCACTTTAGTGATTTTTGCTGACATCGAGAGCAAAAGTCGACTGAAAGTCATCAACGGGGAAGTAAACATGGTTGCTCCGGCAATGACTACATATTTGAAGTGGTCAAAGACTCCCATTACATTCGACTAGTCCAACCATCCAGCGCGCGTTTCTACCCCCGGGCGGCAAGTGTTGGTGGTCGACCCAATTGTTGAGGGCACTCGACTGACCAAGGTTTTGATGGACGGTGGCGGTGGTTTAAACATCTTGTATCCTGAGACCCTTCGAGGGATGGGCATTCCGATGTCCAAGTTCAGTGAGAGCAACATGCGATTCCACGGAGTCATCCCTGGGAAGAAAGTCGATTCACTCGGCCAGATCACTCTTGATGTGGTTTTCGGTGATTCAAAGAATTACCGCAAGGAAAGGTTGACGTTTGAGGTGGTGGATTTTCACAGTGCCTACCTTGCTATTCTGGGCAGGCCTGCATATGCCCGTTTTATAGCTCGACCATGTTATGTGTACCTCAAGTTGAAGATGCCTGGTCCCAAAGGCGTGATCACAGTCACTGGAGATCGGCGGAAAGCAAAAGAGTGCTTCCAGTAGGGCTCAAAGATTGCCAATGAACAGATGGCAGCAGTAGAAATGGAAGAATATCAAAAGAATGCAGATCCGAGTGATTTGTTGCGAGCCAAGAAACCAGCTTCCGAGTCTGTGTTTCAGTCGGCCGGAGAGACAAAGCCTGCACACATTCACCTGACTGATCCCAATGCTGCTGCAACTCACATCTCAACAACACTAGACAGCAAATAGGAAGAAGCACTCATCCAATTCCTCCGTGAGAACGGGTACATCTTCGCATGGAAACCATCTGACATGCCAGGTGTACCCAGGGGACTGGCTGAGCACCGTTTGCGAGTCGACCCGAAAGCAAAACCCGTTAAAGAACATATCCGTCGGTCCACCGTGGAGAAGAGGAAGGCAATTGGCGAGGAGGTGGCTTGGCTTCTAGCAGCTGAGTTCATCCGCGAGATATACCACTCCGAGGGGGTCGCCAATGTTGTCATGGTCCCCAAGAAAGATAATTCGCTTCGTATGTGCATTGATTTCAAACACATCAATCGGGCCTGCCCGAAAGATCATTTCCCTCTCCCCCGCATCGATCAATTGTCGACTCAACTGCGGGATGTGAGTGTTTGTCCTTTTTGGACGCATATTTCAGGTACCATCAGATCCGGCTGTATGGGTCTGAAAAAATAAAAACAGCCTTTATCACCCCATTCGGGTGTTTTTGTCATGTTATTATGCCTTTTGGCCTCAAGAATGTTGGCGCCACATCCATGCACATGATTCAGCAGTGCCTGCTCAAACAAATCAGTCGGAATGTGGAAGCATACATGGATGAGATCGTGGTCAAGTCACATAAAGATTCCGACCTACTAACTGATCTCGCTGAAACCTTTGCCAACTTGAGAAGATATGACATCAAGCTTAACCCGTCAAAGTGCACATTCGGAGTCCCAGGTGGAAACTTACTCGGTTTCCTCGTTTCCGAGCGAGGGATCGACGCAAACCTGAAAAAGGTTGGAGCAATTCTCCAAATGAAACGCCCCGAGCGTGTGCACGACGTTCAGAAGCTCACTAGTTGTTTGGCTGCATTGAGCCGATTCATTTCTCGTCTCGGTGAAAAGGCATTACCTCTTTACCGACCGATGAAAAAGTCTGACAAGTTCAAGTGGACTCCAGAAGCCGAAGCAGCGTTTGTAGAGCTCAAAGCCATGCTTTCCACCCAGCAGGTGCTTGCTGCCCCAATTAGCAAAGAGCCTCTAATGCAGTACATTGCAACCACTGGGCAAGTTGTCAGCACAGTCCTCACGGTCGAGCGGGAAGAAGAAGGCAAAGCTTACAAGGTTCAGCACCCAATATATTACATTTCTGAAGTCTTGACTCCGTCCAAGCAGAGATATCCTCATTATTAGAAGCTTGTTTATAAAATTTACTTGACTACGAAGAAAGTTGCACACTACTTCTCAGACCACTCAGTTTCAGTCGTTAGCAATGCTCCACTATCAGATATTCTGAACAATAGGGATGCAACTGACCGAGTGGCAAAGTGGGCAATTGAACTCTTTCCGTTGGATATCAAGTTTGAGGCAAAGAAAGCAATCAAGTCCCAAGCAATAGCAGATTTCAACACCGAGTGGATTGAACAGCAGCAACCGAATCAGATTCACTCAGAACATTGGACTATTTTCTTTAATGGATCCAAGATGCTGAATGGGTCTGGTGTAGGTGTGGTTTTGGTGTCCCCCAGAGGTAACAAGCTCAGCTATGTCCTCCAAATTCACTTTGATTCTTCAAACAATGAAGCTGAATATGAGGCACTTTTGTATGGGTTGCGTATGGCCATCTCACTCGGTGTCCGTCGCCTGATGGTCTACGGTGAATCAGACTTGGTGGTCAATGATACGTCCAAAACGTATCTATAATTTCTGCTTGCTCCATGCCTCTTTTGGGTGATATTGCTATGATATTCATACACTTCCATACACTTTTGATCATATTTGGACTAACCTATTAACTCAGTGCACCCCAGTGCCAGTTTCTGTTTTATGTTGTTTTTGTATTTCAGGTTTTCCCGTCACGTAAACTGCCAGAAAAATCCAGGAAAAATTATATAAAAAATCAGCGTTCCGGAAGCTTCCACACGGCCGAAGTAGGGCCGGAGGGGGGGCACCAGGGCTCCAGGCGCCCTGGTGGCGCGGCCCCCCTCCTGGCCGCGCCGGGGGGCGCCTGGGCCCCCCAGGCCTCCGCTGATGCCCCCCTTTGGCATATATTTAACACGCGTCCCGAAACCCTCGAGGACGGAACCCTTTTTCGCGATCTCATCTCTGTTCCGCCGCCGCCGCGCTTCCAAGATCGGGAGCACCAGGAGAACTCTTCTCGGCACCCTGCCGGAGGGGAGGATCACCACCGGGAGCCTCTCCACCACCATGGACGCCTCCCGGATGAGTTGTGAGTAGTCTCCCTTGGACCATGGGTCCATGACCAGTAGCTATGTGATGTTCTCCTCCCCTTCTTGTGCTTCACTAATTAGACCTCGTGAGCTGCCCTACATGATCGAGGCACATATGTAATCCTTATGCTGTTGCTATGATGAGTTTGCTGGGATCCGATGGATTGTGAGATTATGTTCAGATTGTGTTTGAGTAATATATTTGATTTACCTCTTTTATATTTATGTTCGTAAGTAATTCTTGCATGTTCTCCGTTGCTATTTATTGCTTTTGCCAAGTAGTAGGTAGTGACTCCAAGAGGGAACGTTATGCTCGATTGTGGGTTCATGCCCCTCGATGACTAGCTTGAGTGACAGAAACATGAGTCTAGGGGATGTGCTGTTGCCACAAGGGGGAAAACAACGGTGCTTGTGCCCGCGGGTGCAAGGATTGTTTACTTTACGCAAAGTTCTTTTAATGCAGTTGTCTGTTGCTTTGAGTTTACACTATGGGTGGGACTCGCAACTTAATACCAGCGAGATGTTCTGGATAGATATCTCAAGGTGGATGATTAGTAGTAGATGAAGATGGATTTCGGTCTACTTGCCTTGGCGTACCGCCCATGCTTTGAACCTCTACCTTTCTTGCAACATAGTTACCATTGGTTTGTGCACATAATTCTGTCAATTGCCCAGCTGTAATTCGTTTACCTCACATAGCTGTTTTATCGTCTTTTGGGAGAGAGACATCACTAGTGAACATCATGGGACCCCGGTCCATATTACCATCACTGATCACATCCGCTACTTACTTTCCGCTTTTACTTACTATTTGCAGCAATACCTATCACTATTATCACTTGCGTTTGATCCTTTGTAAACGACAAGGCCGGAGGGATTGACAACCTCTCTGTATTCGTTGGGAGCAAAGTTATTTGTATCTGTGTGCAGGTCCATGTTGATTGCTAATATCTGGCGCCGTTAGCAGTTGACACCTTCTTGTTGAAACTAGGAGTCTCAGGGGAAATCGATCCTTGGTATCTTTGCCAAGGGAAAACTACCGCTACACTGCATCTCAAACCTTCCACTTGGGGTAACCAACGAGGGGCGAGAAGCCATCAAGCAAAGTTTTCTGGCGCCGTTGCCGGGGACTCCACTCTTCAAGATAGGGGAGTTGCACGCTATCTTTTACCTTTGCTTTTTAGTCTTGTTAGTTTACCTTTTAGTTCTCTTTATGTCTTTTCACTAGTTTTGCTTAATGGAAAACAACACAAATATGAGAGAGCTTTATAACCTCAACCTTGGTTTGGGACATGATGTGTTTGAAGAGAAAATTAAAAAACCTATGGAACTTTATTTTTTGCATAACAATCATGATGGTGGCGATGTTATTATTATACTTTCTTTGAATATCAATATTGCTAATGACATGGAAAGCTCTAAGCTTGGGGATGATACGTTTGATGAACATGATATTTTTAGTCCCCCAACTTTTGAAGATGAATATGATGTTTTCAGTCCACCTACTATTGAGGATAAATTTTATTATGATTATGATATGCCTCCTAAATACAATGATTACCATGATGGTTATGATTGCTTTACTCTCACTATCCCTAATAAGAAAGATTTTGCTTATATGAAGAGTAATGATACCTTTTTGCATGTGGATCATGGTAACAATGCTTTATGTGATGCTTATATTGTTGATTTTATTCGTGATCCCACTAAAAATTATTATGAGAAGGGAACATATGCTTATAGATATTTCAATAATATAAAGTTCCCTCTCTTTATGTTGAAGGTTTTGAAGCTGCACTTCTTTTGTCTTCCTATGCTTATTGCTTTGTGCTTCAATGAATTATTCTATTGCAATATTCCTATGGATGGGAAGCATGTTAGGCTTAAATGTGTTTGGTATTTGCTTCTTGATGCTCTCTTTTGTTCTTCAACTCTTATTCCTACGAGAGCATCATTAAAGTCTTAAGCCTATCTTTATGGCTATAAAGAAAGAGCTTTTGGGAGGCAGCCCACAATGAATAAAATTTTATTTTGCTTTTGTTGTGTCTTGATGTTTGTTACTACAGTAGCATCATCATTGTATCTTTACTTTTCAGCTTTGTGCCAAGTTTAGCCTCTGATTGCAAGAAAGTTCAAAAGTTGTGACGTGCTGTCCAGGAAACAGATTATGTCCTTGGACAGAAAAATTCGTATAAAATCACCAGGTCATCTTTTTGTCTGAATTTTTTCGACAGCGTGCTCTATACAATTGTCTTTTGGGCGTCTGTTCTGAGTTTTTTGATTAGAGTTGCAGAAGTGCCCCGAAAAAAATCATTTACTACCTGATGTTATGTTTTTCACAGATTCTGTCCTGTTTTGCCTTTCCTTCATTTTGCAAACCTTGAGCTTGCTTTTTCTTTGCAAAAACCTTTTGGCAATCTTGAGAAACAGTAGACCTTCAAGAATATCATTATTTCCAGCAAGGAACAATTATATTATTATGGGTACTAACCTCGCTAATCAGATTATGATGAGTTATGTATGAAGGGAGTTTTCAAGTGTGCGAGGGAAGATGATAAAAAGATTCAGGAGTGTCAAACGCTCAAGCTTGGGGATGCCCCCATGCACCCCCAAGAAATATTCAAGGAGACTCAAGCGTCTAAGCTTGGGGATGCCCCCGTGCATCCCCTTCTCCATCAACATTATCAGTTCGTCTTTCGTTCCACTATATTTTTATCACTTCATGTGTTATGTGCTATGCTTGGAGCGTCTTGCTTTTAGTTTCCTTTTTAGTTTTCTTTAGCTTTTCATAACGAGTCGGAACTCAGCTTTCTTTGTGTGGGAGAGAAACACGCTCCACTTCAACCTAGAACACAACATATAATTTTCATGTCTATCTTTGCTGTGTATGTTCTTGGTCTTTCGATAGCTACTATCATGCTTAGCTCTTAGTTTTCATGCTTATCTTTTTAAAAGAGCTTTTGCTTAGTTGGTTGCTTGAACTCTCTTTAGTTATCATGCTTATCTTATTAAGAGAGTTTGCTTCTGTTGCATTGGTTGATATGTCTATGATAAAAATGCTACGTGCATAATGGTGCTTAGTAGTTCATGTTTTCTTATGGTTAGTCTCAAATAGCTGGGGGGTTCCCAATGTGTTATTGGAGTATCAACATGATTTGTTTGCCTATGATGTGGTATGGTTTAGTAATATCTTCCTTCGAGAATTTATTTTGATTGACTTGGCGTATGCTCACGCATATTTAAGACTGTAAAGAAAGTCTATCAAGCCTTGATGATCTTTTGTTTCTGAGTAGCGATATAACTTCCATGTCTGATTCAATGTTGCTTTTTCGCTCTGCATGATTATGACCGTCATTGCTCTCTTAGTTGGTCGCTCCCAGTCTTTTGCTAACCTTCGCCTGTACTAAGCGGACTGACTGCTTGTGCATCCAAAATCTTTTAAACCAGTTATGCCATATGAGTCCACCATACCTTCCTATACATGGTATTTACCTGCCATTCCTAACGAAGACTTTCATGTACCATCTCGAAATTATTTAAAAAAGCATTTCTGTTTTGTGCCTCTATTTTAGTTCATGAGGAAGTAGTAGTTAATTTATGATCTTTTTAAGTTGGACAAGCTTCACCCCGGGATTGCATGTCTAATGTGCAAACCCATAATACGAGAAGGAACTGGCAAAGAGTGCGCCCGGCTCAAAAATAATATAACAAACAAACCCTCCTTCACGCTTTGTTCATGAGAAATCAGAAAACTTTGGCAGTGATAAACAAAGGAGATTAAGAGGATGTGATCGTCCTCATTCGGGAGCCGTTCCTCGAAACTTGTCCATCTCAAGAAGTGATTGAGTTGTCTGCTAGCATTCATTGACGAAACATGCATATCCAAAAAAAATATTATTACCTCTGTTTTTAAAACCAAGAGCTCTGGTACATGCTTTGTCTTTGTTTCCGACCACGGGTTTTCAACCTTGCCAACAAAAGCCACGGTTCTAGAGTCTCGACCTTCTTTTAAAGCACCAACTACTGAGAGCATGATTGTCATTCTGAGTGTAATGTGCATTGTCCCAAAGTAGCATTGTCTTTTGCATGATTATGATATCGTTTATTCTGAAATCATTGTATCTAGTCATCACTTAAACCTTGGAGGTGCCCCTGCATTTAAGTTTTGCTTCACTAAAGGGGGCAAGCGAGATATCACTTTATCATATTTACACACCATGCTCATTACAAATCTATTTGATGTTTCAGTATCATATTGTAAAACTGTCAGTTCTTTGTGATTCTCTCATGAGGCAACTTAATTACTACAGATTCATTGTCTCAGTAAGCTTTTGTCATATGACTATGAAAGTTCCTATATGGTTAATAGCATGTCACCACAGAAATTATTCTTGTTATCATTTACCTACTCGAGGACGAGCAGGAATTAAGCTTGGGGATGTTGATACGTCCAAAACGTATCTATAATTTCTGCTTGCTCCATGCCTCTTTTGGGTGATATTGCTATAATATTCATACACTTCCATACACTTTTGATCATATTTGGACTAACCTATTAACTCAGTGCACCCCAGTGCCAGTTTCTGTTTTCTGCTGTTTTTGTATTTCAGGTTTTCCCGTCACGTAAACAGCCAGAAAAATCCCGGAAAAATTATATAAAAAATCAGCGTTCCGGAAGCTTCCACACGGCCGAAGTAGGGCCGGAGGGGGGGCACCAGGGCTCCAGGCGCCCTGGTGGCGCGGCCCCCCTCCTGGCCGCGCCGGGGGGGCGCCTGGGCCCCCCAGGCCTCCGCTGATGCCCCACTTTGGCATATATTTAACACGCGTCCCGAAACCCTCGAGGACGGAACCCTTTTTCGCGATCTCATCTCTGTTCCGCCGCCGCCGCGCTTCCAAGATCGGGAGCACCAGGAGAACTCTTCCCGGCACCCTGCCGGAGGAGAGGATCACCACCGGGAGCCTCTCCACCACCATGGACGCCTCCCGGATGAGTTGTGAGTAGTCTCCCTTGGACCATGGGTCCATGACCAGTAGCTATGTGATGTTCTCCTCCCCTTCTTGTGCTTCACTAATTAGACCTCGTGAGCTGCCCTACATGATCGAGGCACATATGTAATCCTTATGCTGTTGCTATGATGAGTTTGCTGGGATCTGATGGATTGTGAGATTATGTTCAGATTGTGTTTGAGTAATATATTTGATTTACCTCTTTTATATTTATGTTCGTAAGTATTTCTTGCATGTTCTCCGTTGCTATTTATTGCTTTGGCCAAGTAGTAGGTAGTGACTCCAAGAGGGAACGTTATGCTCGATTGTGGGTTCATGCCCCTCGATGACTAGCTTGAGTGACAGAAACATGAGTCTAGGGGATGTGCTGTTGCCACAAGGGGGAAAACAACGGTGCTTGTGCCCGCGAGTGCAAGGATTGTTTACTTTACGCAAAGTTCCTTTAATGCAGTTGTCTGTTGCTTTGAGTTTACACTATGGGTGGGACTCGCAACTTAATACCAGCGAGATGTTCTGGATAGATATCTCAAGGTGGATGATTAGTAGTAGATGCAGATGGATTTCGGTCTACTTGCCTTGGTGTACCGCCCATGCTTTGAACCTCTACCTTTCTTGCAACATAGTTAGCATTGGTTTCCGCACATAATTCTGTCAATTGCCCAGCTGTAATTCGTTTACCTCACATAGCTGTTTTATCGTCTTTTGGGAGAGATACATCACTAGTGAACATCATGGGACCCCGGTCCATATTACCATCATTGATCACATCCGCTATTTACTTTCCGCTTTTACTTACTATTTGCAGCAATACCTATCACTATTATCACTTGCGTTTGATCCTTTGTAAACGACAAGGCTGGAGGGATTGACAACCTCTATGTACTCGTTGGGAGCAAAGTTATTTGTATCTGTGTGCAGGTCCACGTTGATTGCTAATATCTGGCGCCGTTAGCAGTTGACACCTTCTTGTTGAAACTAGGAGTCTCAGGGGAAATCGATCCTTGGTATCTTTGCCAAGGGAAAACTACCGCTACACTGCATCTCAAACCTTCCACTTGGGGTAACCAATGAGGGGCGAGAAGCCATCAGTCAATCAAGTGATGAAGGAATGGGATATCTAGTTCCTTGCAATGACTGGTTATTGCAATGCAGTAAGAAACTAGAGAAGAAGTTTGAGGGGTTAGAGCTCCACCACATACCGCGAATCCAGAATCAAGCTGTTGATGATCTCGCAAAGTTAGGTTCCACTCGGAAACCTATGCCCAACAATGTGTTCTTGGAGCATCTTCACACCCCGTCCTTCCAAGAAGAACCTTTCACAAAAGAACCCCACAACTGATAAGTTCAACCAATCCGACTGAAATAGAAGTCCCGGCTGCAGTCGACCTAATCATGGAAGTTGTGGTAATCACCCCTGATTGAACGGTGCCATATATTGTGTACCTGCTCAGGAAGAAGCTTCCAGAGGATGAAGATGAGGCCCGCCAAATTGTCTGCCGATCCAAAGCCTTCATAGTGATAGGTGGACATCTTTATAGGGAGAGTGTTAGCTCAGCGTTGCATCTCCCCAAAAGAGGGTCGAATGATCGTACATGAGATCCACTCGGGAACCTGTGGTCACCATGCGTCCTCTCGGACCATAGTGACCAAAGCATACTGAGCAGGATTCTACTGGCCGCGAGCCAATGAGATGGCAAAAAATATAGTCGACAAGTGCGAAGGCTGTCAATTCTACTCAAACATGTCTCACAAGCATGTGTCTGCCTTGAAGACTATTCCACTGGTCTGGTCATTTGCTGTTTGGGGGTTGGATATGGTTGGACCCTTCAGGACCGGTAGAAGCGGTTTCACTCATTCGCTTGTGGCAGTCGACAAGTTCACCAAATGGATCAAAGCCAAGCCTATCAAGAATCTTGATTCAAGCACTACCATCAGTTTCATCAAAGAGCTAATATTCAGATATGGGGTCCCTCACAGAATTATCACACATAATGGCTCCAATTTTGATTCTGACGAGTTCAGGTCATTCTGTGCTTCCCAAGGCACTCGGGTCGATTACGCATATGTTGCGCACCCACGGTCGAATGGGCAGGCAGAAAGGGCGAATGGCTTGATCCTTCACGGGCTGAAACCACGACTGATGCGCGATCTCAAGCATGTTGCTGGAGCTTGGGTGACTGAATTGCCATCTTTCTTATGGGGACTGAGAACAAATCCAAACCAGTCGACTGACCGAACTCCTTTCTTCATGGTGTATGGCGCTGAGGCGGTGCTTGCAAGTGACTTATTACACAACGCTCCCCGAGTGGAACTCTTCTCAGAAGCTGAGGTAGAACAAGCACGCTAAGATGTAGTTGGTCTCCTGGAGGAAGAATGTGAGGTGGCTCTGATCTGGTCGACCATCTATCAACAAGACATGCATCGATTCCATGCACGTAATGTTAGAGGTCGAGCATTCCAAGAAGGAGACCTTGTGCTCCGAGTGCATCAGAAATAACCTCACAAGCTCGCTCCGGCCTGGGAAGGTCCCTTCATCATCACCAAGGTGCTCCACAATGGGGCGTATCACCTCTACAACATAGCCAAGAAAGAAGACGAGCCACGCTCGTGGAATGTGGAGCTGCTCCGCCATTTCTATACCTAAACACTCAGATTAACAAGTTGTAATAAGAATCCTTCAGTTTGCTTATGAAGACAAGATTTTGGCAGTATCTTAAAGATTGTTATCTCGTAAACACATGTGTTCAAATCCACCGGTGGGTGGCTTAGCCGCGAATCCGATTCGCCTAAGTTTCAGAACCACTCCGAGTGAAGAGCGACCCTCTCACTCGGGGACTTAGCTGTGACCATGTACACGCCTAAGTTTCAAAAACACTCTGAGTGAAGAGTAACCCTCTCACTCAGGGACTTAGCTGCGACCCCGTACTCGCCTAAGTTTCAAAAACACTCTGAGTGAAAAGCAACCCTCTCACTTGGGGGCTTAGCTGTGACCCTGTACTCGCCTAAGTTTCAAAAATACTTCGAGTGAGGAGCAACCCTCTCACTTGGGGGCTTAGCCGCGACCCCATACTCGCCTAAGTTTCAAAAATACTCTGAGTGAAAAGCAACCCTCTCACTCGGGGGCATAGTTGTGACCCCGTACTCGCCTAAGTTTCAAA
>LR738711.1:263801846-263900318 GCA_902687465.1 Secale cereale | reverse complement strand
GTGAAGAGAAACCCTCTCACTCGAGGGCTTAGTTGCGACCATGTACTCGCCTAAGTTTCAAAATCACTCTGAGTGAAGAGCAACCCTCTCACTTGAGGACTTAGCTGCGACCCTGTACTCGCCTAAGTTTCAAAATTACTCTGAGTGAAGAGCAACCCTTTCACTCAGGGGCTTAGCTGCGACCCTGTGCTTGCCTAAGTTTCAAAAACACTCCGAGTAAAGAGCAACCCTCTCACTTGGGGGGCTTAGCTACACTCCGAATTGTGCCACAAGTACAACGTATGGTTGTAGTCTGAGCTGCGCCACAAGTACAAAGTATGGTTGCACTCTGAGTCGCGCCACAAGTACAACGTATGGTTGTACTCCGAGCTATGCCACAAGTACAAGGTATGGTTGCACTCTGAGTTGTGCCACAAGTACAACGTATGGTTGTACTCCGAGCTGCGCCACAAGTACAATGTATGGTTGCACTCGGAGCTACGCCACAAGTACAATGAATAGTTGTACTCCGAGCTGCGCCGCAAGTACGACGTGTGGTTGCACTCCGAGCTGTAGCACAAGTACAACATCTATTCCGAGTGAAGAGCCAAGCTTCACTCGGAGTCAAAAATCTAAAAGTGGTGAAAACAAAGCAATCATATTCCAAGGGAAACCAATTTTAGATAAATCCAGCATAGTTTAGAACCATGAACGGGAGTACTCGGACATCAGGCCCGAAAGAGTTTAACAGTTACAAAATCACTCAACATTCCAAGGCAAATAAAAGTGAGGCATTGAGTTTTTTCACTCGGCAGGAGTAGGGCCTGCTGGCTCGACGAAACTGTCAAGATCGATGCCGTCTGCAATACGGGTTGCAGCGTCGATGAAGGTCTCCATGAAGGACTGTAATTGAAGCTTCTTGGTGTTGACGACTTTAAGAGTCGCCAGCTTCTCTTCTCTGACCTCTTTGCAATGGACCCAGACCAGGGACAGAGCCGCATCAGCGCCACAACAAGTAGGCGACTTCTTCCACTCTTGCACTCGACCAGGGATTTCGTTGAGTCGAGTCATCAGGGACTCGAGGTCATTCTGGAACGTCACACCTGGCCAGAGCTCTGTGTCGATCTGCGACACCGCCACCTTCAGTCATGCAAGATAGTCCATAACACTGGCGAGGCGTGATTCAAGTCGCAGCACGTTCATCGCGGCTTCATCCTTCACATGGGAGTGAATGGGGTCCAGGTTCGTCTCAATCCGCCCAGTCTCTTCCTCGAAGTTACGGCAGAGTTCTGCGCACATGGATAATGGTGAGGCGGCAGCGATATGATGAGTCGGCAAGATGTAAATCAGTCGGACAAGGGGAAGTGCCTTCAAGCACAAGGAACATCTTCTTGGTGAGTCCTCCCAGATAAGTCTCTAGCTCGTCCCTCTTCTGAGTGAGATCTCCAACTTTGTCGGTCAGGGCCACCTTGTCCTTCTTCAGTCGCGAGACTTGTTTGTTGGCCTCATCAATGGTAGTCTTCAGCTTGGCGTTTTCTTCTTCTAACTTGCCGACTGAAGCCAGCTTCTGGTCAGCAAGTTCAGTTTTCTCTCGCGCCGTCTTCTGCGTCACTGCAAGGTCAAGGTCCTTCTGCTCTAGAGCCTGCTTCATTATGTCTAAAGAAATAAAATTCTTCAGACGAGCTTGGAGTTGTCTATTTTCACTACACACATCTGTTCGAGTGGAATCACTCAGTTCAAAAGAAGAAAAGAAAACATGACAAGGGGAACAGTCGATCAGTTGTTACCTCCCATGGCAACTCCTTCATCCCTAGCTTTCTGCAAGTTCTTCTTGGCCAGCTCTAGGTCGAGATTGAGTTGGATTTGTTTCTTCTCTAATTCGGCAAACTCAGCTCACAAGATTTCTGAAGATGACAAATAAGGCATGTCAATCGACAGAAACGAAGATTGATTACTTCTGAGTAATGAGATACAAGTTCAAGTTATTGCGACAAAAAGATTTCTAAGACTACAGCCGAATCAAACATTCAACAGTAGTCTCGGGGACTACACCCAGTGGGTGCACTCTGCGTGCCCCCACTGGTTTGACTTTACACTCGACATGGTCCGCCCAGTCGGAAAAAAATGGCAGAATTTATTCTCAGACCACTGTCGACTACTCGCAGTCGACTGCGGTCTCGGGGACTACACCCAGTGGGTGCACTTGGCGTACCCCCACTAGTCTGAATCCCACTCAGCACAACTTGTCTGGACCAAGTGGTAGAAATATAAAGATAGCATTTGACAAAGACCCCCGCTGAATCAAAACATTCGACGACGATCTCGGAGACTACACCCAGGGGGTGCACTCTGTGTCGCGACCTGGTCAACTCAAGTGCAAGAACTATACAAAAAAAGTTAAAGCACCTAGTGGGTGAACGGTTGCAAGGTGCAAACTCATGATAGATGCACATTAAAGGTTTCAAAACGCTCATCCACGAACATCTTACGAGTAACACAGCAACAGTTTTCAGGTAGAATGTCCTAGCAGAGCAAAGAACTCACTTGGACATTGATTCAAAGAGCAGAGCTGGCATTGTAGGCAGCCTTGCTAGCTTCATGCACCACCTTTATTTATTCCATCATCAGGCCTGCTTGGCGTATAGCTTCATTAGCAGCACTCACTGGGTCCTCTAGGACATGATGGGTAACAAAGAGCGAAGTTGGTGGTACAGCCGAAGCAGCCAGAGGATCTGAAGCATGGAGTTGCACGGTCGGATCAAGGACTTGGGCGGTCGACGCTAGAGGACGGTCAGTCGACACATGGTTGGCAAAAGAAATAGAAGCTCGAATTGGATCTCCGGATTGCTGGTTCACTGCTTATGGCGCTGATGTCGACTGAAGTACCTTGCTGGCAGGCACCCGCCTGCTCGAAGTCCTGCCCTTTCTTCCTGTTGTCTTCTGGGGCTCATCTTCATCGTCATTTCGAAGTTCATTGACATTTTGCAGCGCTGTAAAATGACTCGACTATAAGAGTTCAGCTGACCGACAGTTCAATGGTCAAAGTGAGGGCAAGATTCTGGGGTTATACCCGCTTTGGAATTGGTCGCGTCTTCAGTTTCCTCGTCATCTTGATCCTTGTAAATGTCCATGGAAGTCCCAGAAGTAGCAGCGCTGAAAGTTTCAAAATTCACTCGGCCAGACAAGCGAATGAGTCGACAATAAACATAGAAGTTCTCAAGCAAAGAGGGAAAGCAAAACACTTGCGCAAAAGCGACGAGAATATCCACCTTGATCTTGGGCAAGGCCTTTCGAGGCTTTGATGGGGTGGTCTTGGGCAAGGCCTTTTGAGGCTTTGATGGGGTGATCTTGGGCAGCTTGGCAGCCTTTTCAGACAGCTCCAGAGTCGAAGTTTGAGTGCGTTTTTGCACTTGTGTGCTTGGAGGAGCTGCCTTGCCCTGACCGCCTGTAGGGTCTTGGGACTGTTTGGATCGCCGTTCTGAGCGAGGTGGTGAGTCGACTTCCTCACTATCGTCCGAGTCGTCACTATCATCTTCATTATCGTCGGGGGATTGCCAGTCGCCACTCTCATCAGCGCCCTCTATCCCCTCCTGGACTTGCTCCCCGTTTGGCATCGAGTGCATCTCAGTATAAATCTGCAAGGCAAAGAGTTAAACAAGCATCAATCAGATTCAATGGAAGTTGCAAATCAGAATAGAAAGACACTCGGTAACAAAGGTCAGACCTTGTCTGGCTCATTGTTGGCATCGAATGGAGCAACTCTTCTTGACCCCCTGGGGTTATCCTTGTTTCCAGTGATACTCATCGGCCACTGTGCCACCGTATCCTCGGTGACCTCCTCTGGGTGGACCCAAGCGGTATCGTCAGCGCCCGAGTACATCCACATCGAATGATCGTGGGCCTAGAGGGGCTGGATGCGTTGACTGAGGAACACTTCTAACAAATCCATGCCAGTCACACCGTCACGGACTAATGGGACTACCCGGCCGACTAACGTCGACACGTCTCCTTTCTCTGCTGGAGTCACGATTAATGAAGAGGGCTGGCAGACTCGATCCAAAGTGAAGGGGGCAAGACTAGTCGACTGACCCGGAGTCGGAATATCTTGCAGTAGAACCAGGTCGACTGCCACCCCCTAACCGACTCAGGGAGAGTCATAGAAGGGAAAGTACTCCTACCCCTCGTCTGGATCCCTAAACCCGTGCACATTTGGATCACCTACATCTTTTTGTCAGTCGGATTTGCCTTCTTCACAGAGTGAAAACAGCGGGTAAAGATGTGTTTGAACAAACCCCAATGTAGTCGATAGCCTAAGAAGATTTCACACAGAGAGACATACACAACAAGGTATGTGATCATGTTGGGAGAGAAATGATGAAGTTGGGCACCATAAAAGTTCAAGAAACCCCAGAAATAAGGGTGCAGGCAAAGTGAAACCACGGTCGACATGAGTTGTGAGGAGAACACACTCACCCTCCTGTGGTTGAGGCTCGGTCTCGTTCCCAGGCAACCTCCTAGAACCGGGGACAATCAAGCCCGCGGCGGCCAGGTCTTCAATCCTCCCTCTGGATCGTAGATCGAATCCAGTCTCCCTGGATCCAACCTGGCGGCAGACCAGACCTCGACGACGACCCCCGACTCATCTTCTTGCCCTTTGCCGCCGCCGTCACCTTCTTCACCCGCTCTAGGGCCGCCGTCTTGTCCTTTCCCGTTGCGACGGGCAGCGTATGGGCCGAGCAGTGGCGTCGAGAGCAGAGGAGAATGCGGTGGAGAAGCAGAGGAAAAAGAAGGAGAATAAGGCGCACTGTGCAAACGCACCAGCCTCGACGCCTTTTATGGACCTGTTTCTGAGTGACTGGCTCGTGGGCCCAAGTGATCCTGTCAAATCCCATAACAGTCACACACCCGATACGTGGCGAAAAAGGTGGCGCAAGAATCGATGTGCCCCTGTCTATCCACTCCGTTTACTACGGTGCGCTCCGTCATGCGCGCTTCCCCGAAATTTCGAATCTCGTGAAATCTAAGAATCGCAGAGTAATCAATCGCGCCGAAGATTTCATGCCATAACGACACTCGAAGATTACCAGCATTATTCACTTGATGACTTCTGAATCGATCAAGGCGACTGAAATAAAGTTGAAGGTCCGGCCTGATTCCCAGACTCAAGAAAGACGCCTCCGAATCATAAGAATCAGGTCGGGATCAACTTCAACTATCTTTTCACTCGGACCACAATCCATTCGGGGGCTAATGACGATGCCATAGACCTAGGGTAGGGTCATAGGCCTGACCTAGATGTCCTACCCAATTTCACTACCCTAGAATCAAGAACATTCAAAGTATAACAAAGGTTACCGACTGAAGTAACCTTGGAGTGCAATCCACTCAACCAATTATCTCACTCAGATACCCACAATTCCATTCGACGAAGATGAAGTCACTCGACCATACAAGAAACCACTCGGAGTACAGAAGATCTAAAGTCACTCAGGATGACAACGGTCAGGCGTTCACTCTGCAGTCTTAAAGGTCATTTATAGCTCTTTATAGCTGGCATTATCAGTAACGCCCTGTCTTAATGTACATTGAACACTATGTAACGGGGGATGGCTGGGGTCCTGGCGCACTCTATATAATCCACCCCCCTCCTTTGGTACAAGGGTTCACACCCCCTGTAACACACATGCTCATATTCCAGTCGACCGCCTCAGGGCACCGAGACTTAGGGCTTTTTACCACCTCCGAGAGGGGCCTGAACTCGTAAAACTTGTGTGTACAACCTCGTCGTAGTTAAGATCTTGCCTCCTTATACGTACCCCTACTCTTACTATCAGACTTAGTACAATGACAGTCTTCTCCTTGGTACGACTCAATAAAAAGAAAAGATATTCAGAGAAACACACTGAAATATTTTTGAGTTTTTAAATTTTCTTGAAGAAAGCAAATTAAAGAAGGAAAAAACAAAAATAAGAAAAACTATTTACACGGGAGAACTCCCAACAAGCAAAATAAGAATCGAGAAGTCTTTTGGGGTTTTCTTTTAGTGCTACAACTAATTAAGCTAGAAAGGAAAACCGAAAAGAAGGCAGAAATATTTTTGGATTTTCTCAAAGTTTTTCAAACACACAAGAAGAAAGCGAGAAAATAAATCTAACATGGATAATACAATGAAAAAGTGTGAACACCGACAACTCGAATGAAAATGTGTGAACATGACTATAATGTCGGTGGAAATATGTACTCCCCAAGCTTAGGCTTTTGGCCTAGCTTGGTACTCACCATCCGTAGCCTGGACAATCATCTGAGTGATAGCCCACAGAGGCGCTTGGTGCAGCCTCCTCAGCCCGTCTGGCAGCCTCGATCTCCGCATTGTACACGTGGGCCTCGCTCTCAAGAACGTAGTATCTTCTCTTACTCTTCGATAAAATGAGCAAGCTCAGTGTTGTGAACATACTCCTCAAATTCTTCCTTGATACACGCACTAACCATGAACTGGTTACATAGCCATATGTGACGCCCCTGATTTGACCGTACACTAATCATGCATGCAAACATGTACAACCAAGATCAAGGACTCACTAGAAGATATCAAAACACAACTCTAGACACAAATAAAATAATACATGCTTTATATTACAAGCCAGGGGCCTCGAGGGCTCAAATACATATGCTCGAAAACACAAGAGTCAGCAGAAGCAAAAATATCTTAGTACAGACATAAGATAAACAAGGTGCCATAAGATGGCTAGCACAAAAGTAGTAATGATCGAAAAGGCAAGGCCTCCTGCCTGGGACCTCCTAACAACTCCTTGAAGCCGAACTCCATGTAGAAACATCCTCGGGATCCTCTGGCTCCTGGACTCCAACATCTGGTTGCATCATTCGAGAAAAAAGGAAAGAGGGGGGAAAAGGGGAGAAAGCAACTGTGAGTACTCATCCAAAGTACTCGCAAGCAAGGATCTACACTACATATGCAATGGTATCTATGTAAAGGGGTAATATCTATGGGCTAAACTATAAAATGCCGGAATAAGACGGGGATAGCTAGTCCTATTGAAGACTACGCTTCTGGCAGCCTCCATCTTGTAGCAGTAGAATAGAGTAGATGGTAAGTTCACCAAGTAACATCGTATAGCATAATCCTACCCGGTAATCCTCCCCTTGTCGCCCTATGGGAAAGCGATCATCGAGTTGTATCTCGCACTTGAAAGGGTGTGTTTTATTAAGTATCTGCTCTAGTTGTCATGAGGTCAGAGTACAACTCCAGGTCGTCCTTTTACCGAGGGACGCGGCTATTCGAATAGATAAACTTCCCTATAGGGGTGCACCACATTTCCCAGCATGCTCGATCCCCTCTGGCCGAACACACTTTCTTGGGTCATGCCCGGCCTCGGAAGTTCAACACGTTGTAGCCCTACCTAAGCACAACAGAGAGGTCGGCACGCCTGTCTAAATCCTAAGCGCGCAGGAGTCTGGGCCCATCGCCCATTGCACACCTGCATGTTGCGTACGCAGCCAGTGAGCAGACCTAGCAACCTCCATTTCAAAGGAAGTTATGTTACGCGGTACAACCCGGCGCGCGCCGCTAAGTCACTGACATCAAGAAGGCTTCGTCCGATACCACGACGTCGAGAGCGCATATCTAATACCACGTAGCTGGTTAGTGCGTATAGGCCAGTGGCCAGACTCAGATCAAATATCCAAACTCGTTAAGCGTGTTATTATAAAATAACTGCGAACAACGACCAGGGCGAGGCCACCTCTCGACTGCGTGTCTCAACCTGCCCTGTCACTCCACCACAAAGATCCACTCGGAGGCCTTCGGGAACCCAAGCCCACCACTACCTGGATGGAGCCACCTGTCCTTTCAGCCCCCAATCCGTAAATCACTTGCAGGTACTCTAGGATCCGACCCGACTTTAGTCACATCATGTATCATGTATAATATGTATATAGCATATATCCGTGATCACCTCCCGAAGTGATCATGGCCCAATAGTATAGCATGGCATAAGGACAAGGATGTGGGGCCACTAATGGAATACTAGCATCCTATACCAAGCATTAGGATAGCAGGTAAAGGTATCAACAGTTGTAGCAACAATGACAGACTATGCAACAGAGTATGAGCTATCGAATCATCAACATTAGCAAACCTAATGCAATAATAAGAGAGAAGAGAATGGGTGATATCTAGTGATCAAGGGGGGTTGGCTTGCCAAGTTGCTCTAGCAAGGAGGGGTCGTCAACACCGTCGTCGAACTGGGGGTCGCCGGCAGTCTTGGGGTCTACCGGAAAGAACTAACGGAGGGGGAACACAATAAATAACAGAGCAATCAAAGCATATAATGGCAATACGTGGTGCTAGAGGCGACCTAACGCAATGGTAGGTGCTACTGGCGAAGGGGGAAAACATCCGGAAAAGTATTCTCGGTGTTTTGACATTTCTGGGCAGATGAAACGGAGGTGAATTGTTGCATGTTCACTATGCTAGGTACGTGCGACGGACGAACGGACTATGTATTCGGATTCATCTCGTCGTCCTGAGAAACTTTCATTTACAAAGTATTTTCATCCGAGTTACGATTTGTTTTATATGATTTTTCAAAATTTTATTCATTTTCTGAAATTATTATTAATACGAAATTAATAGAAAAAATGCTACGGGTACCCAGCCCTATGTACACAGAATGTACACAAAGGCTGACACGTGGACCAAGGGGACCCAGTTGACCAGTCAAAGTTTGACTGGTCAACAGGGGGTGGGGGCCTCCTGTCATACACTGATCTACTAATTAACCTAGTTAATTAGCTTAATTAGGATTAGGTTGATTAAATTCAACAAATTTAATTAATTAATTAATTAATTATATTTTTATCTCCTTTTTTTAGTTTCGCTCTAGGGGTTGGGCCCCACGTGTTTGTGGCCCATCTAGGCCAATTGGGGTGTGGGTTATCGGGCGCAGGCACAGGCACCCGACGGTGCGAGCTCGGGTGTGGCGTCGCCCGAACGCAGCGACACGCCGACGAGGAGGGGTAGCCCGGGGTGGCTGCCGGTGCGCAGTAGGGCGACCGGAGGTGGCGGCGGCATGCGCGAGCAGTGGCGATGTAGTTGCTAGCAGGGGCGGCGCGAGCGGGGCCACGGCGAGCGGCACGTCAATGGGGGCAGAGCCGACGCGACCACGACACGACAGCGTAGAGGGGAGCCGGGCAAGCGACCAGGGGAGGCGCCGCGGCAGAGGCGGGGCTGGTTGGACGGCGGGCGAGGCGATGCGGTGGCGAGGTCGCGCACCGGCAGGCAGCGCAAGCAGGCGTAGAGAGCTGAGCGCTCGGACGATGAGCGCGTGACGGTAGTGGCGGTGTTACGTGCGGGCGAGGTTGGGCGCGCCTACGGTCAGCGCGGGTTAAACCCGAGTGGTGGTGGCACGGTGGGCAGACGCACGCTCGAGGGGCGCGGCCGGGCTTAGGGCGGCAGCAGCACGGTGATGAGGAGGCCACAGTGGTGGCCGGATTGGGGTGGTGCGGGGCACAGTGGCGGAGCGTAGTGGGGACAATTAGGGGCCTTGGCCCCCCCTTCCTAGAAGAAATTCTGCCAAATAAGCCTATCCTTCAGCTAATCACTCTACTAATCCTCCGGCCTCTCTGATCACCTTAGTTTTTTCTATGTCATATACATGCATTTGGCCCCCCCTAATATTTGGTTCACGCTCCGCCACTGGCGGGGCGAGCGAGGGGGGGGCAGCGGGCGGTGGTTGTGCGGGCGCTGGGCGACGGAGGTGCGGCCGGGGTTGGCGGCGACCGAGCGCGGTGCGGCGTCGGCCGGAGCGCGTGCGGGGCAGAGCAAAAGAAAAGGGGGTCCGTGGGTTGCGGGGGAAGCTCACGTGCGAGGAGGGAATGGGGCGTCGTGGCTTGATGAGGCCGGCGGGGAGGAGACAAAGATGACCGGCGAGGCGGTCCGACGACGAGCGACAACGGCGTCCGACAAGCGACGACGGCAGGCGACGAGCATCCTTTGCCCGATCCAGAAGGTGATCGGGGAATGGGGGAGAGTGCGAGCCATGGAGGGTTAGGGTTTGGTGGTGGGCAGGGGAGGCCGACTTTGTAGGGGCAGCAGGGCCGCACTGTTGTGTTGGGCCGGTGGTCAGCTGGGCCGAGGCCCAGCGAGGGGGGTTCTACTTATTTTTATTTTTCTATTTCATTTTATTTTCCTTATTTTTCTTTTTACTGTTTTAATTTTCCTTTGGTTTAGTAAAATATTATGATAGCTCCTAGATTAGTGTTTTAGAATATCCCACTACCTTAAAAAGTTTTACCCTGATATAAAATAGGTTAGTATTATATAGAATGCCAAAGGCGTTAAATAGTTGTTTTACTACTATTCAAATCATATTAGTGCATTTAAATATTTTATTTTAACTGTGGGTTCTTCACCATAATTATCATGATTTATTTGACCCATCTTGAACATTTTAGTTTGATTGTTTGAAAACGTTTGTTGTTCGACTATATTTTAAATTTGAATTTGAATCATTTTTAAACCATTGCGAGGTTAACAACATTGATCATGGTGATGTGGCATCATTAGCAGGGAATTACTATGGCCTGATTATCAGGCGTCACAATTCTCCTCTACTACAAGAGGTAGATCCACAATTAGTGCATTTAGGAGCGGGAGTAAGGGGGAAGGGATTTGGTTATGAAATTCTAACGGGTCTTCTCGGTGTCTGTTGCTCTTCTCGAAGAGGTCGATCCATTACATTGACTTCTTCATTCCTCTATTTCATGTTATCATGATGAGGCCGACATCCTATCTTCAGGATCTACATCGTACTGACGGTAGAACAAGGGGGTGTTATTCCGAAAGAACGGGCCTCTGCAAGGTTGACTACCTGGTAGCTAACACCGGGAAAGGTGATGGAAAGTAACTCTTGAACTAAA
Organism: Secale cereale; assembly: GCA_902687465.1. Taxonomy (NCBI): domain Eukaryota; kingdom Viridiplantae; phylum Streptophyta; class Magnoliopsida; order Poales; family Poaceae; genus Secale; species Secale cereale. The sequence goes on along the minus strand of LR738711.1, from coordinate 263,889,401 downwards.
ACTTTAGAAAATATCGATAGTAAAGTAAGGAGGTATCATGAGAAGTTTCGAGCGGGCTGGCGATCATTCGGTGCCTGAAATAGGGTGTGAAAGGGGTTCATAGCAACGGGATTAGCTATCGTGTCTGATACCAGAATTCATGATCTCATCGGAAAGTGGCTCGTGAATTACATATGAGGCCACGCGTGAGGAATAACTTTGGGAACACGGGGTGTACATGAGAGTCAGGTTTCGATCCTATGAAACTATGGGTTATGGGCCCACCGTGTGGGTTAAAAGTAGGAAGGGCGGTGACGTTTTGCACGATCATTATAGCAAGGCACGTCAGAGGATAGACTGTCAGTTATGCTGGCAACAATGTTGGTACTAAGGGCGAGGGATGAAGAGAACCATTTTCCAGCTCGTTGAACAAGGCGGACCGATAGGCAAAGTTCTCGTCCATAGGCAGTTACCAGAATGTCATCAACGGTAGAAACAGGGTCTCACTGATAGAGCTGTACACCTAAGTGTTTACATAAGCAGTGAATTATTACTGCTTAGATCATATAGATCACAAGAAAGGTTAAACAAACCAACGGAAAGGAAAATGTGAATACACACAAGTATATCCTTTCAAACGATAAGCAGAGCATGTTATCCATGACATGATAGAAAGTAGAAAACCTTTTCGGTAAGGGATATGAATTTCATGACGTTTCCCATACAATGGCGTATGGATAATTTACAAAGAAACATTTAGCATTATGCTTCAAATGTTCCTTGTGATAATCGGGATACCACAGACATGCTTCGAGATAGCATTGACATGGTCTTCAAACAAAGGTCAGACTTTGGGTACACTAGGATCCATCGGAAACAACTTATAAAATAAGGCATACAATTTCAACAAGGGAAGATGAGGATGTGGTCGATGGGCTCAGCAACAATTCCTCGAGATTTCCATAGACATGAATTTTCACAATTAAGTGAACAAGGCGATAGTATTGGACATACTGAAGTATAAAATGAAGTATGTTCGAGGGAACATCCACGAGTAAACATTGATTGAAACGTGCACCTAAAAAGATGGACTATGTAGCATGATCAATGCTAGAATGGAGATTCAATAACCAGAGGGGTTGGTATGAAACTATCGACCATTCCCTTCAAAGCAATAGGGTTGCCAGAAGTTTTGGAATTCACACATCATAGTTCAATGTTCGATATTCCGGTTAGAAGCAACACGGGGACCAAGATAAGAACAGGGATGGCAAGAAGTATTACTATATCAAGAATTAACAGGTGGAGCAATTCTCATGACATCCTTGACATGAAATATGGCAATACTCAAATGCAGAACATAACATGAGTTGGATAGCAAGGAACTCAAGGTACAACACAAAGCATGAACAAGTTTGGGTTGGAGGGAAGGCAATAAGTTGTGGATGATAACACAATTCATCGAGGGGCAATAATGGTATTTCTCAACATGAGTTCAAACGATATCCTTGAAGAGCTCAAAATTTTGTTGATGATGATCATGCCACATTTGTCAAGAGATTCCATGAGGTTGACATCGAATAACGACGACATCAAGCAAAAGGAATGGTGAAGCAAAAGACCACTGGAAGCACGGATACGACACAAACTCGGAATCAAGTATTGTTGTTCAAGGCAATAATATATGACAAGGGAGATCGACGTAAGATTAGCTCAACGTCGAAAATTGTGCTCTGGGAAGAAGGACCAGGTAGCACGTTAAAATTTAGCACAATAATGATTTAGCCGAGTAGGCTAGGAATGATGTGATCGAGCTCAAACTCGTAAGTAATGAAGGCTACCAAGATTTGTTTGATCGCAGTGCGGACTGGGTTTAGTTATCGATGTATTTGAGTGTTTAATAACTCAGAGCTCGTGTAAAATTGGAATTAGTGAGAATGTAGTACTTGATGAAGAACTCATAAGAAGTTATGCAATTCCATGATGATCTCGAGATACCAGGGGGTAATACTCGACGACAGCTCAAAGTAGAGGTTGGACTGGGGTATTGCTCTGTGGAAGACAAGTGCTTAAACTTGCACAAGAAATGGTATTTTAAGGAGAACATGGTCGGAACCACGATTGCAAAAGGCCAGATCCCAGATATAAGATGAACTTATACCCAGGGGATAATTAATTTAAGACAGGCTTTAATGATAAGATCTACATCGTGTCCATGGGCATGAACACAAAGTTCAAGGTCGACTCCCATTTCTTCAATGTATAACTGTCGGTGTACTAAAGTAGGGGTACCTTAGTATCCCGAACTTATGCACGGGCAGTTGCAGCGTCCCATGGCGGGGCTTGCCGCGCGACCGCCAAGGCTCACTGAGGTTCCCTTGGAGCCATTCAAGAACAAAGTATTCAAGTTAAAGAGACAAGGCCCCGGCAAGAGGAGCTTGCCGGGAAGGCCACTCAAGGCTAAAGACCACTTCTTTGGTACAGGACCCTGGCAAGAGGAGCTTGCCGGGAAGGCCCAAATATGGCACTTCAAGAGACTTGCCGCGACGCGCCACGCGTCCCGGCAAGGCCCGGAGAGCGACAAGCTTCCGGGCGCGACAAGATAGCAGCCGCGGCAAGGCGCTTGCCGTAGCAAACTTCCACTAAGTACCCGGGCTCCAGCTCATCCGCCCACGCGTCGACCTGGGACCTTTCCAGGCACACGTGGCGGAAGGCTGTGCAGCCTGGGGTACACGGTGGCAAGCTGCGTGTCACACCCTGCATTTTGTAACATGTTATTTGTAACTTTGAAGCATGAAAATTTGGACCAGCAAAAATTTTTAGCATCATTTGACCTTTATTTGGAATTGAGTTTTCTTCATTTGCTTTTTCATGTGCTCATTAAAGTCAACTATGACCTCTTGTAGATTTCATCTCCATACCCAAAACTTCTGCCCAATGATCATGCCAAGTGTTATATAACAGTATAATATTTTCTTACAAAATTAATTTGGCCAAAAAGTATTTTATAAATTTAGTTTTCCAAAAACCCCTGAATTGAGATTTGCACTGCAAGTACTTGATTAAGGGTGTGAAAATTATTTCAAAAGGTTTATTTGAGACCTAGTAGTCATAGGACTCCCAGAAACCACAAAGGTATAATTTTAAAAGTTATTTTCCTATTTTATTTAAAAGCCTTTTCTTAAGGCCAGAAATGGTCTTTAATAGGGAAAAATTATTTAACTGTTTCAAAAATATTTGCCAAAATTCAGAGAGACTCAGAGGACATATATTGTCCATATATAAGAGTTTAAACACTTGGTCATGTTCAAAATAATGGGCTAAACCCTCTAAAACCCTTTCTGGATATTTCAAGCTTTTGAAATATTTACAAAGAAATTTTTCTCCAAAAATTTCAGGGAAATTCTATCATGTCATATATGACATATTTGATGATCTTGCCAAGTCCCATGCCTTGGGAAGCAAGAAAACATCCTCAAACCCCTTCATAACCATTCTGTCCATATTTGATGTTTGAGCAACTTTACATTGCCAAACTTGTCCAAATGCTCTCAAACTTGGTGCACATGCTAGAATGACCTAATAAGGCATCTAGACCAAATGGCACAAGATTTGGAATAGAGCAACTTGATCAGATCACCTCAAAACCCTTTCTGTTCAAATGTAAATTTGAACAACTTTACATTACCAACTTTTTATCTGGAGCTTCAAACTTTGTGGGCATGATCAATACCCCAAATGATGATGCTACACCAAGTGGTGCATCAAGGGGAGATGATTAGCTTGACTCAATCAAGATGAAACTGTTTCTGTTGATTTCTAGGGTTCACCAAAGTTGCATTGGCTAGTTTCTCCAAATGAGCCCAAATTTGGTGAAGCACCCTATTTTCTCATGTCCTTCAACCCTGTCAAGTGCCATGTCAAGTGGACTTAATTTACTTGATCAAACACTGATCAAACACCTTCTGCAGAAATGCTAAAACCTCCATTTTGACCACTTTCACTTTTCTCCATGGCCTCAACTTCTTACCACAGGCTCATTGGGTTACCAGCTACCTCCAGTAACTCCCCCAGCACCTCAGCTCCATGATTGAGGGGTGAAACCTCTGTTTTACCTTGCTGTACAGTAGGTTTCTACCATTTCACCAATACACTCTCTCTCTCTCTCTCTCTCTCTGCATCCCCAGGGCATCCAAGACCTCAAGGCATTTCTTTACTTCTCCTACAACGTGCTAGACACTGTTGGGCACGCTGGAACGGACCAAACCGGCGAGAGCGCGTCGATGCCAGTCAAACGCATGCTCTGGAGCGCGCGAACAGTGCACCTCGCACGCTGGCTCGGGCCAATCAGCCTCCCCCGACAACCTCGAGCCTCCCCCTCGCGCCAGTCGAGGCGCCTCGACGTCCGCAACCTCCCCGGCGCTGTCCCCCCTCCTCCTGCGCCCTCCAGTGAACGACGTCGCACGCGCGCCGGCCGCCCGCTTCGGCCATTCCTCTGCCTCACATGCGCGCCCTCCTCTGACGCTCCCCCGCTCCTCTTCTCACCTCAGCTGGACGTGGAGCTAGTCCACGGACCTCCCCGGCGTGTTCCCAGGCTCCAGAACCCTCCACAGCCTCGCCTGCAACCTCGCCGGTGCACGGGTCCACGGTGAACCACGGGCACGGCTATATAAGGCCCTCCCGAGCTTCTCCAACACCCTCACCAACCTCACACCTCTCCACTGAGACCCCCAACACCCTCAGTTCGACCCCAGGACGCCCCAGTGCTCGGGATCGACCGGAGCTCCGCCGCGTCGGGCCGCCGGCGATCTCGAGGTACAGGCCTCCCCTGCCTCTCCTTCCCCTCGTTTCGGAACCGCCGCACCTCACTGATCATTTCCCTCCTGTTTCCCCTCTCTGTGGCAGCCGGAAACAGCCGCAGCCACTACCCTCCGACGAGCCTCCGCCGTCCCACCTCGCCGCCGGTGAACCAGGACCCCTCGCCGTGCCGCACTACCACCACTACAACCGCAACTCGACGCTGAGCTCAACCCTGCGCTCCGTTGCCGTCGCCGTGGCCGGAGTCCTCGCCGGTGAGCTCGCCGCCGCCGTGGTCGTGGGGTTAGAGATGACAGGCGGGCCCCGCCTGTCATCCCCCCACCTCTCTCCCCCTCCTCTGTGCCGCTGACCCACGGGCCCCGCCCGTCAGGTTTGAAAACCTGACGTGCGCGCGCGCTGGCTCCGTGCGGCTGGGCCAGTCCGTCTGGGCCGTGCACTGTGGCCTTCTCTGGCCCAGTGCACAGGACCCCTTTTTCTTTTTCTTTTCTGTAAATGATTTAAACATTTATACAAAAAAGAATATTGATCCAAATTAAATAATTCCAACTCCTAAAATCTTGCAATATTCCAACCTATTTAATGGTACCACTTTCACTCAAATCCATGAAACTTTGCTGTACTGTTCAAATTTAAATTCAAATTTGAGCAGTATAACTCTTGTTCAAAAATCCATATATTCTATTCTGTAACTCCAAAACTCCAACTAAGATTTTTCCCCATCTTAGAAATCCCTCTAGTATTTTACAAAAATGAGTTGACATTTTTCTGAGCACTTTGATTTTTCTGTTTTATTTGTATTCTTATTTTCCCGTGGTTATTATGCGACGTATAGATCCCGTATTTGACGAAGTTGTTGTGGAAGAAGAAGGAGAAGGATTTGAAGACTTTGAAGACCAAGCCAATCCAGGCAAGCAGCCCTTTGACCATGATACACTTGTTCCTCGGAACCCGTTTGTTTCCGATGCATGATGATAGGGTTACGATGGTAACCTAGATGAACCACCACATGATGCATGCTTTATGGTTGATCTTGCTATATGCTAGATGACATGCAATAGATGGTCATGATGCTTCTATGATGCATGTGTGATATGAACCCCCGTAGTTGAAAACTTTGCATGAACCCATCGGGTGCCCCTAATGCCCGAGGGTGATGAAGTGTTAGGTCATCACTTGAGAAAGAAGTGATGTGCCGGTAATATCATGTGCATGGTGGAATGATGGATTAGATTTATGTGTGACTACCGTCCCAACCAAACATGTGCAACCACATTACCCCTTATGGGACGGGGCTTTATTGATTACTTAGGTCGATACGAGCATGGTGCCCGCATTACTAGTGACGGGAAGACTTGAGGTCTTTCCCGGGACGGGGTCGTGCTTGGATAGACGGCCATGACTGTTTTTACAGGGCACCGGACACACCGTTGGTCCCTTCGGGTATGCGTGAACATTGAAATTAGGGCAAGTCCCGTGATCTATTGTTTGTACCCGAGGGCCGTGTGCCAACGGGTGGACTCTATGTTAGTGTCGTCTAAGGAAAGGTAATGACCGGGTGCTTACCCCGGGTACTTGAGGTACCGCGGGTCGTGGATGACACGGAAGTTCCCCGGATCTTGTGGGCAAAGTGCGCAACCTCTGCAGAGTGTAAAACTATTCGAATAGCCGTGTCCACGGTCATGGACAGTTGGGTGGTGCTACTTAAACTATGTCCAGAATTTTACTTCGTCGGTGATGTTATGTGTGTGCTAAGTCAAGGTGGTGACTTGACTCGATGAGATGAATCATATTCACGTTGATATCGGTAACCTGTCTTCGAGGTTACGCGAGGTTATTGATGCATAAACTTGATGGTAGAGTATTGTTCTAGCCTTGCTAGATTGATCATTATTATTCAATTGCACTGTTACTTTGTACCACATCATGGGTTGCTTGCGAGTACATTCAAAGTACTCATTGGCTTGCCACTGGTTATTTAATTGGCCAGGCATGGAAGAGCAGGAATATGAGGAAGAGTTCTTTGGAGACGACCATGCGAACTAGGACGCTATCCCAGTCAGAATGCCTGTAGGGTTAAGGCAGATGGCATGGGTTCTACCCGTTTATCGAAGACTTCCGCTACTTGAGTTATTTGCTATTCAGCCCGTGAGGCTCTATCTATGTAAGACTTGGCCATAATGGCCTTAATTCGTGTAAGACTATTTGTATGGATGTAATACTCTTGTTATTTCAGCTTCTGTGTGTTCAGTGAGCATTGATCTCTGGGATCACTGTACACGTGCATTCGGTGATCTCGACTTCCAAGTCGGGGTCCCCACAGAGCTGGTATCAGAGCCATCCTGACTGTAGGAAGCCTTAGTTAGCATGGGCGTTAGTTAGTTGAGACCCCTTTTTCAAAACCTTCTGAACCTCTCTTCTTTTCTAAACCTGAGATTTTCTCAGCTTATTAACCCCTCCTATTCCACCTTTGTAGATGGCTGCTGTTCCCGAAGAGCACCTGACCACTGGGTTTCCCCTACTTCTCGAGGATAGCCTCCAGGAGTGTCAGTTCCACCGAGCACCCATCCTCACCTACCTTGAGCATTGGGTGAGCGATACTGAGGTGGAGTACCATGTGGAAGTGATCGTGAAGGCAAACGATCCTCCCACAAGTTGGTTCTTCGAGGGACCCCAGATGGCAACACTACCACTCGCTGCCGAGGCTGCTGCACTCAAGGCGTTAACCCGTCTCCGCGAGCTTCTTCCGGAGATGGCAGATAAGATGGCGACTCGCTTCTTACCTTACCGGAAGGAAGGTGACGAAGAAAGCAGCGCACTAGCCCCTCCACTGAAGGAAGGACTCTCGCTTCGGTTCCAGACCTACTTCAGTCTCTGTGCCGACAGCCTGGCACAAGACTTGGCCTCGGAATCAATGAAGCTTCGAGAAGAACTTTACAAGACCAAGGCACTTCTTCGTCGAGCTCAAGAGAAGGCAAACAGGATCAAGAAAGAAGGGGCACCTTCTGGACAATCCGCTATCGCATATCGAGGCGGAAGGCCCTCCGAGGATGTGTCTTCCAAGGGTGAAGAACCACCTCGGCGACGCCGGATGACGGCAAGGGAATACCGCAAGCTTTTCCCTGCACCACCGTCGAAGCACCGTCGTATCCAACTCCTCCACTCCCCCACTCCCTCCAGCGACAAGGGAGCCCAGACAAATGAAGACAAGGAGGAAGACCCAGAAGAGCCGGAATACGCGACCGAGCATTCCGCCACTTAGGCATTATTCGCTACTCGGATATGCCAGTTGTAACCCCTACGGTAGGATAGGTCGTGTAAACCCTATGCGCAGTCGAGTCCTTGTATGGTTCATATGAAACCATCTAGCATTTGCTTTTGTTGTGTCTGGATGTATGTCGTATTCTTCCTTCGGAAAGGTGTAAACGACTATATCACCCATTTGGATTTTAATGAATGAGTTTTGGCCTTACGGCCCTTGCATGATTTGATTTAGTGTCACACCCACCCCCTTACTAGGCACCCATCTTTCTTGCTTTCCCTCTTCCGAGTCATGAGACCTTTTACCGCTCCAACAGGATGCCTGTTGTAACTCGTACTGGTACCTCTACCCAGCAGCCCGAAGCCGGAGCATCCTCTCAGCCAGAGGCAGGCCACGACCAAACCAACGACCAAGCTCCACCACCACCTCCTCCAAGCATGGACATGGCTCAGCTTCTCCAAGCTTTCCGAGAGGAACGCCAAGCCAACACTGCAGCTCTTCAGCTGATTGCTCAAGCTATCGCCAACAACCGCCAGCCGGCGGGGAATGGCAATGGACGTTCCACGTTGGCAGAGTTCAAGAAGCATGCACCGCCAACCTTCATCGAGACTGCTGAACCCCTGGATGCAGATGACTGGGTCCGTTCCATTGAGGAAATCCTGGAACTAGTCGGATGCACTGAAGATCGCGAGAAGGTGGCTTATGCAGCCCACTGCCTCGGGGGAACTGCTAGAGCTTGGTGGGATGGATTCAAGGTCATGCATGCTGAACAAGACATCACTTGGGTGAACTTCAAGGCAGAATTCCGCAAGGCCCACATTCCTTCCGGAATCATGGCTATCAAAAAGCGCGAGTTTCGAGCCCTAAAGCAAGGAAGTGGCACTGTCAAGGAATACATGCAGAAGTTCAGTGTTCTGTCAAGGTATGCCCCTGAGGATGTCAGCACTGATGCTGCCAAAAGGGAGCGCTTCATGGAAGGCCTTAATCAGACTCTGCAATACTCGCTTGTCGTGTGCGACTGCCCATCTTTCCCTGACCTAGTGAACAAGGCACTTATGCTTGAAGACAAGCGGCGTGCTTTGGAAGACACTCGCAAGTGCAAGTTGGTCAGTAAGGGAAGTTCCAGCAACCAGAAGCCTCGTCCGTGGCAGTCAGCCCCGGCCAAGCCAACCTATCAGCAGCCAAGAGCTCCCGCACCTCGTGCCAATCCTCAGCCTCAGCAGTATGCCAACCCCAGGCCAGCCTTCAACCCCAATACCAGTGGTGGCAACAAGATCAACACTCCAAACCAAGTCACTTGCTTTGGATGTGGTCAGCCCGGACACATCTCCAGGGTGTGCCCCAACAAGAAGCCTGATGCCTCGCGCCCCAATGCGCAGAACCAGGGACAAGGCCGTGGTATGCCACCAAGGAACCCAGCTCCTCGCAATCCACCGAACTATGGGAAGGGGCGTGTGAATCACGTCACTGCTGAAGAAGCCCAGGAAGACCCGGACGTCGTGCTGGGTACGTTCCTTGTCAACTCAGCACCTGCAACTGTCTTGTTTGATTCTGGAGCAACGCATTCATTTGTCACTCAAAGATTTGCATTAAAAAGTGGCATGACCCCTACACCCCTGAATAACCCTATGGTGGTACAAACCCCCGGAGCCGAGATGAGAGCCAAGATAGGCTGTAAAGGAGTCAGTATTACCATTAACGGTGTAGACTTCCTAGCAGACCTTATCATCCTGAGATCGCAAGGCTTGGATGTGATCTTAGGGATGGATTGGCTCAGTAAGCACCAAGGCTTGTTAGACTGTGCCAATCGGACAGTCACTGTGACCAATGACCAGGGAGTCGAAGTCAAGTTTTCCCCCAACTCCTCTTCCGCTCAAGCCGCTAAAGTCAACTGTCTGTCTGAAGTTGGGCTAGATCAAGTACCGGTGGTATGTGAGTATCCTGATGTCTTTCCGGATGAACTACCGGGAATGCCCCCTGACCGTGACATTGAGTTCATCATCGAGCTCGTGCCCGGAGCAGGACCCATCTATAAGAAGCCTTATAGAATGGGGACGGAAGAATTTGCCGAATTGAAGAAGCAGCTAGAAGAGCAGCTAAGGAAGGGATTTATCCGCCCGAGTGCCTCCCCTTGGGGATCTCCTGTTCTGTTTGTGGCAAAGAGGGACGGTACCATCCGCTTATGCATTGACTATCGTTCCCTCAATGAAGTTACAATCAAGAACAAGTACCCACTTCCCAAGATCGAAGATCTGTTTGATCAACTCAGCGGAGCCAAGGTATTCTCCAAGATCGAACTCAGATCTGGGTATTACCAGCTGAAGATCAGACCCCAAGATATTCCGAAGACGGCATTCGTAACCAGATATGGCCTGTACAAGTGCACGGTCATGTCCTTTGGGTTAACCAATGCCCCAGCTTACTTCATGTATCTCATGAATAAAGTCTGCATGGAATATTTGGACAAGTTCGTTGTTGTCTTCATTGATGACATTCTTGTGTTCTCGAAGTCGGAGGAAGAGCATGAGCAGCACCTGAGGATGGTCCTAGACAAGCTTCGTGAGCACCAACTGTATGCCAAATTAAGCAAGTGTGAGTTCTGGCTGCATAAAGTTGGATTCTTAGGTCATGTCTTGACCGAGGAAGGATTATCTGTTGATCCTGCAAAAATCGAAGCTGTGACCCAATGGCAATCTCCAACGACCGTCAAGGAAGTCAGAAGCTTCCTCGGATTAGCGGGCTATTACCGCAAGTTCGTGGAAGGATTCTCTAGCATTGCACGACCAATGACTCAGCTCCTCAAGAAGGACAAGAAGTTCGAGTGGACGCCAAAATGCGAAGAGAGCTTCCAAGAGCTCAAGAAGAGATTGACCACCGCCCCAGTTCTGGCAACACCTGATATTCACAAGGAGTTTGTGATATATTGTGATGCCTCTCGAACCGGATTGGGAAGCGTTCTGATGCAAGAAGGCCGCGTCATAGCATACCTCTCCAGGCAGCTACGACCCCATGAGGAGAACTACGCTACTCATGATCTTGAGCTAGCGGCAGTAGTTCATGCCTTGAAGACATGGCGGCATTACCTCCTAGGGAAACGGTGTGATATTTACACATACCACAAAAGTCTGAAGTATATTTTCACCCAAAAAGAGTTGAACATGAGGCAGCGGAGATGGTTGGAACTCATCAAAGATTATGACCTCAGTGTTCAGTATCACCCTGGGAAGGCTAACGTGGTGGCCGATGCCTTAAGCAGGAAGGCTTGCTCTTTGAATGTCGTTATTCAAGAAAGACAGCCAGCCTTGTTTAAAGAGATCGAACAATTCAGTTTGGAATTGGTCACCCCCGGATTTCTGGATCATTTGGAAGTCAGACCAACCCTGATGGACGACGTCAAGAAGGCTCAAGATGGACACGCAAGCATCGAAGGTATCAAGAAGAAGATGAAGCTGGGCAAAGCCCCAGGATTCTCCGAATATGAGCACGGGATTGTTTGGTACAAAGGTCGCCTCTGCGTACCAAACAACACCGAGCTGAAGACGCTGATTCTACAAGAAGCCCACGACACTCCGTATTCCATCCACCCCGGAGGAACCAAGATGTACCAAGACTTGAAGGCACGATTCTGGTGGCACGGTATGAAAAGAGAGATTGCAACCTATGTTGCAAAGTGTGATGTGTGCCAAAGGGTCAAGGCTGAGTATCAGCGACCTGCTGGATTGCTTCAACCACTCAAGGTTCCTGAGTGGAAGTGGGATAAAGTCGGAATGGACTTCATCACTGGATTACCAAGGTCGAATAGAGGACATGACTCCATCTGGGTCATAGTCGATCATTTGACCAAGGTGGCCCATTTCATTCCTGTCAAAACCACTTATGATGGCAACCGGCTGGCAGCTCTCTACATCGACTGAATCGTAAGTCTTCACGGTGTTCCCAAGGAGATTGTGTCAGATCGAGGAACCCAGTTCACCTCAAGGTTCTGGAAGAAGTTCCAAGAAGCCTTGGGAACCAAGTTGTCTTTCAGCACAGCTTTTCACCCACAGACCGTAGGTCAAACAGAGCGAGTCAATCAGATTCTCGAAGACATGCTCCGAGCCTGTGTCCTGGCGTATGGAGCCAAGTGGGAAGACTGTCTCCCTTTTGCCGAGTTCTCCTATAACAACAGTTACCAGTCAAGCCTTCAGATGGCACCATTTGAGGTGTTGTATGGACGCAGATGTCGCACGCCCCTCAACTGGTCAGAGACTGGAGAAGGACTAGTCTTTGGACCGGATAATCTCCGCGCAGCAGAAGAACAAGTCCAACTAGTCAGAGAGCGATTAAAGGCTGCCAAGTTAAGGCAGAAGAGTTATGCTGACACTCGACGCCGAGACATGAGTTTCCATGTTGGGGACCATGTGTACCTGCGGGTAACTCCTCTAAAGGGAACCAAGCGTTTCCATGTCAAGGGGAAGCTCGCACCAAGGTTCATTGGACCCTTTGAGATCACTGCACGACGAGGAGAAGTGGCTTATCAGTTGGAACTACCGCCTGAGCTATCCGATGTGCACAATGTATTCCATGTGTCACAACTCCGGAAATGTCTGCAAGTTCCAGACAAGCCCAATCTCTACAAGGATGTGGATCACCAAGCCATTGATCTGCAACCTGATTTGACCTACCGCGAGAAGCCCATTCGTATTCTGGACGAAGCAGAACGACGTACGTGGAGCCGTACCATCAAGTACTTCAAGGTCCAGTGGAGCAACCACACCGAAGCAGAAGCAACCTGGGAACGAGAAGACTATCTTAGATCCGAGTTTCCCGATCTCTTTTAAGCCCTAGTTTAGGAATCTCGGGGACGAGATTCTTGTAAGGGGGGTAGGTCTGTCACACCCTGCATTTTGTAACATGTTATTTGTAACTTTGAAGCATGAAAATTTGGACCAGCAAAATTTTTTAGCATCATTTGACCTTTATTTGGAATTGAGTTTTCTTCATTTGCTTTTTCATGTGCTCATTAAAGTCAACTATGACCTCTTGTAGATTTCATCTCCATACCCAAAACTTCTGCCCAATGATCATGCCAAGTGTTATATAACAGTATAATATTTTCTTACAAAATTAATTTGGCCAAAAAGTATTTTATAAATTTAGTTTTCCAAAAACCCCTGAATTGAGATTTGCACTGCAAGTACTTGATTAAGGGTGTGAAAATTATTTCAAAAGGTTTATTTGAGACCTAGTAGTCATAGGACTCCCAGAAACCACAAAGGTATAATTTTAAAAGTTATTTTCCTATTTTATTTAAAAGCCTTTTCTTAAGGCCAGAAATGGTCTTTAATAGGGAAAAATTATTTAACTGTTTCAAAAATATTTGCCAAAATTCAGAGAGACTCAGAGGACATATATTGTCCATATATAAGAGTTTAAACACTTGGTCATGTTCAAAATAATGGGCTAAACCCTCTAAAACCCTTTCTGGATATTTCAAGCTTTTGAAATATTTACAAAGGAATTTTTCTCCAAAAATTTCAGGGAAATTCTATCATGTCATATATGACATATTTGATGATCTTGCCAAGTCCCATGCCTTGGGAAGCAAGAAAACGTCCTCAAACCCCTTCATAACCATTCTGCCCATATTTGAAGTTTGAGCAACTTTACATTGCCAAACTTGTCCAAATGCTCTCAAACTTGGTGCACATGCTAGAATGACCTAATAAGGCATCTAGACCAAATGGCACAAGATTTGGAATAGAGCAACTTGATCAGATCACCTCAAAACCCTTTCTGTTCAAATGTAAATTTGAACAACTTTACATTACCAACTTTTTATCTGGAGCTTCAAACTTTGTGGGCATGATCAATACCCCAAATGATGATGCTACACCAAGTGGTGCATCAAGGGGAGATGATTAGCTTGACTCAATCAAGATGAAACTGTTTCTGTTGATTTCTAGGGTTCACCAAAGTTGCATTGGCTAGTTTCTCCAAATGAGCCCAAATTTGGTGAAGCACCATATTTTCTCATGTCCTTCAACCCTGTCAAGTGCCATGTCAAGTGGACTTCATTTACTTGATCAAACACTGATCAAACACCTTCTGCAGAAATGCTAAAACCTCCATTTTGACCACTTTCACTTTTCTCCATGGCCTCAACTTCTTACCACAGGCTCATTGGGTTACCAGCTACCTCCAGTAACTCCCCCAGCACCTCAGCTCCATGATTGAGGGGTGAAACCTCTGTTTTACCTTGCTGTACAGTAGGTTTCTACCATTTCACCAACACACTCTCTCTCTCTCTGCATCCCCAGGGCATCCAAGGCCTCAAGGCATTTCTTTACTTCTCCTACAACGTGCTAGACACTGTTGGGCACGCTGGAACGGACCAAACCGGCGAGAGCGCGTCGATGCCAGTCAAACGCATGCTCTGGAGCGCGCGAACAGTGCACCTCGCACGCTGGCTCGGGCCAATCAGCCTCCCCCGACAACCACGAGCCTCCCCCTCGCGCCAGTCGAGGCGCCTCGACGTCCGCAACCTCCCCGGCGCTGTCCCCCCTCCTCCTGCGCCCTCCAGTGAACGACGTCGCACGCGCGCCGGCCGCCCGCTTCGGCCATTCCTCTGCCTCACACGCGCGCCCTCCTCTGACGCTCCCCCGCTCCTCTTCTCACCTCAGCTGGACGTGGAGCTAGTCCACGGACCTCCCCGGCGTGTTCCCAGGCTCCAGAACCCTCCACAGCCTCGCCTGCAACCTCGCTGGCGCACGGGTCCACGGTGAACCACGGGCGCGGCTATATAAGGCCCTCCCGAGCTTCTCCAACACCCTCACCAACCTCACACCTCTCCACTGAGACCCCCAACACCCTCAGTTCGACCCCAGGACGCCCCAGTGCTCGGGATCGACCGGAGCTCCGCCGCGTCGGGCCGCCGGCGATCTCGAGGTACAGGCCTCCCCTGCCTCTCCTTCCCCTCGTTTCGGAACCGCCGCACCTCACTGATCATTTCCCCCCTTTTACCCTCTCTGTGGCAGCCGGAAACAGCCGCAGCCACTACCCTCCGACGAGCCTCCGCCGTCCCACCTCGCCGCCGGTGAACCAGGACCCCCCGACGTGCCGCACTACCACCACTACAACCGCAACTCGACGCTGAGCTCAACCCTGCCCTCCGTTGCCGTCGCCGTGGCCGGAGTCCTCCCGGTGAGCTCGCCGCCGCCGTGGTCGTGGGGTTAGAGATGACAGGCGGGCCCCACCTGTCATCCCCCCACCTCTCTCCCCCTCCTCTGTGACGCTGACCCACGGGCCCCGCCCGTCAGGTTTGAAAACCTGACGTGCGCGCGCGCTGGCTCCGGGCGGCTAGGCCAGTCCGTCTGGGCCGTGCACTGTGGCCTTCTCTGGCCCAGTGCACAGGACCCCTTTTTCTTTTTCTTTTCTGTAAATGATTTAAACATTTATACTGAAAAGAATATTGATCCAAATTAAATAATTCCAACTCCTAAAATCTTGCAATATTCCAACCTATTTAATGGTACCACTTTCACTCAAATCCATGAAACTTTGCTGTACTGTTCAAATTTAAATTCAAATTTGAGCAGTATAACTCTTGTTCAAAAATCCATATATTCTATTCTGTAACTCCAAAACTCCAACTAAGATTTTTTCCCCATCTTAGAAATCCCTCTAGTATTTTACAAAAATGAGTTGACATTTTTCTGAGCACTTTGATTTTTCTGTTTTATTTGTATTCTTATTTTCCCGTGGTTATTATGCGACGTATAGATCCCGTATTTGACGAAGTTGCCGTGGAAGAAGAAGGAGAAGGATTTGAAGACTTTGAAGACCAAGCCAATCCAGGCAAGCAGCCCTTTGACCATGATACACTTGTTCCTCGGAACCCGTTTGTTTCCGATGCATGATGATAGGGTTACGATGGTAACCTAGATGAACCACCACATGATGCATGCTTTATTGTTGATCTTGCTATATGCTAGATGACATGCAATAGATGGTCATGATGCTTCTATGATGCATGTGTGATATGAACCCCCGTAGTTGAAAACTTTGCATGAACCCATCGGGTGCCCCTAATGCCCGAGGGTGATGAAGTGTTAGGTCATCACTTGAGAAAGAAGTGATGTGCAGGTAATATCATGTGCATGGTGGAATGATGGATTAGATTTATGTGTGACTACCGTCCCAACAAAACATGTGCAGCCACACTACCCCTTATGGGACGGGGCTTTATTGATTACTTAGGTCGATACTAGCATGGTGCCCGCATTACTAGTGACGGGAAGACTTGAGGTCTTTCCCGGGACGGGGTCGTGCTTGGATAGACGGCCATGACTGTTTTTACAGGGCACCGGACACACCGTTGGTCCCTTCGGGTACGCGTGAACATTGAAATTAGGGCAAGTCCCGTGATCTATTGTTTGTACCCGAGGGCCGTGTGCCAATGAGTGGACTCTATGTTAGTGTCGTCTAAGGAAAGGTAATGACCGGGTGCTTAACCCGGGTACTTGAGGTACCGCGGGTCGTGGATGACACGGAAGTTCCCCGGATCTTGTGGGTAAAGTGTGCAACCTCTGCAGAGTGTAAAACTATTCGAATAGCCGTGTCCACGATCATGGACAGTTGGGTGGTGCTACTTAAACTATGTCCAGAATTTTACTTCGTCGGTGATGTTATGTGTGTGCTAAGTCAAGGTGGTGACTTGACTCGATGAGATGAATCATATTCACGTTGATATCGGTAACCTGTCTTCGAGGTTACGCGAGGTTATTGATGCATAAACTTGATGGTAGAGTATTGTTCTAGCCTTGCTAGATTGATCATTATTATTCAATTGCACTGTTACTTTGTACCACATCATGGGTTGCTTGCGAGTACATTCAAAGTACTCATTGGCTTGCCACTGTTTATTTAATTGGCCAGGCATGGAAGAGCAGGAATATGAGGAAGAGTTCTTTGGAGACGACCATGCGAACTAGGACGCTATCCCAGTCAGAATGCCTGTAGGGTTAAGGCAGATGGCATGGGTTCTACCCGTTTATCGAAGACTTCCGCTACTTGAGTTATTTGCTATTCAGCCCGTGAGGCTCTATCTATGTAAGACTTGGCCATAATGGCCTTAATTCGTGTAAGACTATTTGTATGGATGTAAGACTCTTGTTATTTCAGCTTCTGTGTGTTCAGTGAGCATTGATCTCTGGGATCACTGTACACGTGCATTCGGTGATCTCGACTTCCAAGTCGGGGTCCCCACACTGCGATGACAAGGCCACCGTCGTGGCGGACGGTGGCGCCCTGACGGACGCTTTTTGCACTGTTTGGAGCGACGGCGACGGGCATTTAATGCCCTTGTCCCCTGCCGTCAGAGTTAGGTATAGGGCACTATGCATACACTGTTCCAACTACCACCCATTTTACATTTTTACCCTCGACTGCGTTGCCACCTGTCGGTGACCCCTTTGACCTATAAAAGGAGGCCCATGCGCAACGTAGAGGAGGTTCCGATCATTGATCACGCTCACGCTCGGTCCAAGCGATCAGCACTGTAGCTCTTCTCGCTCCCGAGCCAAGAACACAATACAAACCAAGGCAGGAGTAGGGTTTTACGTCCCCGTGCGGCCCGAACCTGGGTAAACTGCTCGCATGTTTGCCTCGATCTGCTCTTCGCGCATCCTCCGCCCCCTTGCCATACCGAAAAGGGGCCCCGGTCCCATAGGTGTTCGTGGGCGATCAGTTTCCCCGACATCTTTGGCGCGCCAGGTAGGGGGAAGCGTCGAGGTTGTGTGAACCTGATCCGGCGTTCACGCGAGCGAAATCTCCATCAGCTTCGTCAGCTTCATCGACATGCCGCCGAAGAAGAAAGCTTCAGAGGTAGCAGGCCCGTCCGCGTCGATCCCACCGCCACCGGAACCAACGACCGGTGGGGTAGACGCCGGCGGGAGGACGGACGTCGGCGAGGAAACTCACGGCGCCGCCAAGTCCAAGGACAAGACGAACGACCGAGCACACTCCAAGACCTCGGCATCCGTGCACGCACCGCGCCCCTCTCAGGAGGCGCGGGACCGGCAGCGACGTGGTACACAAGGTACCATACGCCTGCTGGGTCAAGGTCAAACTGGCGGTTCGCAGGACGCTCAAGGCCAACACGCTGGCACGAGCATGGCGCGGTCGCCGGGACGAGACGCTGCTCCTTCTAACGCAGTTAGAAGTCCGAGCATATCTCGCTCCTCGCACCGCTCGCCACCGCTCCCCGCCACTCCAGCAGAAGCTCTAGCTCGAGCTCAGCTACTTCTCGACTTCCCTCCAGCGGCAGACAAGGCCGACGACTGGAGGGCCACCATCCAGAGCCTCATCGCCTTCGCCAACAACGACACTCCGCAGCAGCCGACGACGTCGCGGCCGCGGCAAGTTAGCCAGGCGCGGGCTGATGGCGACAAGACTACCGGGGGTGCAACCACCGTGCACTCCCCGCCCCGAAGGGCAAGATCGCCGACTCGTCGGATCAACCTCGACGACGACTCCACAGCGTCGTCAGATCCGCGAGCTCGTCGCGATCAACGCCAAGTCCTTGACGACCGACGGCAAGAGGACGCTTGAACCCGCATCGAGCGTCGAAGAGAAGCGCGGCGTCAATCTGACCAGCGCGCTGGGCCAGCTGTTGACGTGCACGCGCCCGGGGGACCAGGCGACCTGCCGTACGCGGCAGGATGCCCTGCGTTCACCCGTGAGCTGCGGCAAGTCCAGTGGCCCAGCATGAAGAACTTCAAGCCCGACGTACCCGAGAAGTACGACGGCAAGACTCATCCGTCGGAGTTCCTCAGCATCTACACCATCGCGGTGCAGGCTGCCGGGGGACGAGACGAGAAGATACTCGTAAACTACTTCCCGCTGGTGCTCAAGCCAAACGTCAGATCTTGGCTCATGCACTTGCCGGAGAACTCCATCTCTTCTTGGGCCGACCTGTGCCATCAGTTTGTCGGCGCCTTCACGGGTGGCCACAAGCCCCATGGCTAGGAGAGCGACCTTCACATACTTGCCCAGAAAGAAGGGGAGTCCCTGCGTAAGTACATCCAAAGATTCAGCCGCGTGCAGCACAACATCCCGGACGTCCACCCTGTTGCGGTTATTAGCGCGTTCCACCAGAACGTGCGTAATCGCAGGATGAGGGAGGAGATGGCGATGTGCAAAATCCGAGACGTCAGTGAGCTTTATGCCCTGGCCGACAAGTGCGCACGCGCTGAGGAGGGGTGGAAACTCCCCAGAGAGGATACTGGAGCAGGCGGATCAGATAGCGAGGACACCGCCCCGGCAAAGAAGAATCGGCGGCGGAACAACAGAAAGAAGAAGAACAAAGAAGTGTTGGTCGTGGAGCAGTCCGGCAAGGAGGCTGGCGCCAAGAAATCCCAGGCTGGTGGCTCCGGCAAGGATACTACCGCATGCACCAACTGCCAAACTGTGGCGGCCGCCGACAAGCAGGACGGCTCCGACAAGCAGTACTGCAAGATCCACCGCACCAAGGGCCACGACCTCCAGAACTGCAAAAGGGCCGAGTACCTCATCGAGCAGCAGAAAGCTGAGTACGAGCGACGCGACAAGGAGAAGGCCCAGGGAGGTGGTGGAGAGTCCGGCAAGAAGCAGCCATTCAACGGCCGGGGAGGACGCCGCGGCAAGGCCAAGCAGCGGCAAGGAGACAGACCTCCCTGCGGCCGCGACAAAGACGAAGACGAAGACGACGACGAAGACATGGAGGACGGAGATAATAGCGAGCAAGAGTTCCAGAAGGCCACAGAAGTTCTGTGCGTTGATGGAGGTGCTTCTTTGCATACTTCCCACCGCCAACTCAAGCAATGGGTGCGGGAAGTTAATGCAGTTGAGCCACCCATCGAGTCGCGCAAGCTTCTGAGGTGGTCCAGCACGCCTATCATCTTCGACATTGAGGACCACCCTGATCACACCACTGCGGTCGGGTGATTGCCGATGTTGGTTTCACCAACCATCCGCAACCTCAAGGTCACCAAGATGTTAGTTGACGGCGGGGCCGACCTGAACCTGATCTCCTCTGCTGTGGTCCGGAAACTCCAGATCCCCGACAGCGAGCTTGAGGAAACCGGCACATTCCAAGGGATCAACCCGGGAAGGAGCAAGCCGAAGGGGAAGATCACACTGCCAGTGACATTTGGCGGAGAGCTGAACTTCAGAACCGAGAGGATCACCTTTGACGTTGCTGATACCCCATTACCTTACAATGGGATACTTGGCCGTCCGGCGCTCGCCAAGTTCATGGCAGCCTCTCACTATGCCTACAACATGCTCAAGATGCCAGGCCCGATAAGCGTCATCTCTGTCCCCGGCGACAAGAAGGACGCCCTTATCTGTGCCGACAAGATTTACCGGGATGCAGCAGCCGCAACAGATAGCAAAACACTTGCCGCTGAAGCTCCCGGGGGGAAGAACAAGACCAAGTCCGGCAAGAGCTCTGGGGCCCACTCCGGCAAACGCACCTCTTCAGAGTGCTGCGCTACCGTCGAGGACGCAGCATCGAGCTCCACCGGCAAGTGCAAGAAGGCGATGGCAGCTCCACCCGCAACCAAGAAGGTGTCCGCCAAGGAGGACGACACTGGTGGTACTTTCACCATCAGTGCCACGCTCGATCCTAAATAGGAAAGCGCGCTCGTTGCTTTCCTGCGGGCGAATGTCGACGTGTTTGCATGGCAACCGTCTGATATCCCCGGTGTTCCCAGGAAAGTGATTGAGCACAAGCTTGCCGTTTGTCCTCACGCGCGGCCCGTCAAGCAGAAGGTTAGAAAACAAGCAGTGGAGCGCCAGGAGTTCATAGCAGAAGAAATCAAGAAGCTGGAAGCGGCAGGCCTTGTCAGAGGTGTACTCCATCCCACATGGTTGGCCAACCCTGTTGTCGTGCGCAAAGCGAACGGGAAGTGGAGGCTTTGTATTGACTTCACCGATGTGAATAAAGCTTGTCCCAAAGATCCATTCCCCTTGCCGCGCATTGACCAGATCGTTGACTCTATGGCTGGATGTGAGTTGCTTTCGTTTCTTGATGCATATTCAGGGTACCACCAGATATTTATGGCTGAAGAAGATGAGGAGAAGACCGCATTCATCACTCCATGTGGCACTTATTGCTTTATACGCATGCCCTTTGGATTGAAGAATGCCGGTTCGACGTTTGCAAGGGTAGTCCATACAGCTTTTGAGCCACAAATACACAGAAATGTAGAAGCTTACATGGATGATATAGTGGTCAAGAGCAAGGACAGGGCTACTCTGATTCAAGATCTAGATGAAACCTTTGCGAATCTGCGCAAGATCCAACTCAAGCTCAACCCCGAGAAATGCGTGTTTGGAGTCCCCTCCGGCAAGCTTCTCGGGTTCTTTGTATCCCAGAGAGGGATTGAAGCCAATCCCGACAAGATTAAAGCCATCGAGCAGATCGAAGCACCGAAGCGCGTCAAGGATGTACGAAGGCTTGCCGGCTGCGTGGCTGCTCTCTGCAGATTCATCTCTAAGTCAGCAAAACGCGCCCTACTGTTTTTCAAAATTTTGAAAAAGGCAGGTCCAATGAAATGGACTCCGGAAGCGGAGGCAGCGCTGCAAGACTTGAAGAGGTACCTGTCCACCACTCCAATACTTGTCGCACCTAAGCCGCAAGAGAAGTTGCTGCTATACTTAGCAGCAACCAATCAAGTGGTTAGTGCTGCGTTAGTAGCGGAAAGGGAGGCAGATGATGATCCAACAGCCCCGGCAAGCACATCCAGCGACAAGCAGGGGGCTTCTCCGACGAGCTCTGGTCCCGACAAGGATGGAACTGCGCAGATGCAAGAGGAAGTGCGGAAAAAGATGGCGCAGCGCCCAGTCTACTTTGTCAGCTCCCTTCTGCAGGGGGCTAGATCAAGGTACTGTGTTGTGCAGAAGCTGCTTTTCGGCCTTCTCATGGCCTCGAGAAAGCTGCGCCACTACTTCCAAGCACCCGAGATAACAGTGGTCACTCGCTTTCCGCTGAAGAGGATACTGCAAAATCCAGAAGCGACAGGCAGGATTGTCGAGTGGGCACTAGAGCTGTCAAGCTTTGGCCTCAAGTTTGAAAGCACTTCAACTATCCAGAGCAGAGCATTAGCAGAGTTCATAGCAGAATGGACACCAACGCCGGACGAAGAGATTCCAGAGACGAGCATCCCCGTCAAAGAAGCAAGCAAAGAATGGATCATGTACTTTGATGGCGCCTTCTCGCTGCAAGGCGCCGGTGCCGGCGTGTTGCTTGTCGCGCCCACCGGGGAGCACCTCAAGTACGTCGTCCAAATGCACTTTCCCAAGGAGCAAGCAACGAACAATACCGCAGAGTATGAAGGTTTGCTTGCCGGCCTCAGAATCGCAGTAGAGCTTGCGATCAAGAAGCTGATTGTGCGGGGTGACTCGCAGTTGGTCCTCCGCCAAGTGAACAAGAGCTACCAGAGTCCGTTGATGGAAGCATACGTCGACGAAGTGAGAAAGCTTGAAGAGCACTTTGAAGGTTTACAGATGGAGCACGTTCCAAGAGCTCAGAACGACATCACAGATGGCCTGTCAAAGTGTGCTGCACTAAAGCTACCTGTGGAACCGGGGATCTTTGTACTCAAGCTAACTCAACCATCCGTAGCACCATCGACTGGACAAAGTAAGAAGAGAAAGTTGGTTTCTGGTGACTACTTGCCGGCAGAACTTCCCGAAGCCGCCGCCAACAAAGTCCCCAAGATCAAAGACAAGATTGCTGAGGAGCAGTCTGCTCCTGCAAGCCCTAGAGTTTGTACAGTTGAAGCAAATGCTCCCGACAAGTTTTGCTCCGGCAAGCTTGCCGGGGAACGCCAAGCTCCGACTGAACCGCAGGTTCTGGCCGTAGAAGCTGACGTTCCCGCAGCAGCACAGATGCCTTTAGTCCTTGTTGTCGAGCCGCAGGCTCCGGCATGGGCGCAACAGATTGTCCATTTCCTTCAAACAGGAGAACTTCCGGAAGAGCCAGAAGAAGCAGAAAGAATAACCCGGCAGTCAAGTATGTATCAGTTTGTCGGCAACAAACTATACAGAAGAAGACTCAACGGCGTGAAAGTGAAATGCATTTCCCGTGAAGATGGACAAAAGCTGTTGGCATAGATACACGAAGGCATATGTGGCCACCACATTGGCGCCAGAGCACTTGCCGGAAAAGCATTCCGGCAAGGTTTCTTTTGGCCAGAAGCCCTCCAGGACGCAACTGCGCAAGTAACCAAGTGTGAAGCATGCCAGTTCCATTCCAAGCAGATACATCAACCAGCTCAAGCTCTCCAGACGATCCCTTTATCCTGGCCATTTTCGGTCTGGGGGCTCGACATCCTCGGCCCCTTTCCCCGCGCAGCCGGGGGCTTTGAGTACTTGTACGTCGCCATCGACAAGTTCCCAAAGTGGCCGGAAGTGGAACCAGTGAGAAAGGTGACCGCACAGTCAGCAGTCAAGTTCTTCAGGTCAATTGTTTGCCGTTTCGGAATCCCTAACAGGATCATCACCGACAACGGCACACAATTCACAAGTCGCACCTTCATGCAATACGTCCAGGACCTTGGCGCCAAGGTCTGCTTTGCTTCTGTTGCTCACCCGAGGAGCAACGGTCAAGCGGAGAGGGCAAACGCTGAAGTGCTGCGCGGACTCAAGACGAGAACTTTCGACAGGCTGCACAAGTGCGGAAGAAACTGGATCGAGGAATTGCCAGCGGCTCTTTGGTCGATCAGGACGACACCAAATCGAGCCACTGGACAGACACCCTTTGCTCTTGTCTATGGAGCAGAGGCAGTTCTCCCCAAAGAACTCGTATACGGGTCGCCTCGAGTGCTCGCTTACGATGAGCTCGAGCAAGAGCAGCTGCGGCAAGATGACGCACTGCTCCTTGAGGAGGACCGTCTTCAGGCTGCTGTACGAGCTGCTCGATACCAGCAAGCCTTGCGCCGCTACCATAGCCGCAAGGTTAAAGCCAGAAGTCTCAAGGAAGGCGACCTTGTTCTTCGGCGCGTTCAGTCCGCCAGGAATTACAACAAGTTGACGCCGAAGTGGGAAGGCCCTTATCGGGTGAAACAAGTCACAAGGCCCGGCGCTGTCCGCCGTGAGACCGAAGAAGGCTTACCGGTGAGCAACTCCTGGAACATTGAGCATCTTCGGAAGTTTTACCCATAAGGCGCGGTTGCCGTGATCCGCTCCGGCAACCACCTTTTGTACAAGTCTTGCCGCTGTTGCATGTAATCCTTTGTACAAAGCCGGGCGCAGACCCCGTGAATCAGTAAAACTTATGTGCCTCGCACAACTTGTCAATTCATGCCCTTTTTGCTTTCTTGCATGTACTATCTGACACTTTGTGCAGCACCTATTCCAGGTAAGCAATAACGAGCCACAAGACTCCATATCTCTGTTTTCTCTCTTTTCTTTTCTCTCAAGCAGAAGAAGTTTCCTCGCGCACAAGTTTGCCGGGGGGGAGGAGGAGATAGTGGTATGGACCAAGTGCCGTTCGAGAGAGCCTTGCCTTGCCGGGAAGCAAACGACACAAAAGCTAAGTTGCCAAAGTTTGAACAATCAAATTTTTAAATTTTTTGAGTTATCTTCCTTGAACGACCGCACTTTGTATGGAAAACCTGTGCGCGGAGGAACCAACTCGTGGCTAGCCGCGCCCTTACTTTGTTTCGAGCACGCTCAACGGCTTAAGTGTGCTGCGACAAGTGTCGCGCCCTTACTTCGTTTTTCGAGTTCGCTCAACAGCTTAAGTGTTCTGCGACTAGCTGCGACAAGGTTTCTTGTCGGCAACGGCATTGCCAGCAGGCTGCTGAAGTTCTGCACTCAGCGCTCGCGGCAAGGGTCCCTACGCCGGCAAGTTCCCTAAAAGCATAGGGTGAAAGCATACAAAGCAAGGAAGTCCAGTAAAGGAAGTAACATTGCATTGGCTACCCAAAATAAAGTTATATTACAAAGCAACTTGCCGCGGTACTAATAGACTATTGTTCATAACATAGTTGGCGGCGACAAGGAAAGAAGAAAGTAAACAAGACTAATCCGCGCGGTCGCCTTCGACCCTCTTGATGCCGCCCACCTTGTTCACGATAGGCGCGACAAGGGCCTTGAGCGCCTCCTGGTCAACGTCCGGCGGCAAGGTCCTGAGGACGTTGGTGAGGTTGAGGCCTGGGTTGCGGTGCACTATCTTCATCAACACCTTCTCGAGGGCCCCCGCACAGAGCCTGCGCGACTCGTCCGCCAGCTGCTTTGGGATCCTTTCTCGGAGCTGCTGGAGGGCCGGCGCCACCCCCCTGAAGAACAAGCTCAACTTGGCGCTGTGGGGGAGATTCTCGTCGGTGGAGTACTCGAGGTGCTCCGCCCCCAGCTCCGCCAGCTCCTTGTCGACGTCGGCGGCGGCGGCAACAAGACCCTCTGTCCAGTGCTCCACCGTCAGCCTGAAGTTGTTTTGGGAGATGGCGGCGCTCTCCAACAGTGCCCTCTCGGCCCTGAGCTCCTCCTTCAGGTCCGTCTCCCGCTCGCTGGCGCCATCAAGCGTCGTGGTGAGGGTGGACAACTTCAGCTCCATATCAGCGATGGAGTCCTTGGCGTCGGCGAGCTCTTTATCCTTGTCGGAGAGGCGGACCTGCAGCTCGGAGTGACTATGGGCGTCCTTCTCCCTCTCGAGCACAAGTGCGGCAACCTTCTCGTCGCTCGTCTTCAAGTTGGCCTCCAGTTGTGCCACCCTCGCCTCCAAGTCCCTCTTGGCGGTCTCAGCAGCCGCAGCGGCATCCTTCGCTTCCTGTAGAGCTCCGCCAAGAGACTGTTCGCGCGCGGCAAGCTCGTCCTCGTGGCTGTCGAGGTCGACCTTCCACTGCGTCAGTTCGCCTTCTCTCCGGGACAACTCCTCGGCGGCGAGCCGTTGCTGCTCCTCCGCTTCGGCCTTCTCCAAGATAAACGCCTGATGCGCCTCGGCGAGCAGCTCCCGCTCCTCCGCCAAGGATCGGAGAGCCGCCTGGTTGGCGGCCCGGAGCTCTTCCGCGCGCTTCTCCAAGTCAGCGCCCGCCTTGGCGGCCAGAGCCTCTCGGGACTCCATCTTGGCCTGCCTGGCGCGGTACAGAGATAGAAGCCTCCGCAGAAGCCGCTCCTCCTCAGGCTCGCTGCTGCTTCTTGGCGCATCGACGAGCTTCAATCCGGCGGAGGCAAGAACCTCCCCGTCGAAGACCTCTCCCTCCACAGGCGCCCTCGACGTGGACGCCCACGGGAGCTGGATGAAGACTCCATTGTCGGCCTCCAGGTAAGAGCTTGGCTCGGCCGCGGCGGCAGGGGGATCGGCAGCCGACGCAGCGTCTGACGCTCCTGCGGCCTCAGGGCCGTCAGTGCGACTGTCGGCTCCCTCCTCAGCCGCCGCGCCGGCAGCCTTGGCGGCCTCGTCGGTGGCGGGCTCGTCAGCACCAGCCGCCCCTTCAGTAGCTGCGGAGTCACCAGTGTTGTTGCGCGCGTCCTCCTCGGTGGCGGCCTCCGTCTCCATCGGCTCTGCGGCCGACGGATCTGACAGAAGAAAAGAAGAGAAGAACTATCAAGCAAATATCCAAAAAGAAAAATTCAAGAGAAGAAAAGTCCAAGGGTTACCTGCGCGGGCCTCCTCTTCGGTGGGGTTCCTTGCCGGGGAGTTCTCCCTCGGCGGCGTGGTGGTAGCTCCCGCCGACGGAGGGCCGCTGGCGCCGTCCCTTGGCGGCGTGCTCGCCCTTGGCAGAGTACTCTCCCTTGGCGGAGTGTCCTCCCTTGCCGGGGAGCTCCCCCTTGGCGGTACGGACGAGACGTGCAGCGCGTCGGGGGCGGCCTCCTGGCGCTCCTGATGCTTCTACTCTGCTTCTGCACAAGTCAACAAACAAACAAAACATCAACAAGGATAGAAGGCCCACGCGCGCCCGATGAGCGGAGAGTGGACAGAAGACTTACGCTGGGGGCTGCGCTGGGGGCTGCTCCGGGGAACAGCTGCCGGGTCCGGCAAGCTTGTCGCAGGCGCACCCCCTGCTGCGGCGGCGGGCTCGTCCTCAATGACGATTACTGGGACTTTGGCCCTCTTCGCCGCCCTCTGGGCCAGGGTCCTGGAAGAGAGACAGGATCAGAATCAGGCAAAAAAGATACAACGCAAGAATCAACAGAAAACCAGAGAGAAACAAGAATCGCGAAGACTTACTCTTCTTCCTCCTCATCGTCGGAGCTGAGCGCCGAAAAGTCAAAGTCTGGCTCGCGTGTCCCGGCGCGAGGAGCTGGGGGAGTGGGCTCCCTTGGCCGCTTGGCGGGGGGCGGGACGGTGGTCTGAGAAGACCCCGCTCCGGTTGCCGCCGAAGCGCGAGGGGCGGCGGGCATAGGGGCGCCAGTCCAGGAAGATCCCCCTGTTGTTGCCGCTGAGGCACGGGGCGCTCCCTTGGCGGCCTTGCCCGTCGCGGCGGCGCGCGTCGGGCGGCGCTGCGGCTGCTGGCTCGCCTGCCGCCCCATCGCGTCTGCGGCCTTGTGAAGGCGCCTTCCCGGCGCAGTTGGAGGGCTCGCTGGTGGCGGTGAGCTACCCGAGGACGAAGAAGAGGAGTCAAGGCCCAGCGAGCCGCCCGAGTCCTCGGCAGGGTCGCTTGACCCGACGCCCTGCTCGGCGGGCCCGCTCGACTCGGCACCTTGCTCAGTGGGCTCGCTTGTCCCGGCAAGTCGCTCGGCGAGCTTTCCCGCTTTGCGAAGCTCTTCCTCCTCGGCGAGGCTTGTCGCCTCCGCTGCCTCCGCTTCTTCCATAGTATACCCGAACTCACCCGCGGTCCTGGCTGCAGCTGCCTCTTCCAACCTGGTGGCAATATATGCCATCTCCTCGTCGGTGGTGTCGCGGGTGAGTCCCCTCTTCTCGTCGGCGTTGATTGGCGACTCCACCAGGTTGTCAAAAAACGTCTGCACGGTTTCTTCGGAAGGTTCCCGCCAAGTGGGGTTGATCCCGTGGGAATCACACAATGGCATCGTCGAGCGGATGGCATTGAGCGCGGAGCTATTGCACAATGGAACTACGCCCGACGGCAACGCGAACCACTCAGGATGGGCGGAGTCGTACTTAAATAGCGCTTGGAGCATTGCGTTGAGCTCCAGGACAATGAAGTTGTAATTGAGGCCCGGGCGCAGTCTCACGTTGTCTGCCGCGTTCTTGAACTCCCAAGCAGCCCTCTTCCTCTCCTGCAAGGGAGCGATGCGGCGGCGGAGAAAGTCTGCCCCGACGGCACCTACAGTGAGCCTGGCTTGCCGGAGGCAAAGGATCCGAGCGGTGGCTATCTTCAGCTTGTCGTCCTCAGGGGCCAGGTCACTCCAATCATTCCCGCGCACTGCTGCTACCTGACGCCGGGAAGTAAACGGCTGCGGGTCATCCTCTATAATCCAACACCAGTTGGCCCTCCACTCATCCCACTTGCCGCGGAGCTCCCTCGTCAAGTAAGCCTCTTTCTTATGGAGCCTAAAGATCCAAGAGATCCCGCCAGACAGAGGTGATCCCGACTCAACTCGAGGTATGAAATAATGGCGGAAGAGAGCTACATTGGGGTAAACTCCGACGAAATTTTCGCACAGATGTGCGAAAATGGCCATGGTCAAGACGGCGCTTGGGGTAAAGTCAAGGAGATGGAACCCGTAGGTATTCATGACGTCGCAGAAGAACTCCGAAAAGGGCGGGTAGAGCCCGCAGTAGAAGAACAGAGCAAAAAAGGCATAGCCATCCGGAAACATCTCGCAAGCCACGGCGGGGAGTACCTTGGTGCGCGGATGCGCCTTTGTCTCCCTCGACCAGAAGAGGTAGAAGGCGTCTTTCATCTCCTCCGCACTAAGCTGTGGCGGGAAGACCGCCATCTTCTTCCGCATTGCTGCTAGCCGTAGCACCTTGGCAGTCTTCGCGGCCTTCGCCTTCTCGCCCTTCGGGGCCATGGCAGGGACGATGGGGAAGTCTACGGCGCTAGTGATGCTGGCGGCGGCGGAAGAGGGGGGGCAGAGCGCTGCTCTCTTTCGACCTTCGGGGAGGAGGGGAGCGGCGGGGGTTTCTGGAGGATGAAGAAGCAACGGGCAAATGTAAGGAACTCCCCCTGTTTCCCCTGCTTTTAAGGGGGGAGGGGGGACGTTCCGCATTTCCCCATTAAAGAAACAGGCCACGATCTCTCCCACGACGCCGCGATCGACGCGTGCCGTTAGGGAGGGACGCGGCGGATACGGAGTGGGATACGGCGTGTCGCGGGCCGCGCGGGCCCGTGCACTGTTTTGGGCCTGTCCCAACAACGCTCGGCACCATGTGTGGCCCAGGCCCGGGGGCTCCTGTTGGTGTACTAAAGTAGGGGTACCTTAGTATCCCGAACTTATGCACGGGCAGTTGCAGCGTCCCGTGGCGGGGCTTGTCGCGCGACCGCCAAGGCTCACTGAGGTTCCTTTGGAGCCATTCAAGAACAAAGTATTCAAGTTAAAGAGACAAGGCCCCGGCAAGAGGAGCTTGCCGGGAAGGCCACTCAAGGCTCAAGACCACTTCTTTGGTACAGGACCCTGGCAAGAGGAGCTTGCCGGGAAGGCCCAAATATGGCACTTCAAGAGACTTGCCGCGACGCGCCACGCGTCCCGGCAAGGCCCGGAGAGCGACAAGCTTCCGGGCGCGACAAGATAGCAGCCGCGGCAAGGCGCTTGCTGCGGCAAACTTCCACTAAGTACCCGCGCTCCAGCTCATCCGCCCACGCGTCAACCTGGGACCTTTCCAGGCACACGTGGCGAAAGTCTGTGCAGCCTGGGGTACACGGTGGCAAGCTGTGATGACAAGGCCACCGTCGTGGCGGACGGTGGCGCCCTGACGGACGCTTTTTGCACTGTTTGGAGCGACGGCGACGGGCATTTAATGCCCTTGTCCCCTGCCGTCAGAGTTAGGTATAGAGCACTATGCATACACTGTTCCAACTACCACCCATTTTACATTTTTACCCTCGACTGCGTTGCCACCTTTCGGTGACCCCTTTGACCTATAAAAGGAGGCCCATGCGCAACGTAGAGGAGGTTCCGATCATTGATCACGCTCACGCTCGGTCCTAGCGATCAGCACTGTAGCTATTCTCGCTCCCGAGCCAAGAACGCAATACAAACCAAGGCAGGAGTAGGGTTTTATGCCCCCGTGCGGCCCGAACCTGGGTAAACTGCTCGCGTGTTTGCCTCGATCTGCTCTTCGCGCATCCTCCGCCCCCTTGCCGTACCGAAAAGGGGCTCCTGTCCCATAGGTGTTCGTGGGCGATCAGTTTCCCCGACAATAACCTTCCATTCACTCCTCGTTTTTTCGAATATGTCATTATTTGTTGAAAGTTTTACCTGGTGCAATACCAGATAAGTATGACCCGTGAAATCTTTCGGGTTCACACAGATTAGGGAAGGCTTTGATTCAACCCCTCGGGGCATCTTAGGAACATATACCACAAATTTTAAGAGTAAGTATCACCAGCTCAAAAGCAGAGCATGGTTGTCCAATCAGAGAATAGGATTTACCAATGGCATTACATATCAGATAAAGAACTACTCAAGGTTTAGTATACGAAGGACATTTCCGGATGATAATTCAACAAAGGATCTGACGGTCCACAACAGAGCTGATGTGAGCATCGGCACACAAGCATAGGAAGAAAACAATGCAAAGACACTGGAGTATAGAAACAACTAACTAATTCAAAAGCTCAAATGCAAAAGAATTATGATTTCCAAATCAAGGGATCAGAAGCAGAGGCTCTGACCAAGACATAAGTAAGTTGAATAGACATAGTTCGACAATCAATCATGGTTTAATTTGTTGAGAACCAGCTCATATTGGACTGACATATGAGTCGGAAGCATAATTTATAAGGGTCAAATAATGATTGCGTGCATTCACACACAATAAATCATTAGGTTCAAAAATGGCAAGGACAAGGGATGTCAATGAAGACTACTAGACATATGGAATTAACCATAATGCAAGCAGGCAATAATTTCAAGAGCAATAGGCTGCTGAGGATTTTCGGAAGACCGAATAGTATTTTAAAAAAATTTGTGAAACACGTGATCAACTGGGGATGAACGAATCCTCGATAAGTGTGAGGAATTATTTGCAGGTGTATTCACCCTGAAAAGAGCTAACAGTAGGCACAAAGGATTCTCGAGATATTAGAAAATATTCTGTGGTATCTAGTAATAACAAGAGCATCTCGGAATGAAGGTATGGACGGCGAGTGTATGTATTTACCATAGGGATATATCGGTGATAGGGAATTGCAAAAACGACGGGCACACATCTCGAGAGAACATCAGAGGGTATCTTCGGAATCTTCTGGTCCAACCGGCGATCATCTGTGATAAGGGGCTCTCCGGGAGGAAGTAGTTACGAGAACCTAGAGTCAGAGTCAGGAAATTCATTTTAACCCGAATAGAAGAGAGATCAGAGTTCCAGAGTATAGGTCGAGGAATAAAAGATCCTAATACCACCCAATGGCGACGTGGGCCCGTAAGCCACACAACCATGTTAGTAAAATAGTTTTCGTTGACTAGACTCAACTTCGGCCAAGGAGTTGGAAAGGGGGCTTCCTACACGCAGTCGGCTCTAATACCAACTTGTGACGCCCCCGATTTGACCGTACACTAATCATACATGCAAACGTGTATGACCAAGATCAGGGACTCACTTGAAGATATCACAACACAACTCTAGACACAAATAAAATAATAAAGCTTTATATTACAAGCTAGGGGTCTCGAGGGCTCGAATACATATGCTCGAAAACACAAGAGTTGGTGGAAGAAAAAATATCTGAGTACAGACATAAGTTAAACAAGGTGCCATAAGATGGTAGCACAAAAGTAGTAACGATCGAAAAGGCAAGGCCTCCTGCCTGGGACCTAATAACTACTCCTCGAAGCCGAACTCCACGTAGAAACATCCTCGGGATCCTCTGGCTCCTGGACTCCATCATCTGGTTGCATCATCCGAGAAAAAAGGAAAGAGGTGGAAAAAGGGGAGCAAAGCAATCGTGAGTACTCATCCAAAGTACTCGCAAGCAAGGATCTACACTACATATGCAATGGTATTTGTGTAAAGGGGTAATATCTGTGGGCTAAACTGCAGAATGCCAGAATAAGAGGGGGATATCTAGTCCTATTGAAGACTACGCTTCTCGCAGCCTCCATCTTGCAGCAGTAGAAGAGAGTAGATGGTAAGTTCACCAAGTAACATCGTATAGCATAATCCTATCCGGCGATCCTCCCCTCGTCGCCCTATGGGAAAGAGATCATTCACCAGGTTGTATCTGGCACTTGAAAGGGTGCGTCTTATTAAGTATCCGGTTCTAGTTGTCATGAGGTCGGAGTACAACTCCGGGTCATCCTTTTACCGAGGGACACGACTATTCGAATAGATAAACTTCCCTGCAGGGGTGCACCACATTTCCCAGCATGCTCGATCCCCTCTGGCTGGACACACTTTCCTGGGTCATGCCCGGCCTCGGAAGATTGATGTCTACTACACAACCTTCTTCTTGTAGACGTTGTTCGGCCTCCAAGTGCAGAGGTTTGTAGGACAGTAGAAAATTTCCCTCAAGTGGATGACCTAAGGTTTATCAATCTGTGGGAGGTGTAGGATGAAGATGGTCTCTCTCAAACAACCCTGCAACAAAATAACAAAGAGTCTGTTGTGTCCCCAACATACCCAATACAATGGTAAATTGTATTGGCGCACTAGTTCGGCGAAGAGATCGTCATACAAGTGCAATATGGATGGTAGATATAGGTTTTTTTAATAAGAAAATATAAAAACAGCAAGGTAGCAAGTGGTAAACGTGAGCATAAACGGTGTTGCAATGATAGGAGACAAGGCCTAGGGTTCATACTTTCACTAGTGCAAGTTCTCTCAACAAGGATAACATAATTGGATCATATTACTAGCCCTCAACATGCAACAAAGAGTCACTCCAAAGTCACTAATAGCGGAGAACAAACGAAGAGATTATGGTAGGGTATGAAACCACCTCAAAGTTATTCTTTTTGATCGATCTATTCAAGAGTCCATAGTAACGTTCATTCTATCATAGAATTCGTACTAGAATAACACCTTAAGACACAAATCAACCAAAACCCTAATGTCACCTAGATACTCCATTGTCACCTCAAGTATCTGTGGGCATGATTATACGATATGCATCACACAATCTCAGAAACATGTATTCAACCAACACATAGAACTTCAAAGAGTGCCCCAAAGATTCTACCAGAGAGTCAAGACGAAAATGTGTGCCAACCCCTATGCATAGATTCCCAAGGTCACGGAACCCGCAAGTTGATCACCAAAACATACATCAAGTGAATCACGTGATATCCCGTTGTCACCACAGATAAACACATGCAAGACATACATCAAGTGTTCTCAAATCCTTAAAGACTCAATCCGATAAGATAACTTCAAAAGGAAAACTCAATCCATTACAAGAGAGTAGAGGGGGAGAAGCATCATAAGATCCAACTATAATAGCAAAGCTCGCGATACATCAAGTTCGTGCCATCTCAAGAACACGAGAGAGAGAGAGAGAGAGAGAGAGAGAGAGAGAGAGAGAGAGAGAGAGAGAGAGAGAGAGAGAGATCAAACACATAGCTACTCATACATACCCTCAACCACGAGGGTGGACTACTCCCTCCTCGTCATGGAGAGCGCCGGGATGATGAAGATAGACACCGGAGAGGGATTCCCCCCTCCGGCGGGGTGCCAGAACGGGTCTAGATTGGTTTTCGGTGGCAACATAGGCTTTCGGCCTCGGAACTCCCAATCGAGGTTATTTTCCGGAGGTTTCTGTATATATATAGGAGGTGTTGGAGTCGGGGCCAAGCAAAGGGGGGCTACGGGCTGTCCACGAGGCAGGCGGCGTGCGCCCGTGGGTCCTCTCGTCCCCCTCCCGCACTCTGTGGGCTTCTTCTGGTCAAAAAATGATCTTCGTTGATTTTCAGGTCAATTGGGCTCCGTTTGATAATCCTTTTCTACGAAACCCTAAAATAGGAGAAAAACAATGTCAGGCCCAAGATGCGATTCTATCCCGATCACGTGACACTTAAGTGATTGGGGCACAACCGCATTTCGGACGCTTAGCAAGATGGATATCATTACATCATACCATTACATACATACATGGGGGATACAACAATACATACATGTCACATGAATACAACATCATCAAAACAAGGTATCCGACTACGGATACAAACAAGAAAAGCACAAAGACATCCATCTGCTATCCCAGGCTGCCGACCCGGAACCTAACCCAAGACTGAAGAAGAAAAACTCCAACAAAAGAACAACGCTCTCACGTCAAGTCATCCGAAATCTGCACCTGCAATTGTTGTTGTAGTATCTGTGAGCCACGAGGACTCAGCAATCCCATAACCATGGGTAACAAGACTATCAAAGCTTAATGGGAAGGAGGAGGTAAATTAGTGAGGTTGCAGCAGCGGCTAAGCAATATATGGTGGCTAACTTATGAGTACAAGAATAAGATGAGCATCTACGCAAGCGGTCGCAGACTAGTAATGATCGCTAAAGATCCTGAACTACCTACAAGTCAAACATAACCCCACCGTGTTCTCTTCTCAAAGTGAAAAGAGATAGTCACGGTTACTCACACAGTTGTGTGTTTTATTTCGGATCCTCTGTCAAGTTTTCTACAACCGGACATTAACAAATTCCAATCTGCCACATAACCGCGGGCACGGCTTTCGAAAGATCATAACCCTGCAGGGGTGTCCCAACTTAGCCCATCACAAGCTCTCACGATCAACTGAAGTAATAATAATTATTACCCCTTATCTTAGGGAAATCCGATCAGGCTCGGTATCCCGGTGCACAAGACATTTCGACAATGGTAAAACAAGTCCAGCAAGACCTCCCGGCGTGCCGACACCATGATAGTAGCCGCGCGTATCTTGTCTCGGCCACGTCCGGATGGGTGATGCTACAGGAAAAACCAGCCCTCGAGTTTCCATGAGGTGGCCCCGCAGGCTCCCCATTTGGGACCAACACCATCAGCACTGGCCCCCCTGCTATGTAGAAAAGAATCCCGAGGGCGCGACCCCCTATGCAAATTTATTTATTTAATTAAGTTGTTATTATGAGGCAAATTAAAACCAATGCTGGGCCTTGCTGGAGGAGTTTTATTCAAAGACGAAGTGTCAAGGGGTCCCCATATACCCAACCGTGTAAGGAACGCAAAATCAAGGAACATAATGTCGGTTTATCGGTGCCTAAGATGGCATGAGTGGAACAAAACACCAAGCAGAAGGCCAAGCCTTCCACCCATGCCCAGTATATAGGTGTGTTATTATATATATAACATATTGTGATATTCCAACAACAAGTTCCCTCCTGGAACAATCTTCATCTTCACCTGCAACTAACAACGCTATAAGAGGGGCTGAGCAAGCGGGTAACATAGCCAAACAATGGTTTTTGCTAGGAAGGTGTCAAAGGTTAGAGGTTTGATGGCAACAAGGAGAGGGGCTGACATAAAATATGGGTAGCGCAACATGTAACGATAGCATCGAGACAACTAAGCATGGCAATGGTAGTAAAGGTATCCAAGGGTATGATCATCTTGCCTGAGATCCCGCAAGGAAGAAGAACGGATCCGTGAAGAAGACGAAGAAGAAGCCTTGAAGAAGAACCATGGGTGGACGAACGAATCCTCACAAACGCAACGGAACAAGCACTAACGAGAAGGAGCAAGCAACACGGTAAACACACCACACGAGACATGACAATATGCTCAACCAAGTATGATGCAAGACAGTTCTATATAGGATGCACTTCAAGTCTATACAGGAAGCAAAACATGGCAAGGTAGGAAGCACAGAAAAACAACACAAGTCTATATATGATGCAATACATGGCAAGGTATGATGCAAGACAAGTCTATACAGGAAGCAAAACATGGCAAGGTAGGAAGCACAGAAAAACAGCACAAGTCTATATATGATGCAATACATGGCAAGGTATGATGCAAGACAAGTCTATACAGGAAGCAATACATGGAAAGGTAGGAAGCACAGGAAAACAACACAAGAACATGACGATATTCTCAAGCAAGTATGATGCAAGACAAGTCTATATATGATGCAATACATGGCAAGGTATGATGCAAGACAAGTCTATACAGGAAGCAATACATGGCAAGGTAGGAAGCACAGGAAAACAACACAATAACATGACAATATGCTCAAGCAAGTATGATTCAAGACAAGTCTATATATGATGCAATACATGGCAAGGTAGTAAGCACAGAAAAACAACACAAGTCAACAAGTTTAAATGAGGCCGGAAACTACATATAATAAAACCGGTAAGTCCTCATATGCATAGTTTGAAATTAGTCCAGATCTGAACAAACCTTATGTTCAATTTTTTAAACAGCAAGTTAACATGCACCATCATGATCTACAAGAAATTCTAGTCAAGTTTCATATAAAGTCTGTTTAATTCAGAGCTACGGCCTAGAAGATATGAGCAAAACAAGACAAGCAAGGCAATGGTGCAAGATGCACCCAAACATCAAGCAAACTCACTCCAAACATGAAAACAACATGATATTATGATTCTACATGCAAAATCACACAAGTTTCATATGAGGCACACCCAAAACGGAGCAACGGGCTAAAAGATACACATGAAACAAGATATAACAACAAGCTAAAGTTAACAGCCACATAGCAACTTCGGAGCAAGGTAAATATATGCTACAGCACTCAAACATGGTAACAAGAAGCATGGATGTGAAGTAGACATATCCTACAGCAAACAACTCCATTGGAGCAACTCCATAGGAGGCATGGATCAATAGCAACAAGCTACAACATTTTGATCATGACACTAAAACCCTGCCAGTAATATTTTATAGCAACTTGAGAGCAAGAAATAAATAAGCTACAGCAGGTCATATGAGCAAGTGAGGACATGGATGGATAGACAACAACATGTACAACAAGGAATGATCAATGGCCACCCCAAAACTAACGTGGATTTGACTAGGGCATCAAGCAAACATAGCATCAGGATATGACAGATTCCAGACTTAGTGAAATTTCACCAAGTCTTAAAACAGCAACATTATCATGGCATGTTTGCGATCAAGTTTAAGTCACCTCAAGGCATATCATGGAAAATTAAAAGCACCACCTCAAAGACCATATTATTGTGCTTCTAAAACATCTAGGTATGTGGCAAGAGGACAAACACATCAATAGCAAAGAGCAATTGAAATCAGCATCTCATACAAAGTTACAAAACCTAACAGCCACATGCACTTTTGCAACAGATATAAACGTGGCAATATGAACTCTAACATGCATGCTATAGCAACCAATATGTAGAGCATCTCATGATGAACATTTTGACATATCATATGCATCATTTGGATAAACATGCACCAAGTTATCATATCTCAAACATGGCAACAAAATAACAAGTAGCAGCAGTTTATAACAAGTAGCACTCTTGCAACCGGGATTAGAGCATCTAGATGAACTCAAATGAGCATGGCACAATGGAACAAAGTGTAGCATATCACCACGGTCATTTTGACATATCATTCACTCAAAACGGATAAGCACACAAAAAGTTATCACTATGCAAAGATGCAACATATTATGCAAATCTGAGGACTTAGCAGTAAATGACTTAGGGAAAAACAATTGAGCGTCATATAGAAAATGCCGCCCGGGGCAAGGGATAGATGGCTCACCAGGTGGGCTCGGCCCATGGCAGAAGAAGGAGGAGGAGCTGGGCCGCGGGCTGGCAGTGGTCCACGTGGCCCATGAGGCCAGGCTGGGGCGAGGGGCGTTGCGGGTCGGTGCGGTGGGCCTCAGGGCCCATGGAGGCGCGGAAGAGGCCCAAGGGGGGGCGCTGGGCCTCGTCCCTCGCGGCGGTTGGGCTCGGCCCACGACGCTGGCTGGCGTGCTGGAGAGGCAGGCCGGCTGGACCTCGAGCCTGCGGGTTGGTGCTGGGGCCGGCCCAGCGCGGTGGTTACGGCGTCCTCGTCCTCTGCTCGACGCAGAGGATGGAGTCGGCAGCGTGGCTGGGCAACGCCGGGTTAACGGCGGCGAGCCTGCCACGGCGGCGGCGACGTCCTGGCACGTAACGGCGGATCCGGAGCGGAGGACCCCGGATCTGACGCGGGGCGACCGGATCCGGCCGTTCTCCGGTGAGGGTTGGTGGCGGGGGAAGGTTGCAGGCGAGCGCAGTACTCCGGCGGGGTCGCTGGCGGCGAGGTGGCGGGGAACGGCGGCGCTCGGGCCGGAGGTGAGGGAGGCGAGGTGCGGGAGCCGTTCGGGCGCGGCGGCGGCGGACGGACAGCTCGGCCCGGATCGGGCCCGGGGCGGCTCAGATCTGGGCTCCGTGGGCTGCGCGAGGAGGTGGGAGGAGAGGCGCGATGTGGCAGGCACCCATTCGCCGCGGCGGACGGATCCGGTGACGTGGTGCTCATTGGTTGGCTGCGGTGATGTGGCCGGCGGGTGGACATGTCCGGCGACGGGCGGACATGTCCGGCTACGCGGTGGGGAGGCTAGGCTAGGGTTTGATCTGCGCGAAAATGGAGGGGGAGGCACATATTTATAGGTAGAGGGAGCTAGGAGTGTCCAAATGAGGAGCGGTTCATGGCCACGCGATCGTGATCGAACGGCCACGAGCATGGAGGGGTTAGAATGGGCTAGGTGGGTTGTGTGAAAGGGGTGCTGGGCCAAAAGGCAAAAGGCTTCCGGCGGTTAACACGGTTAACCGTTGGGATATCAAACGAACTCCGAATGCGACGAAACTTTACATGCGGTCTACCTATGCTATAATAAGACCACACACCAAGTTTCAACCCATTCCGAGAACATTTTTCGGCCACTCACAAATAAATATTCGGAGGCGCCGCGGGCGCGTGCAAGTGTGTCTGGGCTCAGAACGGACAACGGAGAGGACGAGGGGACTCGGGCGGATGCAAGTTTTGAAAACATGCTGATGCAACACACGTGATGACATGGCAAGATGCACACGCAAGCAGATGACATGGTAAAGGCAATGAATAACTGGCTGACACCTGGCGCACCAATCTCGGGGTGTCACAACACTCCCCTACTAACAAGAGATCTCGTCCCGAGATCTTAGGAACGAGATGGAAGAGAAAAGGAAGAACAAAGTTCTTCGAGGACAAAAGAGTGAAACCAAAGAATGTTGAGAGGTTGAATAACTTGAAAGAAATGATACAACGAAGAAGATTGAGATCGAGAAGCTCCGGAAAAATGAGGTAACAAAGCATATGACGAGAACCAAGAGTTTAAATGCCAAGGAAGACATTGAAACCACTCCGTTTAAAAGAGATAGAAAGGAATTCGAACGAAGGAATTCG
The DNA here is from genome assembly GCA_902687465.1 of Secale cereale. Taxonomy (NCBI): domain Eukaryota; kingdom Viridiplantae; phylum Streptophyta; class Magnoliopsida; order Poales; family Poaceae; genus Secale; species Secale cereale. The sequence continues at coordinate 263,849,921 of LR738711.1, read as the reverse complement.
GGCAGCACTACGGCTGAAATGAAAGAAATAGCACACCTATTGACATGAATGGAATAGGACAAGAACCTGAGAAGATGGAACGATACTCGACGAGAGTAACAACACAAGGCCTCCGGAAGAATTGAAATAATGGAATAAAAAGAATGGAGAAGAAGATGACAACTTCCATCACCAATGAATTTGAAAGAGCATCCTTGCGACGAAGGGTGAACGGAGTCATTGAAAAATCAACAACGAAAAGAATTAACTTGTTGTGGACTTATGTAAATCGTCTCAAAACTTGAGGTGAAAAACCGCCGCAACGAAAAGATGGATTATCTGAGAATGAAGAATTGCAAAACTCCACTTCAAAAGGAAATAAGGAGAATTATTTGCACTCGAGAGGCAAAAGAATAAGAATGCTTGAGCTGCTCCAGAAGAATTAGATGAACATTTGAAGAATGAATTAACTCATGATGAACCACCAAGAAGGACTCCGATAACGAAAGAATGATGATTTAGAAACGACGGATGAAAAGAATAAGATTAAGCCTTGCGATGATTTAGACGGGGTTCCGACGAGATGGCCGAGAAAACTTGAACTCCGGAAAAGAAAAGAATAAAACACTTGGGACTAGAATTTATTCATCAAGCATAAACTCCGAAGGAATGAATAAACAACTTGATGAAAACGAATAAGAATTATGTTATGCTCATCCTCCATCAATTAAATTGATGCGAAGCAATCGATTCGCACACTACTTATTCCCCTTGAAATGATTAAAAAGCGATATCTCACGGACTTGCGAAAATCTTCATGAACACCGGTAGGAATGGAAAACAAATGAATGGATTGATATGATAACACCGGAACAACTCTTGAGCGAACCACCATAATGAATTAAGCCGAGTGAAGAAAAAAGGAACGAACCACCGGGAAGAATTAAAATCGAGTGGAGAACGAGAATGATCACCGTAAGGAATTTAAATTGGACGAAGAAAAAAAGAATGAATCTCCGGGAAGAATAAAGCACTTGAGGAAAATTTAAATGCAAGAGAATGAAGAGATCACGGACGGATTAAAATAATGCTTGAACGAAGCACCGGATGAATGTGAGACGAATGAAGAGGCATCAACGAAGAATATTTGGAGGACGAAGTTGAAAACTGCGAACGAAGAAATCTTCTGAAATGATGGCCTTCGGAGGAACACAATGAAAAGAATTAATGAAAGTACTCCAGAAGAATGAAAATAAGAAAGGTTGAACCATTGCTGAAAACAATTGAAAGCGATCTTGGAGAAGGCATATGACTGATGGGATCGATACTTACGTCACACTTGAAAAGAATATAGGAACACTCCGGGAAATAAAAGAGTCAGGTAAGATCCTGGGAAAGACCTGTGGGTTATGAGCCCACCGAAGAGAAAACACCGTTGAAAAGGATTGAAGGAAGTTGATGCACCAGAATGATTGAATGAATCGAATGAGGTGACAACCTCGAGTTAATTGAAAGACAGATGAATCTCTTGAGATGTCTTCAGAACTCCGGAATAATTAAATGACAACAGACGTACGAGAAAAAGGAAACATCTGAGCCGAGGGAAAATAATATGATGAGCATTGAATACACATTGAATTGGAACCTCCTGAAAAGAAAAGAGATGAAGAATGACGAACTAAACAATAATTCACGAATTGAAATAATTGGGGAAAGAATGCAGAGGATCACACGAGTAGGATGGATAATCGATTAAGGATTCCGGTCCGATAAGAAAAACGGTGGGCGGGTGGGAAAAAGAAAGACAACTTCGGAAGGTGAAACAACACCGGTTGGAAAGAACTGAGGATGAACTTGCAAAGGAGAAGAGGGTCGAAAACACTTGACGAGAGATGCACCAGATGAAAGAACTAACAACGCAACAAACGAAAAACTAACCATGGGATCCTAAAAAAATTGAACGGGAAGAGGAGTAATTCAAAACACCTACATCAAGATTCCTCACGAGAGCGACGAAGGGGCTGAGGAGTAAAAGGAATTCCTACTCTCCGATATAACTAGACTCCGAAAAGTTTTCTGCTAGACTCAACAACGGCCAGACTACGATCAATCAAGGGGGCTCCTATGGTCGGTCGAGGCTCTGATACCAACTTGTCAGGCCCAAGATGCGATTCTATCCCGATCACGTGACACTTATGTGATAGGGGCACAACCGCATTTCGGGCGCTTAGCAAGATGGATATCATTATATCGTACCATTACATACATACATGGGGGATACAACAATACATACATGTCACATGAATACAACATCATCAAAACAAGGTATCTGACTACGGATACAAACAAGAAAAGCACAAAGACATCCATCTGCTATCCCAGGCTGCCGACCCGGAACCTAACCCAAGACTGAAGAAGAAGAACTCCAGCAAAAGAACAACGCTCTCACGTCAAGTCATCGGAAACCTGTATCTGTGAGCCACGAGGACTCAGCAATCCCATAACCATGGGTAACAAGACTATCAAAGCTTAATGGGAAGGAGGAGGTAAAGTAGTGAGGTTGCAGCAGCGGCTAAGCAATATATGGTGGCTAACTTACGAGTACAAGAATAAGATGAGCATCTACGCAAGCGGTCGCAAACTAGTAATGATGGCTAAAGATCCTGAACTACCTACGAGTCAAACATAACCCCACCGTGTTCTCTTCTCAAAGTGAAAAGAGACAGTCATGGTTACTCACACAGTTGTGTGTTTTACTTCGGATCCTCTGTCAAGTTTTCTACAACCGGACATTAACAAATTCCAATCTGCCACATAACCGCGGGCATGGCTTTCGAAAGATCATAACCCTGCAGGGGTGTCCCAACTTAGCCCATCACAAGCTCTCACGATCAACTGAAGTAATAATAATTATTACACCTTATCTTAGGGAAATCCGATCAGGCTCGGTATCCCGGTGCACAAGACATTTCGACAATGGTAAAACAAGTCCAGCAGGACCTCCCGGCGTGCCGACACCCTGATAGTAGCCGCGCGTATCTCGTCTCAGGCCACGTCTGGATGGGTGATGCTACAGGTAAAACCAGCCCTCGAGTTTCCACGAGGTGGCCCTGCAGGCTCCTCGTTTGGGACCAACACCATCAGCACTGCCCCCCCTGCTATGTAGAAAAGAATCCCGAGGGCGCGACCCCCTATGCAAATTTAATTATTTAATTAAGTTGTTATTATGAGGCAAATTGAAACCAATGTTGGGCCTTGTTGGAGGAGTTTTATTCAAAGACGAAGTGTCAAGGGGTCCCCATATACCCAACCGTGTAAGGAACGCAAAATCAAGGAACATAATGCTGGTTTATCGATGCCTAAGATGGCATGAGTGGAACAAAACACCGAGCAAAAGGCCAAGCCTTCCACCCATGCCCAGTATATAGGTGTGTTATTATATATATAACATATTGTGATATTCCAACAAAAGTTCCCTCCTGGAACAATCTTCATCTTCACCTGCAACTATCAACGTTATAAGAGGGGCTGAGCAAGCGGGTAACATAGCCAAACAATGGTTTTTGCTAGGAATGTGTCAAAGGTTAGAGGTTTCAAGGAAACAAGGAGAGGGGCTGACATAAAAGATGGGTAGCGCGACATGTAACGATAGCATCGAGACAACTAAGCATGGCAATGGTAGTAAAGGTATCCAAGGGTATGATCATCTTGCCTGAGATCCCGCAAGGAAGAAGAACGGATCCATGAAGAAGACGAAGAAGAAGCCTTGAAGAAGAACCACGGGTGGATGAACGAATCCTCACGAACGCAACGGAACAAGCACTAATGAGAAGGAGCAAGCAACACGGTAAGCACACCACACGAGACATGACAATATGCTCAACCAAGTATGATGCAAGACAGTTCTATATAGGATGCACTTCAAGTCTATACAGGAAGCAAAACATGGCAAGGTAGGAAGCACAGAAAAACAACACAAGTCTATATATGATGCAATACATGGCAAGGTATGATGCAAGACAAGTCTATACAGGAAGCAAAACATGGCAAGGTAGGAAGCATAGAAAAACAACACAATTCTATATATGATGCAATACATGGCAAGGTATGATGCAAGACAAGTCTATACATGAAGCAATACATGGCAAGGTAGGAAGCACAGGAAAACAACACAAGAACATGACAGTATGCTCAAGCAAGGATGATGCAAGACAAGTCTATATATGATGCAATACATGGCAAGGTATGATGCAAGACAAGTCTATACAGGAAGCAATACATGGCAAGGTAGGAAGCTCAGGAAAACAACACAATAACATGACAATATGCTCAAGCAAGTATGATGCAAGACAAGTCTATATATGATGCAATACATGGCAAGGTAGTAAGCACAGAAAAACAACACAAGTCAACAAGTTTAAATGAGGCCGGAAACTACATATAATAAAACCGGTAAGTCCTCATATGCATAGTTTAAAATTAGTCCAGATCTGAAAAAACCTGATGTTCAAGTTGTTAAATAGCAAGTTAACATGCACCATCATGATCTACACGAAATTCTAGTCAAGTTTCATATAAAGTTTGTTTAATTCGGAGCTACGACCTAGAAGATATGAGCAAAACAAGACAACCAAGGCAACGGTGCAAGATGCACCCAAACATCAAGCAAACTCACTCCAAACATGAAAACAACATGATATTATGATTCCATATGCAAAATCACACAAGTTTCATATGAGGCACACCCAAAACGGAGCAACGGGCTAAAAGATACACATGAAACAAGATATAACAACAAGCTGAAGTTAACAGCCACATAGCAACTTCGGAGCAAGGTAAATATATGCTACAGCACTCAAACATGGTAACAAGAAGCATGGATGTGAAGTAGACATATCCTACAGCAAACAACTCCATTGGAGCAACTCCATAGGAGGCATGGATCAATAGCAACAAGCTACAACATTTTGATCATGACACTAAAACCCTGACAGTAATATTTTATAGCAACTTGAGAGCAAGAAATAAATAAGCTACAGCAGGTCATATGAGCAAGTGAGGACATGGATGGATAGACAACAACATGTACAACAAGGAATGATAAATGGCCACCCCAAAACTAACGTGGATTTGACTAGGGCATCAAGCAAACATAGCATCAGGATATGACAGATTCCAGACTTAGTGAAATTTCACCAAGTGTTAAAACAGTAACTTTATCATGGCATGTTTGCGAGCAAGTTTAAGTCACCTCAAGGCATATCATGGAAAATTAAAAGCACCACCTCAAACACCATATTATTGTGCTTCTAAAACATCTAGGCATGTGGCAAGAGGACAAACACATCAATAGCAAAGAGCAATTGAAATCAGCATCTCATAACAAGTTACAAAACCTAACAGCCACACTCACTTTTGCAACAGATATAAACATGGCAATATGAACTCTAACATGCATGCTATAGCAACCAATAAGTAGAGCATCTCATGATGAACATTTTGACAAATCATATGCATCATTTGGGTAAACATGCACCAAGTTATCATATCTCAAACATGGCAACAAAATAACAAGTAGCACTCTTGCAACCGGGGTTAGAGCATCTAGATGAACTCAAATGAGCATGGCACAATGTAACAAAGTGTAGAGCATATAACCACGGTCATTTTGACATATCATTCACTCAAAACGGATAAGCACACAAAAAGTTATCACTATGCAAAGATGCAACATATTATGCAAATCTGAGGACTTTGCAGTAAATGACTTAGGGAAAAAACAACTGAGCGTCATATAGAAAATGCCGCCCGGGGCGAGGGATAGATGGCTCACCAGGTGGGCTCGGCCCATGGCAGAAGAAGGAGGAGGAGCTGGGCCGCGGGCTGGCAGTGGTCCACGTGGCCCATGAGGCCAGGCTGGGGCGCGGGGCGCTGCGGGTCGGTGCGGTGATCCTCAGGGCCCATGGAGGCGCGGCAGAGGCCCAAGGGGGGGCGCTGGGGCTCGTCCCTCGCGGCGGTTGGGCTCGGCCCATGACGCTGGCTGGCGCGCTGGAGAGGCAGGCCGGCTGGACCTCGAGCCTGCGGGTTGGTGCGGGGGCCGGCCCAGCGCGGTGGTTGCGGCGTCCTCGTCCTCTGATCGACGCAGAGGATGGAGTCGGGAGCGTGGCTGGGCAACGCCGGGTCAACGGCGGCGAGCCTGCCACGGCAGCGGCGACGTCCTGGCACGGAACGGCGGATCCGGAGTGGAGGACCCCGGATCTGACAGGGGCGACCGGATCCGGCCGTTCTCCGGTGAGGGTTGGCGGCGGGGGAAGGTTGCAGGCGAGCGCAGTACTCCGGCGAGGTCGCTGGCGGCGAGGTGGTGGGGAACGGCGGCGCTCGGGCCGGAGGTGAGGGAGGCGAGGTGCGGGAGCCGTTCGGGCGTGGCGGCGGCGGACGGACAGCTCGGCCCGGATCGGGCCCGGGGCGGCTCAGATCTGGGCTCCGCGGGCTGCGCGAGGAGGTGGGAGGAGAGGCGCGACGTGGCAGGCGCCCATTGGCCGCGGCGGACGGATCCGGTGATGTGGTGCTCACTGGTTGGCTGCGGTGATGTGGCCGGCGGGTGGACATGTCCGGCGACGGGCGGACATGTCCGGCTGCGCGATGGGGAGGCTAGGCTAGGGTTTCATCTGCGCGAAAATGGAGGGGGAGGCACATATTTATAGGTCAAGGGAGCTAGGAGTGTTCAAATGAGGAGCGGTTCGCGGCCACACGATCGTGATCGAACGGCCAAGAGCATGGAGGGGTTAGAATGGGCTAGGTGGGCTGTGTGAAAGGGGTGCTGGGCCAAAAGGCAAAAGGCTTCCGGCGGTTAACATGGTTAACCGTTGGGCTATCAAACGAACTCCGAATGCAACGAAACTTGACAGGCGATCTACCTACGCTATAATAAGACCACACGCCAAGTTTCAACCCATTCCGAGAACATTTTTCGGCCACTCACAAAATAAATATTCGGAGGCGCCGCGGGCGCGTGCAAGTGTGTCTGGGCTTAGAACGGACAACGGAGAGGACGAGGGGACTCGGGCGGATGCAAGTTTTGAAAACATGCTGATGAAATACACATGATGACATGGCAAGATGCACACGCAAGTAGATGACATGGCAAAGGCAACGAATAACTAGCTGACACCTGGCGCACCGGTCTCGGGGTGTCACAACACTCCCCTACTAACAAGAGATCTCGTCCCGAGATCTTAGGAACGAGACGGAAGAGAAAAGGAAGAACAAAGTTCTTCGAGGACAAAAGAGTGAAACCAAAGAATGTTGAGAGGTTGAATAACTTGAAAGAAAGGATACAACGAAGAAGATTGAGATCGAGAAGCTCCGGAAAAATGAGGTAACAAAGCATATGACGAGAACCAAGAGTTTAAAGGCCAAGGAAGACATTGAAACCACTCCGTTTAAAAGAGATAGAAAGGAATTCGAACGAAGGAATTCGGGCAGCACTACGGCTGAAATGAAAGGAATAGCACACCTATTGACATGAATGGAATAGGACCAGAACCTGAGAAGATGGAACGATACTCGACGAGAGTAACAACACAAGGCCTCCGGAAGAATTGAAATAATGGAATAAAAAGAATGGAGAAGAAGATGACAACTTCCATCACAAATAAATTTGAAAGAGCATCCTTGCGACGAAGGGTGAACGGAGTCGTTGAAAAATCAACAACGAAAAGAATTAACTTGTTGTGGACTTATGTAAATCGTCTAAAAACTTGAGGTGAAAAACCGCCGCAACGAAAAGATGGATTATCTGAGAATGAAGAATTGCAAAACTCCACTTCAAAAGGAAATAAGGAGAATTATTTGCACTCGAGAGGCAAAAGAATAAGAATGCTTGAGCTGCTCCAGAAGAATTAGATGAACATTTGAAGAATGAATTAACTCATGATGAACCACCAAGAAGGACTCCGATAACGAAAGAATGATGATTTAGAAACGACGGATGAAAAGAATAAGATTAAGCCTTGCGATGATTTAGACGGGGTTCCGACGAGATGGCCGAGAAAACTTGAACTCCGGAAAAGAAAAGAATAAAACACTTGGGACTAGAATTTATTCATCAAGCATAAACTCCGAAGGAATGAATAAACAACTTGATGAAAACGAATAAGAATTATGTTATGCTCATCCTCCATCAATTAAATTGATGCGAAGCAATGGATTCGCACACTACTTATTCCCCTTGAAATGATTAAAAAGCGATATCTCACGGACTTGCGAAAATCTTCATGAACACCGGTAGGAATGGAAAACAAATGAATGGATTGATATGATAACACCGGAAAAACTCTTGAGCGAACCACCGTAATGAATTAAGCCGAGTGAAGAAAAAAGGAACGAACCACCAGGAAGAATTAAAATCGAGTGGAGAACGAGAATGACCACCGTAAGGAATTTAAATTGGACGAAGAAAAAAAAGAATGAATCTCCGGGAAGAATAAAGCACTTGAGGAAAATTTAGATGCAAGAGAATGAAGAGATCACGGACGGTTTAAAATAATGCTTGAACGAAGCACCGGATGAATGTGAGACGAACGAAAAGGCATCAATGAAGAATATTTGGAGGACGAAGTTGAAAACTGCGAACGAAGAAATCTTCTGAAATGATGGCCTTCGGAGGAACACAATGAAAAGAATTAATGAAAGTACTCCAGAAGAATGAAAATAAGAAAGGTTGAACCATTGCTGAAAAGAATTGAAAGCGATCTTGGAGAAGGGATATGACTAATGGGATCCATACTTACGTCACACTTGAAAAAAAATAGGAACACTCCGGGAAATAAAAGAGTCAGGTAAGATCCTGGGAAAGACCTGTGGGTTATGAGCCCACCGAAGAGAAAACACCGTTGAAAAGGATTGAAGGAAGTTGATGCACCGGAATGATTGAATGAATCGAATGAGGTGACAACCTCGAGCTAATTGAAAGATAGATGAATCTCTTGAGATGTCTTCGGAACTCCGGAATAATTAAATGACAACAGACGAACGAGCAAGAGGAAACATCTGAGTCGAGGGAAAATAATATGCTGAGCACTTAATACACATTATATTGGAACCTCCCGAAAAGAAAAGAGATGAAGAATGACGAACTAAACAATAATTCACCAATTGAAATAATTGGGGAAATAATGTAGAGGATCACACGAGTAGGATGGATACTCGATTAAGGATTCCGGTCCGAGAAGAAAAACGGTGGGTGGGTGGGAAAAAGAAAGACAACTTCGGAAGGTGAAACAACACCGGTTGGAAAGAACTGAGGATGAACTTGCAAAGGAGAAGAGGGTCTAAAACACTTGACGAGAGATGCACCAGATGAAAGAACTAACAACGCAACAAACGAAAAACTAACCACGGGATCCTAAAAAATTGAAGGGGAAGAGGAGTAATTCAAAACACCTACGTCAAGATTCCTCACGAGAACGACGAAGGGGCTGAGGAGTAAAAGGAATTCCTACTCTCTGATATAACTAGACTCCAAAAAGTTTTCTGCTAGACTCAACAACGGCCAGACTACGATCAATCAAGGGGGCTCCTATGGTCGGTCGAGGCTCTGATACCAACTTGTCAGGCCCAAGATGCGATTCTATCCCGATCATGTGACACTTATGTGATTGGGGCACAACCGCATTTCGGGCGCTTAGCAAGATGGATATCATTACATCGTACCATTACATACATACATGGGGGATACAACAATACATACATGTCACATGAATACAACATCATCAAAACAAGGTATCCGACTATGGATACAAACAAGAAAAGCACAAAGACATCCATCTGCTATCCTAGGCTGCCGACCCGGAACCTAACCCAAGACTGAAGAAGAAGAACTCCAACAAAAGAACAACGCTCTCACGTCAAGTCATCGCAAACCTGCACCTACAACTGTTGTTGTAGTATCTGTGAGCCACGAGGACTCAGCAATCCCATAACCATGGGTAACAAGACTATCAAAGCTTAATGGGAAGGAGGAGGTAAAGTAGTGAGGTTGCAGCAGCGGCTAAGCAATATATGGTGGCTAACTTACGAGTACAAGAATAAGATGAGCATCTACGCAAGCGGTCACAAACTAGTAATGATCTCTAAAGATCATGAACTGCCTACGAGTCAAACATAACCCCACCGTGTTCTCTTCTCAAAGTGAAAAGAGACAGTCACGGTTACTCACACAGTTGTGTGTTTTACTTCGGATCCTCTGTCAAGTTTTCTACAACCGGACATTAACAAATTCCAATCTGCCACATAACCGCGGGCACGGCTTTCGAAAGATCATAACCCTGCAGGGGTGTCCCAACTTAGCCCATCACAAGCTCTCACGATCAGCTGAAGTAATAATAATTATTACTCCTTATCTTAGGGAAATCCGATCAGGCTCGGTATCCCAATACACAAAACATTTCGACAATGGTAAAACAAGTCCAGCAAGACCTCCCGGCGTGCCGACACCCTGATAGTAGCCGTGCGTATCTCCTCTCAGGCCACGTCCGGATGGGTGATGCTACAGGTAAAACCAGCCCTCGAGTTTCCACGAGGTGGCCTCGCAGGCTCCCCGTTTGGGACCAACACCATCAGCACTGGCCCCCCTGCTATGTAGAAAAGAATCCCGAGGGCGCGACCCCCTATGCAAATTTAATTATTAATTAAGTTGTTATTATGAGGCAAATTAAAACCAATGTTGGGCCTTGCTGGAGGAGTTTTATTCAAAGACGAAGTGTCAAGGGGTCCCCATATACCCAACCGTGTAAGGAACGCAAAATCAAGGAACATAATGCCGGTTTATCGGCGCCTAAGATGGCAAGAGTGGAACAAAACACCGAGAAAAAAGCCAAGCCTTCCACCCATGCCCAGTATATAGGTGTGTTATTATATATATATAACATATTGTGATATTCCAACAACATGTTCCCTTGTGACAAGAGGGGCTGACATAAAATATGGGTAGCGCAACATGTAACGATAGCATCGAGACAACTAAGCATGGCAATGGTAGTAAAGGTATCCAAGAGTATGATCATCTTGCCTGAGATCCCACAAGGAAGAAGAACGGATCCGTAAAGAAGACGAAGAAGAAACTTGAAGATGAACCACGGGTGGACGAACGAATCCTCACGAACGCAACGGAACAAGCACTAACGAGAAGGAGCAAGCAACACGGTAAACACACCACACGAGACATGACAATATGCTCGACCAAGTATGATGCAAGACAGTTCTATATAGGATGCCCTACAAGTCTATACAGGAAGCAAAACATGGCAAGGTAGGAAGCACAGAAAAACAACACAAGTCTATATATGATGCAATACATGGCAAGGTATGATGCAAGACAAGTCTATACAGGAAGCAAAACATGGCAAGGTAGGAAGCACAGAAAAATAACACAAGTCTATATATGATGCAATACATGGCAAGGTATGATGCAAGACAAGTCTATACATGAAGCAATGCATGGCAAGGTAGGAAGCACATGAAAACAACACAAGAACATGACAATATGCTCAAGCAAGTATGATGCAAGACAAGTCTATATATGATGCAATACATGGCAAGGTAGGAAGCACAGAAAAACAACACAAGTCAACAAGTTTAAATGAGGCCGGAAACTACATATAATAAAACCGGTAAGTCCTCATATGCATAGTTTGAAATTAGTTCAGATCTGAACAAACCTTATGTTCAAGTTGTTAAACTGCAAGTTAACATGAACCATCATGATCTACACGAAATTCTAGTCAAGTTTCATATAAAGTTTGTCTAATTCGGAGCTACGGCCTAGAAGATATGAGCAAAACAAGACAAGCAAGGCAACGGTGCAAGATGCACCCAAACATCAAGCAAACTCACTCCAAACATGAAAACAGCATGATATTATGATTCTACATGCAAAATCACACAAATTTCATATCAGGCACACTCAAAACGGAGCAACGGGCTAAAAGATACACATGAAACAAGATATAACAACAAGCTGAAGTTAATAGCCACATAGCAACTTCGGAGCAAGGTAAATATATGCTACAGCACTCAAACATGGTAAGAAGAAGCATGGATATTAAGTAGACATATCCTACAGCAAACAACTCCATTGGAGCAACTCCATAGGAGGCATGGATCAATAGCAACAAGCTACAACATTTTGATCATGACACTAAAACCCTGACAGTAATATTTTATAGCAACTTGAGAGCAAGAAATAAATAAGCTACAGCAGGTCATATGAGCAAGTGAGGACATGGCTGGATAGACAACAACATGTACAACAAGGAATGATCAATGTCCACCCCAAAACTAACATGGATTTGACTAGGGCATCAAGCAAACATAGCATCAGGATATGACAGATTCCAGACTTAGTGAAATTTCACTAAGTGTTAAAACAGTAACATTATCATGGCATGTTTGTGAGCAAGTTTAAGTCACCTCAAGGCATATCATGGAAAATTAAAAGCACCACCTCAAACACCATATTATTGTGCTTCTAAAACATCTACGCATGTGGCAAGAGGACAAACACATCAATACTAAAGAGCAATTGGAATCAGCATCTCATAACAAGTTACAAAACCTAACAGCCACATGCACTTTTGCAACAGCGATAAACATGGCAATATGAACTCTAACATGCATGCTATAGCAACCAATATGTAGAGCATCTCATGATGAACATTTTGACATATCATATGCATCATTTGGATAAACATGCACCAAGTTATCATATCTCAAACATGGCAACAAAATAACAAGTAGCAGTAGTTTATAACAAGTAGCACTGTTGCAACATGGATTAGAGCATCTAGATGAATTCAAATGAGCATGGCACAATGGAACAAAGTGTAGAGCATATCACCACGGTCATTTTGACATATCATTCACTCAAAACGGATAAGCACACAAAAAGTTATCACTATGCGAAGATGTAACATATTATGCAAATCTGAGGACTTAGCAATAAATGACTTAGGGAAAAACAACTGAGCGTCATATAGAAAATGCCGCCCGGGGCAAGGGGTAGATGGCTCACGAGGTGGGCTCGGCCCATGGCAGAAGGAGGAGGTGGAGCTGGGCCGCGGGCTGGCAGTGGTCCACGTGGCCCATGAGGCCAGGCTAGGGCGCGGGGCGCTGCGGGTCGGTGCAGTGGGCCTTAGGGCCCATGGAGGCGCGGCAGAGGCCCAAGGGGGGCGCTGGGGCTCGTCCCTCGCGGCGGTTGGGCTCGGCCCGCGACGCTGGCTGGCGCGCTGGAGAGGCAGGCCGGCTGGACCTCGGGCCTGCGGGTTGGTGCTAGGGCCGGCCCAGCACGGTAGTTGCGGCGTCCTCGTCCTCTGCTCGACACAGAGGATGGAGTCGGGAGCGTGGCTGGGAAACGCCGGGTCAACGGCGGTGGCGACGTCCTGGCACGGAACGGCGGATCCGGAGCGGAGGACCCCGGATCTGACGCAGGGCGACCGGATCCGGCCGTTCTCCGGTGAGGGTTGGCGGCGGGGGAAGGTTGCAGGCGAGCGCAGTACTCCGGCGGGGTCGCCGGCGGAGAGGTGGCAGGGAACGGCGGCGCTCGGGCCGGAGGTGAGGGAGGCGAGGTGCGGGAGCCGTTCGGGCGCGGCGGCGGTGGACGGACAGCTCGGCCCGGATCGGTCCCGGGGCGGCTCAGATCTGGGCTCCGCGGGCTGCGCGAGGAGGTGGGAGGAGAGGCGCGATGTGGCAGGCGCCCATTGGCCGCGGCGGACGGATCCGGTGACGTGGCGCTCACTGGTTGGCTGCGGTGATGTGGCCGGCGGGTGGACATGTCCGGCGACGGGTGGACATGTCCGTCTGCGCGGTGGGGAGTCTAGGCTGGGGTTTCATCTGCGCGAAAATGGAGGGGGAGGCACATATTTATAGGTAGAGGAAGCTAGGAGTGTCCAAATGAGGAGCGGTTCGTGGCCACGCGATCGTGAACGAATGGCCAAGAGCATGGAGGGGTTAGAATGGGCTAGGTGGGCTGTGTGAAAGGGGTGTTGGGCCAAAAGGCAAAAGGCTTCCGGCGGTTAACACGGTTAACCGTTGGGCTATCAAACGAACTCCGAATGCGACGAAACTTGACAGGCGGTCTACCTATGCTATAATAAGACCACACGCCAAGTTTCAATCCATTCCGAGAAAAAATTTCGGACACTCACAAAATAAATATTCGGAGGCGCCGCGGGCGCGTGTAAGTGTGTTTGGGCTCAGAACGGACAACGGAGAGGACGAGGGGACTCGGGCGGATGCAAGTTTTGAAAACATGCTGATGCAACACACATGATGACATGGCAAGATGCACACGCAAGCAGATGACATGGCAAAGGCAACGAATAAATGGCTGACACCTGGCGCACCGGTCTCGGGGTGTCACAAACAGAAACTGGCACTGGGCTTTGGGTTAATAGGTTAGTCCCAAAAATAATATAAAAGTGTATAATAAAGCCCATAAAACATCCTAGAAGGATAATATAATAGCATGGCACAATCAAAAATTATAGATACGTTGGAGACGTATCAGCATCCCCAAGCTTAATTCATGCTCGTCCTCGAGTAGGTAAATGATAAAAACAGAATTTTTGATGTTGAATGCTAACCAACATAGTTTTTCAATGTTATTCTCTTAATTGTGGCATGAATGTTGAGATCTCAAAAGATTCAAGACAAAAGTCTATATTGACATAAGAAATAATAATACTTCAAGCATACTAACAAAGCAATCATGTCTTCTCAAAGTACTATGGCTAAAGAAAGTTATCCCTACAAAATCATATAGTCTGGCTATGCTCCTTCATCACACAAAATATTCATATCATGCACAACCCCGATTTCAGCCAAGAACTTGTTTTCATGCTCTATTCTTTCTAACCTTTCAACTTTTACGCAATACATGAGCGTGAGCCATGGACATAGCACTATGTGAAATAGAGAGGTGGTTGTGGAGAAGACAAAAAGGAGGGAGATAGTCACACATCGAATAGGCATCAAAGGGCTATGGAGATGCCCATCAATAGATATCAATGTGAGTGAGTAGGGATTGCCATGCAACGGATGCACTAGAGCTAAAAATGTATGAAAGCTCAACAAAAGAAACTAAGTGGGCGTGCATCCAACTTGCTTGCTCACGAAGACCTAGGGCATTTGAGGAAGCCCATTGTTGGAATATACAAGCCAAGTTCTATAATGTAAATTCCCACTAGTATATGAAAGTGACTAAATATGAGACTCTCTATCATGAAGAACATGGTGCTACTTTGAAGCACAAGTGTGGAAAAAGATAGTAGCAATTGACCCTTTTTTCTTTTCTTTTCTTTTTTTCCTTTTTTGGGCCTTTCTTTTTTTGGCCTTTCCCTTTTTTGGAGGGGCTTTCTTTATTTAGCCTTTCCTCACATGGGACAATGCTCTAATAATGATGATCATCACACTTATATTGAATTACAACTCGATATTACAACTCGATACTAGAACAAAGTATGACCATATATGAATGCCTCCGACGGTGTACCGGGATGTGCAATGAATCAAGAGTGACATGTATGAAAAATTACGCATGGTGGCTTTGCCACAAATACAATGTCAACTACATGATCATGCATGGCAATATGACAATATGAAGCGTGTCATATGAACAGAACGGTGGAAAGTTGCATGGCAATATATCTTGGAATGCCTATGGAAATGCCATCATAGGTAGGTACAATGGCTTTTTTGAGAAATATATATGGTGGCTATTTTGAGGAAGGATATATAGTGGGTGTATCGTACCGACGAAAGTTGTGCGGCACAAGAGAGGCTAGCAATGGTGGAAGGGTGAGAGTGCGTAATATCCATGGACTCAACATTAGTCATAAGAACTCATATACTTATTGCAAAAATTTATGAGTCATCAAAACAAAGCAATCAACACATGCTCCTAGGGGGGGGGAGGTTGGTAGGAGTTAACCATCGCGCGCCCCCGACCTCCACACAAAGGATGACACTCTACAAATACCTCATGCTCTAACTTCGTCACATAGCGGTTCACCATACGTGCATGCAACGGGAATCACTAACTTCAACACAAGTATTTCTCAAATTCATAATAACTCCACTAGCATGACTCTAATATCAATATCCTCATATCTCAAAACAATTATCAAACATCCAACTTCTCATCATATTCAGTGCACTTAGTATGAAAGTTTTTACTACATTGATCTTGGATGCCTATCATGTGAAGGCTAGTTATATAGCCAAAGCACATTACCATGTTGTTCTAATAGACTCTCAAAAGTGTATAAGTGAAGCATGAGAGTTCATCTATTTCTTCAAAATAAAACCACCGTCGTGCTCTAAAATATATAAGTGAAGCACTAGAGCAAATGACAAACTACTCCAAAAGATACAAGTGAAGAACAACGAGTAGTTGTATAATTATGTAACTATGTGAAGACTCTCTAACATTTAAGAATTTCAGATCTTGGGATATTATTCAAACATCAAGCAAAACAAACTAAAATAAATTGACGCTCCATGCAAAACACATATCATGTGGTGAATAAAAATATAGCTCTGAGTATAGTTACCGATAGATGAAGACGAAAGAGGGGATGCCTTCCTGGGGCATCCCCAAGCTTAGGCTTTTGGTTGTCCTTGAGTTTTACCTTGGGGTGCCTTGGCCATCCCCAAGCTTAGGCTCTTTCCACTCTTTGTTCCATAGTCCATCAAAGCAATACTCAAAACTTGAAAACTTCACAACACAAAACTTAGACAAAAATCTCGTGAGCTCCGTTAGTATAAGAAAACAAACCACTACTCAAAGGTACTGTAATGAATTAATTATTTGTTTATATTGGTGTTAAACCTACTGTATTCCAACTTCTCTATGATTCATACTTCCCAATACTACTCATAGATGCATTGAAATAAGCAAACAACACACAAAAAACAGAATCTGTCAAAAACAGAACAGTCAGTAGTAATCTGTAACTTTCACATATTTCTGTAACTCCAAAAAAATTCAAATAAATTGGTAAACGTGAGGAATTTGTCTATTAATCATCTGCAAAAATAATCAACTAAATAGCACACTCAAGTAAAATCTGGTGACCATTCTAGTGAGTGCTAACGATTCTGTTTTTCACAGCAAGATCATATAAACTTCACACAAGTCTTCCCAAAGGTTCTACTTGGCACAAACACTAGTTAAAACATAAAACCACATCTAAACAGAATCTAGATGAAATATTTATTCCTAAACAGAAGCGAAAACAAAAAATATAAAATTGGATTGCCTCCCAACAAGCGCTATTGTTTTACGCCCCTTGCTAGGCATAATGATGCTCACATAAAAGATAATAATTGAAACATAATGGGAGCATCATGAAGCATATGAATAGCACATTTAAGTCTAACGCACTTCCTATGCATAGGGATTTTGTGAGCAAACAACTTATGGGAACGATAATCAACTAGCATAGGAAGGGAAAACGAGCATAACTTCAAAACTTTAAGCACATAGAGAGGAAACTTGATATTATTGCAATATGTAGAAGCATATGATCCTCTCTCATAATAATTTTCAGTAGAATCATGAATGAATTCAACAATATAACCAGCACATAAAGCATTCTTTTCATGATCTACTTGCATAGAAATTTTATTACTCTCCACATAAGCAAAATTCTTCTCATTAATAGTAGTGGGAGCAAACTCAACAAAATAACTATCATGTGAAGCATAATCCAATTGAAAACTAAAATCATGATGAAAAGTTTCATGGTTATCATTATTCTTAATAGCATACAAGTCATCACAATAATCATCATAGATAGCAACTTTGTTCTCATAATCAATTGGAACCTCTTCCGAAATAGTGGATTCATCACTAAATAAAGTCATGACCTCTCCAAATCCACTTTCATCAATATAATCATCATAAATAGGAGGCATGCTTTCATCATAATAAATTTGCTCATCAAAACTTGGGGGACTAAAAATATCATCTTCATCATACATAGCTTCCCCAAGCTTGTGACTTTGCATATCATTAGCATTATGGGTATTCAAAGAATTCATACTAACAACATTGCAATCATGCTCATGATGCACATATTTTATGCCAAGCATTCTATGTAATTCTTCTTCTAGTACTTGAGCACAATTTTCCTTCCCATCATTTTCACGAAAGATATTAAAAAGATGAAGCATATGAGGTAACTTTAATTCCATTTTTTAGTTTTCTTTTATAAAATAAACTAGTGATAAAACAAGAGACAAAAAGATTCGATTGCAAGATCTAAAGATATACCTTCAAGCACTAACCTCCCCGGCAACGGCGCTAGAAAAGAGCTTGATGTCTACTACAAAACCTTCTTCTTGTAGACGTTGTTGGGCCTCCAAGTGCAGAGGTTTGTAGGACAGTAGCAAATTTCCCTCAAGTGGATGACCTAAGGTTTATCAATCCGTGGGAGGCGTAGCATGAAGATGGTCTCTCTCAAACAACCCTGCAACCAAATAACAAAGAGTCTCTTGTGTCCCCAACACACCCAATACAATGGTAAATTGTATAGGTGCACTAGTTCGGCGAAGAGATGGTGATACAAGTGCAATATGGATGGTAGATATAGGTCTTTGTAATAAGAAAATATAAAAATAGCAAGGTAGCAAGTGGTAAACGTGAGCATAAACGGTGTTGCAATGATAGCCTAGGGTTCATACTTTCACTAGTGTAAGGTCTCTCAACAAGGATAACATAATTGGATCATATTACTAGCCCTCAACATGCAACAAAGAGTCACTCCAAAGTCACTAATAGCGGAGAACAAACGAAGAGAATATGGTAGGGTACGAAACCACCTCAAAGTTATTCTTTCTGATCGATCTATTCAAGAGTCTGTAGTAACGTTCAATCTATCATAGAATTCGTACTAGAATAACACCTTAAGACACAAATCAACCAAAACCCTAATGTCACCTAGATACTCCATTGTCACTTCAAGTATCCGTGGGCATGATTATACGATATCCATCACACAATCTTAGAAACATCTATTCAACCTACACATAGAACTTCAAAGAGTGCCCCAAAGATTCTACCGAAGAGTCAAGACGAAAACGTGTGCCAACCCCTATGCATAGATTCCCAAGGTCACGGAACCCGCAAGTTGATCTCCAAAACATACATCAAGTGAATCACGTGATATCCCATTGTCACCACAGATAAACACATGCAAGACATACATCAAGTGTTCTCAAATCCTTAAAGACTCAATCCAATAAGATAACTTCAAAGGGAAAACTCAATCCATTACAAGAGAGTAGAGGGGGAGAAGCATCATAAGATCCAACTATAATAGCAAAGCTCGCGATACATCAAGATCGTGCCATCTCAAGAACACGAGAGAGAGAGAGAGAGAGAGAGAGAGAGAGATCAAACACATAGCTACTGGTACATACCCTCAGCCCCTAGGGTGGACTACTCCCTCCTCGTCATGGAGAGCGCCGGGATGATGAAGATAGCCACCGGAGAGGGATTCCCCCCCCTCCGGCAGGGTGCCAGAACGGGTCTAGATTGGTTTTCGGTGGCAACAGAGGCTTTCGGCGGCGGAACTCTCGACCTAGATTATTTTCCGAGGTTTCTGTATATATAAAAGGTGTTGGAGTCGGGGCCAAGCAAAGGTGGGCTACGGGTTGTCCACGAAGTAGGGTGGCGCGTCCAGTAGGGGGGGCGCGCCCCCCACCCTCGTGGGCAGCCCGTGGGTCCTCTCGTCCCCCTCCGGCACTCCGTGGGCTTCTTCTGGTCCAAAAATGATCTCCATTGATTTTCAGGTCAATTGGGCTCCGTTTGATAATCCTTTTCTGTGAAACCCTAAAACAGGAGAAAAACAGAAACCGGCACTGCGCTCTGGGTTAATAGGTTAGTCCCAAAAATAATATAAAAGTGTATAATAAAGTCCATAAAACATCCTAGAAGGATAATATAATAGCTTGGAACAATCAAAAATTATAGATATGTGGGAGACGTATCAAAGATCAACACGTCGCAGCCCTACCCAAGCATGGCACGGAGGTCAGCACGCCGGTCTAAATCCTAAGCGCGCAGGGGTCTGGGCCCATTGCCCATTGCACACCTTCACGTTGCGTACGCGGCCGGTGAGTAGACCTAGCAACCTCCATTTGAAAGGAAGTTACGTTACGCGGTCCAACCCGGCGCGTGTTGCTAAGTCGCTGACGTCAAGAAGGCTTCGGCTGATACCACGACGTCGAGATCCCATATCTAATCCCACGTAGCTGGTTAGTGCGTATAGGCGAGTGGCTAGAATCAGATCAAATATCCAAAATCGTTAAGCGTGTTATTATAAAATAACCGCGGACAACGACCAAGGCCAGGCCACTCTCGACTGGGTGTCTCAACCTACCATGTCGCTCCGCCACAAAGGTCCACTCGAGGGCCGTCAGGAACCCAGGCCCACCATTACCTGGATGGAACCACCTGTCCTTTCAGCCACCAATCCGTGAATCACTTGCGGGTACTCTACGAGCCGATCCGACTTTAGTCACATCATGTATCATGTATAATATGTATATAGCACATATCCGTGATCACCACCCGAAGTGATCACGGCCTGATAGTATAGCATGGCAGACGGACAATGATGTGGGGCCATTGATGGAATACTGGCATCATATACCAAGCATTAGGATAGCAGGTAAAGGTATCGACAGTTGTAGCAACAATGACAAACTATGAAACAAAGTAGGAGCTATCAATTCATCAACAATGCAAACCTAATGCAAGAATAAGAGAGAAGAGAATGGGCGATATCTGGTGATCAAGGGGGGTTGCTTGCCTAGTTGCTCTGGCAAGAAGGAGGGGCCGTCAGCACCGTACTTGAGCTCGGGGTCGCCGGCAGTCTCGGGGCCTACCGAAAATAAGTAACGGAGGGGGAACACAATAAATAACAGAGCGATCAAAGCATATCATGGAAATACGATGTGCTAGAGGCGACCTAACGCAATGCTAGGTGCTACTGGCGAAGGGGGGAAACATCCGGAAAAGTATTCCTGGTGTTTTGACGTTTTCGGGCAGATGAAACAGAGGTGAATTGTTGCATGTTCACTATGCTAGGGACATGCGGCGGACGAACGGACTGCGTATTCGGATTCCTCTTGTCGTTCTAAGCAACTGTCATGTACAAAGTATTTTCATCCGAGTTACGTTATTTTATATGATTTTTCAAAGTTTTATTCATTTTCTGGAATTATTATTAATTCGAAATTAATAGACAAAATGCTACGGGTACCCAGCCATGTGTACACAGAATGTACAGAGAGGCTGACATGTGGACCAGGGGGACCCAGTTGACCAGTTAAAGTTTGACTGGTCAACACGGGGTTGGGGCCTCATGTCATACACTGATCTTCTAATTAACCTATTTAATTAGCTTAATTAGGATTAGGTTAATTAAGTTTAACAAATTTAATTAAGTTAATTAATTCATTAATTCATTAACTATATATATTTTTATTCCCCTTTTTTAGTTTCGTTCTAGGGGCTGGGCCCCACGTGTCAGTGGCCCATCTGGGCCAATCGGGCTGTGGGTTATCGAGCGCAGGCACGGGCGCCCGACAGTGCGAGCCCGGGTGCGGCGTCGCCCTAACGCAGCGATGCACCGGCAAGCAGGGGCAGCCCGGCGCGGCTACCGGCGCGCAGTAGGGTGACCGGAGGTGGCGGCGGCAGGCGCGAGCAGTGGCGCTGCAGTTGCTAGTAGGGGACAGCGCGAGCGGGGCCACGACGAGCGACGTGGCAATGGGGGCGGGCCGCGGCAGCGAAGGGCGGAGCCGGCCCGGCCATGGTGTGGCGGGGCAAAGGGGAGCCAGCCGGGCGGCTAGGGGAGACGTCGCGGCAAAGGCGGGGCGGGCTGGATGGCGGGCGAGGCGGTGCGGTGGCGAGGTCACGCACCGGCGGGCGACGCGAGCAAGCGCAGGGAGCTGAGCGCCTGGACGACGAGCGCGTGACGGCATCGGCGGTGTTGCGCGCAGGCGAGGTCGGGCGCGTCTGCGATCAGCGCGGGTCGAACCCGGGCGGTGGTGGCGCGGTGCGCAGGCGCGTGCCCAAGGGGCGCGACCGGGCTCAGGGCGGCAGCAACGCGGCAATGAGGAGGCCGCGGTGGTGGCTGGTGCGGGGTGAGCGAGGGGGGCAGCGAGCGGTGGTTGTGCGAGCGCTGGGTGATGGAGGTGTGATCAAGGTTGGCGGCGGCCGAGCGCGGTGCAGCGGCGACCGGAGCGCATGCGGGGCAGAGCACAAGAAAAGGGGGGTCCGTGCGTTGTGGGGGAAGTTCACGTGCGAGGAGGGAAGAGGGCGTCGTGGCTTGACGAGGCCGGTGGGGAGGAGACGAAGACGACCGGCGAGGCGGTCCGACGACGGCGTGCGAGGAGCGACGACGGCAGGCGACGAGTGTCCTTTGCCCGATCCAGAAGGGGGTCGGGGAATGGGGAGAGTGCGAGCCGTGGAGGGTTAGGGTTTGGCGATGCGCAGGGGAGGCCGGCTTTGTAGGGGCAGCAGCGCTGGCCTGCTGGGTTGGGCCGATGGCCAGCTGGGACGAGGCCCAGCGAGGGGGTCTACTTATTTTTTTTCTGTTTCATTTTTTCCTTGTTTTATTACTGTTTTAATTTTGTTTTGGTTTAGTAAAATATTACGATAGCGCCTAGGTTAAAGTTTTAGAATATCCCACTACCTTAAAAAGTTTTACCCCGATATAAAATAGGTTAGTATTGTATAGAATGCCAAAGGTGTTCAAAGAGTTGTGTTGCTACTGTTCAAATCATATTAGTGCATTTAAATATTTTATTTTAATTGTGTGTTCTTCACCATAATTACTCATGATTTATTTGACCCATCTTGAACATTTTAGTTTGATTGTTTGAAAACTCTTGTTGTCCGACTATATTTTAAATTTGAATTTGAATCGTTTTTAAACCATTGGAAGGTTAACAACAGTGATCGTGGTGATGTGGCATCATTAGCAGGGAATTACTGTGGCCTAATTATCCGGGTATCACACCATAAGCATGATTTGGTAGCACCATCCCGCATCGAGCTTACACTTGGCTCAACATAGGACCATCGTATTGAGCTACTGCTCGATGATGCCTCTGAGGACCTCCTCCTCGAAGAGCTCCTTCCAAAAATATACATTTTATTCGCGTACAAATTTCTGAAATTTTTGGGGCACGAAATTTTTGTCAACAAAACTTTGCAAAATTAGTAGCAACTGCTCATATGGATGCCTAGAGGCCATATCAACCATTCAAATTACTTAGAACTCTAAGAATTCAACATGCAAGTCATTTACATCAGCACCAAGAGTAGCTAATTATTCAAAATATAAACCACTAAACCAGAAACGAATTGGAGCAATGGAGGAGTCACATACCAAGTAGCAATCCCCCAAAAACAGTTTCAGAAACAAAGTTTCAAGCAACGAGATCGAAATCTGCGGGTTTGAGAGCAAGAACACGAGAGAAAGATCTATGGTGATTTTTTTCTAGAGGTAGGAGATGACATGGGTTAAAGGGATAAGTAAGGGAACCCACATGGGGACCACAACCCACCAGGGCGCGCCTGGGGTTCCTGGTGCGCCCTGGTGTCTTGTGGACACCGGCTGCAACCCCCCTGATGTTATATGCACCAAAAATTCTCATATATTCAGAAACAATTCATGTTAAAAAATCAGGGCATTCTGAGAACTTTTATTTTTGGCCATCTTTTTTATTGCACAGAAAAATCAGAAAATAGAATAAACATGGCTTTTTATTTTACTTAACTAAGAAAAAACATAAAACTAAAGGTAGGGACAGAAGGTTGTGCCTACTAAATTCATCAACTTCATACCTCTCAAAAATGATCCATTAATAAGGTTGATTAAGTCTTATAAACAACCACTTTTGGTTAGCAAAAAACCGAAGAACTTTCGTAAAACACTAAGTTACCTCAACAGGCATATGCACATCCCCAACAATAAGTATTTCACATTTATTTTTGGCAGTAGGTAGAGGGAGTTGAAAACTTCCAATAGTAAGTGTCAGAGAAATTTCAATAACATTAATACCATTCACTTGAAATTGTTTCTTCGGAAAATGCATTGTATGCTCATTGCCATTAATATGAAAAGTGACCTTGATTTTATTGATATCAATAACAGCTCATGCACTATTCAAAAAGGTTCTACCAAGGATAATCGACATGTTGTTGTCCTCGGGCATCTCAAGAATAGCAAAGTCTGTTGAGATAGTAACATTTGCAACAACAACATTCACATCCTCATGAATACCAATAGGTATGGCAGTTGATTTGTTAGTCATTTGCAAAGATATTTCAGTAGATGTGAGTTTATTCAAATCAAATCTTTTATATAAAGGGAAATGCATAACACTAACACCAGCTCCTAAATCACACAAAGCAGTTTTGACATAGTTTATTTTGATGGAGCAAGGTGTAGTTGGTATTTCTAGATCTCCAAGTTTCTTAGGTACTCCATCCTTAAAAGAATAAATATCAAGCATAGTGGAGATTTCAGCTTCAGGTATTTTTCTTTTATTGGTGATTATGTCTTTCATGTATTTTGCATAAGGGGCCATCTTTAAAATATCAGTCAAGCGAGTACGCAAAAAGACTGGCCTAATCATTTTAGCAAAGCGTTCAAATTCTTCATCATCTTTTTTCTTAGATGGTTTAGCTGGAAAGGGCATGGGTTTTTGAACCCATGGCTCTCTTTCTTTACCATGTTTTCTAGCCACAAAGTCTCTTTTATCATATTGTTTATTTTTAGGTTGTGAGCTATCAAGATCAACAACATGTTCTATTTCAACATCATAATATGGTTCTTTATCATTGTCTGGTTGGGTGTCTTCATGAGCATCATCATTATCTTTTTTGTTATCACTGGGTGCATGTTCATTTCCAGATTGAGTATCAACATCAGAAATAGAAACATCATTATTATCTTCATGAGGTTTTTTCTTTCTCAGATTCACTAGAGGTGTGCAAAGTCCTTTCATTTTTCTTCTTCTTTTCCTTTTTAGAAGGACTACATGCATCAATGTTAATCTTTGAGAGCATTGTTCAATTCTTTTAGGGTGTCCCTTGGGATAAATTGGTTCCTGAGTCATTTTGCCTCCTCTAGTTGCTACTCTAACAACAAAATCATTCATGTTGTTATTCATTTCATTTAGCAATTCTCTTTGAGATTGAGCAACTTGTTCTAATTGAGTTTGAACCATAGAGGCATACTTTCCTACACCTCTAACATCGTCATTAGTGATTCTTAATAGTAAGTCACTCAAGCAAGCAATCATATGAGAGTTGTATTTCAATTGTTTCATAACATTTGCATTGAAGTGATCTTGTTTCATAATGTAGTTCTCAAATTCATATAGGCATTGACTAGGATGTTTATTGTAAGGGATGTCACCTTCATCAAACTTTAATAAAGAATTTACCTCTACCCCCTGTGGTGGTGGTGTGTCAAGACCATGTATTTCTTCAATAGGTGGTAAACTCTTAACATCGTGAGCATTAATACCCTTTTCCGTCATATATTTCTTTGGCTCTTGCATATCTTCGGGACTGAGAAATAAGATACCCTCTTCTTTAGGGTGGGTTTAGGCGGTGGTTCAGGAAGATTCTAATCATCATAATTTTGCAATATATTATTCAATAATTCCTCAGCTTGGTCAATAGTTCGTTCCCTGAAAACACAACTAGCACAACTATCTAGAAAGTCCCTAGAAGCATCGGTTAGTCCATTATAGAAGATATCAAGTATTTCATTTTTCTTAAGTGGATGATTAGGCAAAGCGTTAAGCAATTGGAGAAGCCCCCCCCCAAGCTTGTGGGAGACTCTCTTCTTCAATTTGCACAAAGTTAAATATTTCCTGTAAAGCAGCTTGTTTCTTATGAGCAGGAAAATATATTGCAGAGAAGTAGTAAATCATATCGCGGGGACTACACACACAACCAGGAGCAAAAGTGTTGTACCATATCTTAGCATCACCCTTTAATGAGAACGGAAATAATTTGAGAATATAGTAGTAGTGAATTTTCTCATCATGAGCAAAAAGGGTGGCTATATCATTCAATTTAGTAAGGTATGCCCCTACGGTTTCAGTTTCATAGCCATGGAAAGGATCATATTCAACCAAAGCAATTAACTCTTGGTCAACAAAGAATTCATAATCCTTATCGATAACAAAGATGGGTGAAGTAGCAAACTTAGGATCATATTTCATTCTAGCAAACTTAAGATCATCCATATCATTGTAAGCAAGAAAGTCCTCAGCTACCTCTCCCTCCATAACATAACCCTCAGGTATATTAGGCAATTAATATCGAGGAGAGCTAGATCTTATAGTTGTCTCATAGTTTCCAGTTTCAAGGACTTCATCAGTTTCAGGATTCTCAGCATTTTTAATTCTAGCAAGTTGTTCATCAAGAAATTCACCTAATGGCACAATCTTATCAAGCAAGGTACTAGCATCATCATAAGCATCATTCATAGCATCATTCATAGTATAAGTAGCATCATCAATAACTTGCAACATATTAGGATTAATAGCAGGTAGTGTTGTTGCAAGCTTACTTATAACTAAAGGAGAATCAAGTGCAGAGCTAGATGGCAATTCCTTACCTCCCCTCGTCTTTGAGGGAAAGATCTTGGTTTTAGTGTCCTTAAGATTCTTCATAGTGATAATAGGTAATAATCCCAAGTGACTCAACAAATATAGCTATGCTCCCGGCAACAGCGCCAGAAAAAGGTCTTGATAACCAACAAGTATAGGGGGTCACAACAGTTTTTGAGGGTAGAGTATTCAACCCAAATTTATAGATTTGACACAAGGGGAGCCAAAGAATATTTGCAAGTATTAGCAGTTGAGTTGTTAATTCAACCACACCTGGAGATTAAATATCTGCAGCAAAGTGATCAGTAACACGGTAATATGATAGTTTTGATAGCAGTAGTAACAGTGGTAGCAATGAATTTGTAGCAGTTGTAACAGTAGCAATAGCAACAGCATAGTAACTTAGGAAGAAAAATATGTGGAAATCTCGTAGGCATTGGATTGGTGATTCGTTGGATGATATTCATCATATAACAGTCATAACCTAGGGCGACACAGAACTAGCTCCAGTTCATAAATATAGAATAGGCATGTATTGCGTAAATAGTCATACGTGCTTATGGAACATAACTTGCATGACATCTTTTGTCCTACCCTCCCGTGGTAGCGGGGTCCATAAGGAAACTAAGGGATATTAAGTCCTCCTTTTAATAGAGAACCAGAATAAAACATTAACACCCGATGAATACGTGAACTCCTCAAACTACGGTCATCACCGAAAATTATCCCAATTACTGTGACACTGGGGTTTACGGATCATAACATGTAGAAGGTGCATATGACTTGCAAAATCGGATCTAGAACATAGATATAATGGTGAAAACATAAACGATTCAGATCTGAAATCATGGCACTCGAGCCCTAGTGACAAGCATTAAGCATAGCAAAGTCACAGCAACATCAATGTCAAAACATAGTGGATACTAGGGATCAAGCCCTAACAAAGCTAACTCGATTACATGATGAATCTCATCTAACTCCTCACCGACCAGCGAGCCTACGAAGGAATTACTCACTCCCGGCGGGGAGCTTCATGGAATTGGCAATGAAGGAGGGTTAATGATGACGAAGACCAAAGATTCCCCTCTCCGGAGCCCCAAACGGACTCCAGATCTAGCCTCCCAATGAGGAACGGGAGGTGACGGCGGCTCCGTATCGTGAAACGCGATGAAACTTCCTCCTCCATTTTTTTCTCTGAAAATAGGTATTTATGGAGTTGGAATGTGACACTCCGAGACCAATGCGCCAGGTGTCTTCCTCTTATTCGCTGCCATTGCCATGTCATCTGCTTGTGTGTTGCATTTTTCCACGTCATCATGTGCATGTCATCAGCATGTTTTCAAAACTTGCATCCGTTCGTAGTGCATGTCCCCAGTTCTCTCCGTTGTCCGTTCTAAGCCCAGACACACTCGCATGCGCCTGCGGCACCTCTGAAATATTATTTTATAAGTGGCCGAAAAATGTTCTCGGAATGTGGTGAAAGTTCATGTGTGGTCTTATTATAGTATAGGTGGACCGCCTGTCAAGTTTCGTTTCATTTGGAGGTCGTTTGATGCCCCAATGGTTAACCGCGTAAACCGCTCGAAGCCCTTTCTCTTTCAGACCATCATCCCTCCTTAACAGCCCACTAGCCCATCTAAACCCCCTCATGCTCTTCGTCGTTGGATCACGATCGTGTGGGCGAAAATCGCACCTCAATATCCCTCTCCTAGCTCCCTCTAGATATAAAAACACCTCACCCGTCCAAATCTGGAAACCCTAATCCATTTCCTCGTTTTTCGCGCCCCTCCGCAGCTCCTCGCGCAGCCGGACATGTCCGCGCCATCGCCGGACACGTCCACTGCCCCAGCCACGTCGCATCGGCCTATCGCAGACCGCCACCTCAGCCCCAGCAGCGCCCGCAGCCAACCAGGGCCTGCCGTGTGTTGCGCGCGCCGTCCCAGCCACTGCGGCCCGCCGAGCCCGCTTCCGGCCTGCGTCGGGCCAAGGCAGCCTCGCAGCCTCCCGCGCGTCGCGCCGCTTCCCGCCGGCCACCGCCCGCATCGCCCGCTCGCCGGACACCGCACGTCGCGCCGCCACCTAGGCTTCCGCGCCTTGCCTCCACCACCACCTCGACGTCCACAGCTGTGGTGCCACCTCACTCCACACTGCCGCCTCGTCTGCGCACCGCCTCGCCGACCCTGCGGCGACAACGATGGCCATTGCCAGAGCTGCGCCTCCACTCGTGTCGACCCCCGCCACCGGATCCCGAACCGCGTCGCCGCCATTTTTCTCGTGCTCTGGCAATATCCATCGGCCGAGGCCTGCCCCGTTCGGATCCGGCGCCTCCCGCACCGCCCCGCCTCCGGCTTCCTCCGACAAGCTCCGCCCCACCGTTGTACGTCGCCGCCCTGCCTCCCCGATCCAGGCGGGATCGGGAGGAGGACGGCCTCCGCATGGGCCAGTCGTCGCCTGCATGGGCCGGCCCACTTACTCCCGCAAGGCCCAGCCCAGCCAGGCCATTTGGCGCAGTGGTGAGCGAGCCCCCTAAACCCCCGCCCGGTGCGCACTTTAGCTATCATGCGCTCAAGTCTTTTATAAAAACGACCAAGTCCGTGGCATTTTTCATGTTATGTTTCATACTTTGAGTGGCCATATCTTTTTGCACGTAGATCCAAATGAAGCATATGATATATCAAAATGTGCTTCTCTCTGTGCTCTACATGTTGGTTGCAATTGCATTCATGTTAGGAACCATCTTGCCTTAGTAATCTCTGTTGCAAAAGTGCTTGTTGCTATTAAATACTGAAAACTGTTATAACTTGCTGATTTGTCTTTTTCATATCTTTTTGTGTGATTTTTGTTTGAGCATCATGTCTACATGTTTTAGGAGAAAAGTCATGTCATCTTTGCAATGGTGTAATTAGTTCTTCATGATATGCCTTGTGTTGAGTGGAACAAGGTTGCAAAGTGCCCTACTCGTTGTTTCCTGTTTTCTGAGACTTGGCAAATTCTGCTGAGTCTAAATCTGTTATATTGTGATGCCATGTTTGCTTGATGCTACAGTCATATCCAGGCACATTTGGAGATGTCCAATGATCATGTCTTGAATTCCATGTTATGCTATATCCATCCATGCCCTTATTTGCAATTGTAAGTTGATGTAGCATGTCTCTTTCTTGCTCTCAAATTGCTTGAAATTATTAATGTCAGCCTGTCAACGGCATGTTCTATTTGGCAAAGCTCATTGTAATCAATCCATGCATCTTATGGAGTTGTGCCAATGGAGTTATTAGGAGTATGCCATGCCTACTACATGTTCATGACCTTTTCATGCTTATTAGATTTGATATGCTTGTTGTTATGTGCTTCTAAATTAGCATCATAATGTTGTTGTTGTGTTCCTAGATTTTCACTAAGTCTGAGAATCTGCTATAGTATGTTTGCATCTTGTTTTTTAATGAATGCCATGAACCTGTTACTCCCATGTATATGACATGTTGTGTTCCTTGAGATCCATGTTATGTTCTAGCATTCCATGCTTTTGCTTTACATGTTATTGTGTTGTAGCTTAATTATTTCTTACCTCCAACATGTCATCATATTAACTCTGCTCATGTATATGCCCTGTTTTTCATTAAGTCATAATCTGTGATATAAACTTTGCTTGTTGCTTGATCATGTTGGATTAATCTTGATGTCTATGAACCTGATACTTGATGTTATTGGAAGCATGTGATCTGTACTTTGAGTTCATGTCATGCTTGTGCCTATCTTATACATGTAGCATGTTGTTTTGATGCTTGTAAGATGCCTAGTTGTTGTTTTGGACAGTTTGTCCTTTAAATTTGTTTGGTGTGTACGTGTTGAACCGTGGCTCCGTTTTGAGCATGCTCTATATGAAACTTGCTTGGTTTTGCATGTAGATGAATCATGTCATGTTGCATCCATGTTTTGAGTGTGTTGCATGATGTTTGAATGCATTTTGCATCAATGCCATGCTTGACTTGTTTTGCTCATATCTTCTAGGTCGTAGCTCCGAATTAAATAAACTTTATATGTAACTTGACTAGAAATTTGTGTAGATCATCATGGTGCATGTTAACTTAATGTTTAATAACTTTAACTTAAGGTTTGTTCAGATCTGGACCAATTTCGAAATTTGCATATGAGGACTTACCGGAATTGTTATATGTTGTTTCCGGCCTCATTTAAACTTGCCTTGTTGTGATGTTCTTGTTTGCATCATCTCTTACCATGATTAGCATCATGTAGCCTTGTCAGGCATCGTACTTGGTTGAGCATCATGTCTTGTTTATGTGTTATGTGTTTACCATGTTGTTTGCTTCTTCTCGTTAGTTCATGTTTCGTTGCGATCGTATGGATTTGTTCGACTACGCTTGGTTCATCTTCATGGCTTCTTCTTCTTCATGGACACAATCTTTTTCCTAGCGGGATCTCAGGCAAGATGATCGTCACCTTGGATCTCATTACTATCCTTGCTATGCTAGTTGTCTCGATGCTATCGCTATATGGCGCGCTACCTATCTATTTGTTTGTCAGCCTCTCATTGTTGCCATGAAACCTCTAACCTTTGACACCATCACAGCAAACCATTGAATGGCTATGTTACCGCTTGCTCAGCCCCTCTTATAGCGTTGTTAGTTGAAGGTGAAGATGAAGATTGCTCCATGTAGAAACTTGGATATATTGGGAATATCACAATACCTTACTTAAACTAATGCACCTACATACTTGCCAATGGGTGGAAGGCTTGGCCTTTTGCTCGGTGTTTTGTTCCACTCATGTCGCCTTAATAACCGAGAAACCGGTGTTATGTTCCTTGATTTTGTGTTCCTAACGTGGTTCGGTTTATGGGGACCCCTTGACAGTTCGCTTTGAATAAAACTCCTCCTGCAAGGCCCAACATTGGTTTTACTATTTTCCTAATAACTAAAACTTGCATAGGAAGCTAGCGCTACCCGCGGACTTAATTTATAACCCAGGCCAGTGCTCCTCATGAGTGTTGGTCCAAACTAGAGCACTTTGTGGGGCCGCCCCTTGGCAAATTGGGGTATCTGGCTCCCGTACGCGTCGCTCATCCGGACGTGCCCTGAGACGAGATACGTGTGGCTACTATGAGGGTGTCGGCACACCGGGAGGTCTTGCTGGACTTTTTTACCATTGTTGAAAGGTCTTGTGCACTGGGATTCTGAGTCTGATCGGGTCTTCCCTAAGATAAGAGGTTTTACCTCTGTTGATCGTGAGAGCCTGTGATGGGCTAAGTTGGGACACCCCTGCGGGGTTATGATCTTTTGAAAGTTTGTGCCCGTGGTTATGTGGCAGATTGGAATTTGTTAATGTCCGGTTCTAGAAAACTTGACAGAGGACCCGAAATAAAATACACCAACCGTGTGAGTAACCGTGACCATCTCTTTTCAATTTGAGAAGAGAACAAGGTGGGGTTATGTTTGACTCATAGGTAGTTCAGGGTCACTTAGTGATCATTACTAATTTGCGACTGTTTGCGTAGATGCTCTTCTTAATCTTGTACTCATAATTTAGCCACCATACAAATGCTTAGCCGCTACTGCAACCTCACCACTTATCCTTTCCATACCCATTAAGCTTTGCTAGTCTTGATACCCATGGTTATGGGATTGCTGAGTCCTCGTGGCTCACAGTTACTACAACAACAGTTGCAGGTGCAGGTTTCCGATGACTTGACGCGAGAGCGATGTTTACTTGTGTTGGAGTTCTTTCTTCTTCTTCTCCGTCAATCTTGGGTTAGGTTCCTGGTCGGCGGCCTGGGATAGCAGGATGGATGTCGTTGTGTTTTTCATGTGTTTTCATCCATAGTCGGATGTCTTGTGTATGATGTCTTGTATTCATGTGGCAGTTGTATGACTTGTATGTATCCCCATATTTATGTAATGGTACGATGTAATGATATCCATCTTGCTAAGCATCCGAAATACGGTTGTTCCCCAATCACGAGTTCACCACGTGATCGGGATAGAATCGCATCTTGGGCGTGACAAGTTGGTATCAGAGCCTCGACCGATAATAGGAACCCCCTTGATTGATCGTAGTTTGGCCATTATCGAGTCTAGAAGAAAACTATTTTGGAGTCTAGTTATATCGGACAGTAGGAATTCTTTTTAGTCCTCAGCCCCTTTGTCACTTTGGTGAGGAATCTTGACGTTGGTGTTTTGAATTACTCCTCTTCCCCTTCAAAATTATTTTTAGGATCACACAATTAGTTTTCATTTGTTGCGATGTTAGATCTTTTCATCCGGTGCAATTCTTGTCAAGATGATTCGATCCTCTTCGCCTTTTGCGAGATCAATCCTTAGTTCTTTCTCAATGACGTTGTTTTCCCCTTTCGAATTTGTCTTTCCTTTTCCCACCCGCCCACCCTTTTTCTTCTCGGAGCCGGAGTCTAGAATCGTGTATCCATTTTATCTTTGTGCATGCTTTGATTTCTTTCCTCAATTGTTTCAGCTGGTGAATTCTCGTATAGTTTGTCATCCTTCTTCTCTTTTCTTCTCTGATGAATTCTCCTCTCGTTCGACATTCTTCATCTCTTTTCTTTTCCGGTGGTTCCAATTAAATTTGTATTCTGTGCTCATCATATTCTTTCCCTCGGCTCAAATGATTCCAATTGCTCGCTCGCCTCTCGCCATTTAGTCATTCCGGAGTTCCGAAGATATCTCACAAGATTCATGCTTGCCTTCAAATTAATTCGAGGTTGTCACCTCCTTCGAGTCTTTTAATCGTTCCGGCGCATTATCTCCTTTTCAATCCTTTCCAACGATGTTTTCTCTTCGGTGGGCTCATAACCCACAGGTCTTTTCCCACGATCTTACCTAACTCTTCTAATATTTCCGAAACTATTCCCAAATTATTTTCAAGTGTGACATAAGTATGGATTCCATCAGTCATATGCCTTATCCAACATCGCTTTCAATTCGTTCATGTTTGGTTCAATCTTCCATCTTTTCATTCGTCCGTAGTATCTCAACAATTTTGGAGGTATTTCTCGACGTCATTCTCAACATTTGAAGACCGAAGAAGTGTTTCCACTAAATCTTGTCCGTTCTCTCAACTATTCATTGTTCAAACTTAATGATATCCCCTCAAATTATTCCGATCATGAAAAATTCTTTTGCTACACATCCAGAGCATTTCATGAATTCTTTCCATATTATTCCTCCGAAGGCCATCATTTCAGAATTTCTTTGTTCCCAGTTTTCAACTTCGTCCACCAACTATTCTTAATTGATGCCTCTTTGTTCGTCTACATATTCTTCCGGTGCTTCATTCAAGCATTCTTTAATCAGTTTGCGATCTCTTCGTTCATATTCTAATTATTTTTGACGATTCTTTCTCTTTTCTCCGCTCATCTTCAAATCCTTCACGGTGGTTTGTCCTCTTTCATCACTCGGATTCAGTTTTCACGGTGCTTCGTTCAAGATTCATTTTCCTTTGTTATCATGTCAATTCATTCGTGCTTTCCAATCCTACCGGTGGTTCACGAAGAGTTTCTCAAGTTTTGCGCTATATCCATCTTTAATCATTTTCAACAATAATAAGTAGTATGCAAATCCATTGCTTCTCATCAATTTAATTGATGGAGGATAAGCATGACATAATTATTATTCTTTAACTTGATTAATCCCTTCCTTCGGAATTTGTTCATGATGAATACATTATAATCCCAAGTGTTTCATCTTTTCGTTTTAGGAGTTCAAATTTTTCGGCTATCTCATCATCACCTCCTACTAAATCATCGCAAGGCCCTAGTCTTAGTCTTTTAATCCTTCAATTCGATCTCATCATCCTTTTGTTACAGGAGTTCTTCCTGGTGGTTCTTCATGTGACGCCCCCGATTTGACCGTACGCTAATCGTGCACGCAAATGTGTACGACCAAGATCAGGGACTCACGGGAAGATATCACAACATAACTCTAGACACAAATTAAAATAAAACAAGCTTCATATTACAAGCCAGGGGCCTCGAGGGCTCGAATACAGAAGCTCGAAAGCAACAGAGTTAGCGGAAGCAACAATATCTGAGTACAGACATAAGTTAAACAAGTTTTTGCCTTAAGAAGGCTAGCACAAACATCAACGATCGAAGAGGCAAGGCCTCCTGCCTGGGACCTCTTAACTACTC
Source organism: Secale cereale (assembly GCA_902687465.1). Taxonomy (NCBI): domain Eukaryota; kingdom Viridiplantae; phylum Streptophyta; class Magnoliopsida; order Poales; family Poaceae; genus Secale; species Secale cereale. The sequence goes on along the minus strand of LR738711.1, from coordinate 263,815,078 downwards.
CTGGTCGTCAGCTGTCTCCACGTAGTAGTAGGCTCCATCGGGGTAGTAGTAGTAGTCGACTGGGGTGGCATCTGGCTCCTAGGATCCACCATCTGGTTGAGACAACCAGAAAGAAGAAAGAAGGGGGAAAAGGGGGAGCAAAGCAACCATGAGTACTCATCCAAAGTACTCGCAAGCATTAGATCTATACTAAGTATGCATCAGTATCAAAGGAATAAGCTGTATATGTGGACTGAACTACAGAATGCCAGAAGAGGAGGGGAAAAGCCTAGCCTATCGAAGACTAGCATCTTCTGGAAACATCATCTTGCAGCAGTAGAAGGAAGTATAGAATAGCAGTTTATAATTAATAAGCATGTTGTAGTATTAACGGCCTAGAGATCCTTCCTCGACTCCCTGCAAGAAAGTAATCTCGCAACCACATATCCATCACATATCTCAAGTATCCATTTCTAGTTATAATAGATAAGGATATAAGACTGAACGTCCGTTACCGTGGACACGGCTATTCGAATAGATAACTTCCCTGCAGGGGTGCACCACGTTACCCTCACGCTCGATCATCTCTGGCCGGACACACCTTCCTAGGTCAATGTCCGGCCTCGGAAGATCAACACGTCGCAGCCCTACCTAGGCTCAGTAGAGAGGTCCCCGTCGGTCTACATCCTAAGCACTCCGGGGTCATGGGCCATCGTCCATTGCACTCCGGATCGTTGCGCGCAAGGTGATCCAGGCCACCTCCACTGGGGCGCCGACCAGGCCGTGCCGCAATGCTAAACTGGACGTCTGACAAAGCTTCGGCTGATACCATGACACCGAGGCCCATAACTATTCTCAGGTGGCGGTTAGTGCGTAAAGGCCAGAGGCTAACTCAGAACAAATACCCAAATCTGTTAGCGCATTATTGACAGGAGTGACGGCTATCGGGACAAGTCCAGAGGTATCACCCCTCCTGGGTGATACCGCTAAACAGCCAGCCTCCACCGTAAGAACTCCCGCGGGTGCTCACCGGGCCGCCCGCCTTTCACAAAGGTCTCAAGTAAAGTCCATGTAACTGTGTGTCCAAAACATCAAGGTGGAAAACACGAGGAATCACCGCCGACGAATTCCACTCGATGTGTCCGTCAAGGCGAACTAAGAGGAATCACCCCCGAGGTTCACACTTGAGGGGTTGCACGATAGAGTCGTATCGAGAATGGAGAAAGAGGAATCACCCTCGATGACCACGACCGAATAGCTACACTACAGAGTTATCATCATGAGTGCGTTACGAGGTTTCGCCCTCGGCACCCGATAGTACCTCTGTAGAGTCGAGCAACAAAGGGGGTGTGATGTGATGTGAAGTGTCGGGCTCCGGTCTTCAATCACGCTGCTCGCGTCGTCGATGATGAAGCAGTGGCAACAAGGACAGTCGGGCTCTGGCTCTGGTCTTCGATCAAATTGCTCGAGTCGTCGATGATGAAGCAGGGGCAACAAGGATAAGGTGGGGTCACTGTTGGATCACTATCCAACCTATACTAAGCAGTTTAGCATAGCATGTAGGTAACAATAGCAGGTACAAAAGCAGGCTATGCATCAGAATAGGATCAATCAATAACAGTAGCAAAATCTAATGCAAGCATGAGAGAGAATGTAATGGGTGATATCGGGATGATCAAAGGGGGGGCTTGCCTGGAAGCTCTGCTGAAACGGAAGGAATGTCGTCGTCGACGTAGTCGAGCACAGGGGCATCATCAGCGGTCTTGGGGTCTACCAGAGAAGAAGAGGGGGAAGAAACAATAAATACATAGCACACAGATGCATGACATGGCAATAAGCGGTACTACGCGTGTTCTAACACAGTACTACACGATATCGACAAAGGGGGAAACACCCGGGAAGGCATTCCCGGCATTAGGCATTTTCGGACACACGAACCGGAGGGGGATTGTTCCATGTTTGGTATGCTAGAGATGTGTGGTGGACGTACGGACCGCGTTTCTAGGTTCGTCTCGAAATTCTGAGCAACTTTCATATATAAATCTTTTTCATCCGAGTTACGGATTATTTTATATGATTTTTCAAAGTTTTATTAATATTCTACAATTATTATTAATTCTAAATTAAATAATAAATTGATACGGGTACCTAGCTCTGTGTACACAGAAGTGCACACAGAGGATGACATGTGGGTCCAGGGGTCCCAGTTGACCCAGTCAACGTTGACTGGTCAACAGGGGGTCGGGTCCCCTGTCATTGACATATTGGACTAATTACAGATTAGTTAGTTTAACTAGTTAATTATTTTAACTAAAACATTTTAATTAAGTTAATTAATTAATAAATTATTATTTTATTATTATTTTTAATTACTTTTTCTTTAACAAGGGGGGCCGGGCCGAGTGGTCATTGGCCTACTTGGGCCTTAACAGGTGACGGGCTATTGGGGTGGGTGTGGCGCCCGTGTGTGGCACCCGAGCGGAGACCAATCCCGCCCGGGGTTGCGGGGCGAGGCGCGGCGTGCCCGCCGGGACGGACCAGGGGCGGCGCCGGGGCGTGGCGCGGGTGCGCCGAGGCCGGCAGGAGGGGCGCGGCTAGGGCGGCGCAGGGCCTTCCCCCGGGGTGCGCGAAGGAGGCGAGAGGGGCCGCGGCGACCGGGACGGGGCCAACGAGTGGCCAGGCGAGAGGCGCAGCTACAGGCGAGCGAGGCCAATGGCCAGGGGCGGGACGGAGCAGGCTGCGCTGCGTGGTGTGGGCGCGCGCATCGTGCAGACGGCCGCGGCGAGCAGAGGCACGCGGCGCACCGGCAAGGCAGCACGAAGCGGCGGAGGCGAGGCTGGAGCGAGCAGGCGGAGAGGCGGCCAAGGGCACGGCCAGGACCGAGGCACTGCGTACGGGGGCCGAGCTTCGGCCGCGGCGACGGCGAACGCACGACAGCAGCGGCGATGCACGGGGCCGGCAGTCCCGATGACCAAATGGACGGGCGCAACCTTGGCAGGCGGCCGACGCAGCAGTAGCTAGTTGCATTAGGGAGCGGGAGCGGCTACGGGCGCGAGCGCGCTGAGGAGCGCGGCAACTGCAGGAGACGGGGGAAAGAGGGGAAGGCGTGGGTCCTCACTGTCGTTGCCGAGACGAGGGGCAGCGAGGCTCGGTGGAGCTCATCGGGGAGGAGGCCGGGGACGGCGAGGCGATGGGGAGCTAGGACGAACGACGATGTGACGACCACGGTGAGCTGCAAGCGTCCACGGGCGCAGCGTCGCGAGCGGATCTGAGCGAGGGAGATTAATAGGAGGGGAATGGGTAGCTAGGGTTTGGGCGCCGGGGAGGGGGTCTTATAGGCGCCGAGGTCGCCGGGGTAGTCGCCGGATGGTCGCCACGGCGATGGCCGGGGCCGTGGTGGCCATCGGTGTTGTCCACGCCTCCTCTGTGAACAGAGGAGGGGAAACGGGGGCGCAGTGGGCCTGGTGGCCTCAGCCGCTTCGGCCAGCTGGGCCAAGTGGCCCAGGGGGGTTTCCCTTTTTTTATGTTTTTGTCTTTTGTTTTTCCTTTTCTTATTTTTCATTTTATGTTTCCTATTTAGTTTTATTCTGCTTTTACATTTATAAAATACAAACCTAGACTCACAATTAGTACTATTAAATATACCACTGCCACATTTAGTTAGAGGTTCAAAATAAAATAGTTTAGTACTTTTATAATTTAAAAATCATTTAGCAATTATCTTTAGACACTGTTATATTCACAAGCGGGCATTTAATTACTTTACAAAAGTGTTTGGTCACCACCATATTACCAACTGAATATTTGGCATACTTTCCACATTTTAGTTTTGTCCATTTGAAAACTTTATTTCTTTGGCTTTATTTTAAATTTTATATTCGAACCGGTTTGAACCATAGTAACTTCTAGCAACAGTAAAAGCGATGACATGGCATCATTAGGAGAGGATTACTGTAGCTTAATTATCCGGGCGTTACAAATCTCCTCCACTACAAGAAATCTCGTCCCGAGATTTTAGGAAGTAGAAGGAAACAGTGCAGGGTATTCTTCACGCAGGCGATCCTCGCGTTCCCAAGTGGCTTCGTCTTCAGAGTGATGTGACCACTGGACCTTGAGGAACTTGATCGCCTTCTGACATGTGCGACGTTCAGCTTGGTCGAGAATGCGGACCGGATGTTCTTTATAGGAGAGGTCTTGTTGCAACTCAAGCACTTCATGATCCACTGCGCAGATTGGGTCCTTGAAGCAGCGGCGGAGCTGTGACACGTGGAACACATCGTGAACCTGAGAAAGGTTCGATGGAAGCTCCAACTGATATGCCACTTTACCATGTCTCTCGAGAATAGTGAATGGACCAATATAGCGAGGAGCTAGATTGCCCTTGATACCGAAGCGGTGTGCACCCTTCATTGGTGTGACTCGAAGATAAGCCTTTTCGCCAGATTGATCAAACATGTCTTGGTGATGACGGTCATACTGACTTTTCTGACGTGACTGAGCAGTCTTGAGATTCTCGTGAATGACGCGGACTTGTTCTTTAGCGTGTTGGATAATATCCGGACCGAAGAGTGGACGTTCCCCGGTTTCTGACCAGTTCAGAGGGGTTCGGCACTTTCGTCCATATAACACTTCGAAGGGGGCCATCTTGAGACTAGCCTGATAGCTATTGTTGTAAGAGAACTCGACATACGGGAGAGATTCCTCCCATTTCTTGCCGAAGGAAATAACACAAGCTCGAAGCATGTCTTCGAGAACTTGATTGACGCGTTCAACTTATCCCTGCGACTGAGGTGAAATGCAGTGCTGAAAGATAGATGAGTTCCCATTGCTTCTTGGAAACTTGCCTAGAATCTTGAAGTGAATAAGCTGCCACGGTCTGAGCTGATAACCAATGGAATACCGTGGAGTGAGACAATCCTGGACATGTAGAGAGTTGTCAGCTGACTAGCAGTGATCGTTTCTTTGACGGTCAGGAAGTGTGCAACTTTAGAAAGCCGGTCAATGACGATAAGAATAGCATCATTACCTTTCTGCGATTTGGGAAAACCAGTGACAAAGTCCATTTCGACATGGTCCCATTTCCATTCAGGGATAGAGATAAGTTGTAGAGTTCCAGCTGGCCTTTGATGTTCTGCTTTGATATGACGGCAAACGTCACACTCAGTAACATAACGAGCAATGTCTTGCTTCATATTAGACCACCAGAATCTCTGACGAATGTCTTGGTACATCTTGGTACTACCAGGATGAATAGACAGAGGTGTATCATGAGCTTCTTTCATAACCTTTGGAGTCTGATCCAGGTGTTTCCTTGCACATGGCACCACTAGGCGACCTTTGAAGTACAAGGCGCCATCATCGGCAATGGTGAAGAATGAGGGCTTTTCTTCTGCGAGATAGCATTTAATCTTCTCGACTTCAGAGTCATAATGTTGAATAGTCTTGATACTGCTCACGAGATCGGGTACGACAGCTAGGGTATTAAGGGAACCCTGGGAAACAACACAAAGATTCATCTTCTGAAATTCTGGAGGAGGGGGAGCGAGTGCTCCGGGAGGAATAATATGGAGGTTCAGCTTTCTGAATTCTTCAACAAGCGAGGTTTGAACCTTGTGAACCTGGAGGTGGTTACAATAAGACTTGCGGCTCAAGGCATCATCCATTACATTAGCCATGCCCGGTGTATAAGAAATACCCAAGTCAAAATCAGCTACAGTCTTCATCCATCTCTGCTGACGGAGGTTCAGGTCTGGCTGAGTAAATAAATACTTCGGACTTTGGTGGACAGTGAAGATCTCGCAACGATTACCGAGAAGGTAATGTCGCCACTGTTTGAGTGCATATATGACAGCAGCAAGCTCGAGGTCATGAACTGGATAGTTCTCTTCATGAGGGCGCAACTGACGAGAGCCATAAGCAATCACCCTGCGCTCTTGCATTAGGACACAGCCTAATACTTGACGTGAAGCATCACAGTAAATGACGAAATCCTTCTTAGTATCTGGAGGAGCAAGCATTGGGGCAGAAGTCAGCTTGTCTTTGAGTGCCTGGAAACTTTCCTGACACTTTTCTGTCCATTCGAACTTGACACCTTTGTGAAGCAGACCAGTCAGAGGCTTGGCAATCTTGGAGAAGTTCTCGACAAATCGACGGCAATAGCTGGCGAGTCCGAGAAAACTTCTGACTTGTTTGACATTCTTCGGAGGTGTCCAATCGAGAATAGCCTGAACTAGCTCAGGGTTGACGGCAATACCATCCTTGGAGATAACATGCCCAAGGTAGGTTACTTCGGGAAACCAGAACTCACACTTGGAATACTTAGCATATAGTTGATGTTCTCGAAGCTTTTCCAGAACAAGACGAAGATGTTCAGCATGTTCTTCTTTGTTCTTGGAATATACAAGGATATCATCCAGATAAACCACGACAAACTTATCGAGGTATTCCATGAATATATAGTTCATTAATCGGGAGAACGTTGCTGGAGCATTGGTCAAGCCGAAAGACATGACGGTGTACTCGTAAGAACCATAGCGAGTAACAAATGCAGTCTTGGGAATATCCTCTTCATGAACCCGAATCTAGTGGTAACCCAACCTCAAATCAAGTTTAGAGAATACTGAGGAACCAGCAAGTTGATCATACAGATTGTTGATTTTGGGAAGCAGATACTTGTTCTGAATTGTTGTCTGGTTGATAGGTCGGTAATCTTGGACCAAACGATTCGTACCATCCTTCTTCTTAACAAAGAGAGAAGGTGCTCCCCAAGCAGAGGAACTTGGATGGATAAAACCCTGACGAAGTGAAGTGTCGATTTCCTCCTTAAGCTCAAGGAGTTCATGCGGCGGCATCTTGTATGGCCGCTTGGCAATAGGAGTAGTACCCGGCTTCAAGTCTATGATGAATTCAACAGCTCTAGTAGGGGGTATTCCTCGAAGTTCTTCTGGAAAGACATCTTCGAAATCACGAACGACTGGAATGTTCTCTATTCCTTCCAGAGGTGAAGCATTCAATGTATTCAGAACATATATCTGATTCTCGGCATCCTGCGCTGTTTGGGTTGAGTATTGGACTGTTTGGCCAGAAGGGTGAGTGAGCTGAACTGTTCTGGTAGCACAGTCAATCAAAGCATTATGGGCGGTCAACCATTCCATACCGAGAATGATGTCTATATTGGAAGGTTCGAGCACAATGAGAGAAGCCGGAAATAGTAGACCTCCAATCTCGATTTGGTTGCGAGGGCATAACATTGTGGTTTGCCGTTTGGATCCCAGAGATTGAATCGCTAAAGGAGTGGGCAAATTTTCCATACCGAGCCCATGCAACTGAGCAAATTGTAGGGACACAAAGGCATGCGATGCTCCTGAATCAAAGGGAACAGAAGCTGGCACTGAATTAACACGAAGGGTAACCATCACGATTTTTGGGGACTCACGAGCTTCTTCAATCTTGACATGGGTGACTTGACCACCAGTCATAGCAGGTGGTCCGGCACTACAACTTCCGGTATGATGGGTTCAACGGCCCTTCTTACGACCAACATGAGGACGTTGAGTGCGACAGTTGATAGCAAGGTGCCCTTGTTGTCCACACTTGCGGCATAAGCCATCATTATGGGGAGGAGCCACATTATTGGATTGTCCACCCTGAATAGTTAGTTGACTCGGCGGTGAAGGCAGACGAGGTGCAACATAAGACGGCCTTGGTGTCCGAGCAGGCCGGTGATGAACATTGTGTGGGATCCAGACTCGACGTTTCTGAGAAGGCTGGCCCGAGGATGGGCCTACATCTCTAGTACGCTTGAGCGACTCCTGGTACTAGGTCAGACCAGTTTCAGTATGAAAAGCTTAGCTGACAAGCGTCGCAAAGTCTACGCAATCATGAGCAACAAGTGTGAGCTTTATATCGGGACGCAATCCTTCACAGAATTTCTCCTGCTTATGAGCATCAGTGTCGATGTCATCCTCAGCATAGCGGGATAATTCAAGGAATTTCCTCTGATATTCGTCCATAGTCATTGTGCCCTGTGAGAGTTTGCGAAACCCCTTCTTCTTCTGGTCCATCAGACCTTGAGGAATGTGCCGTGCACGGAAGGCTAACTGAAATTCCTGCCAAGTGGTTACAGTTTCGGCAGGCAGCATACCCCTGTGGCTTTCCCACCATTGGGCAGCTGGACCTTTCAAGTGAAATGTCGCAAAGGTGACATAACTGGCAGGAGCAACATTAGCTGACTTCATCTCAAACTGGATGTCACGAAGCCAATCATTAGCATCCATAGGATAGGTGGAGTTGCAGAAAATGGATGGGTTGAGGCGCACAAATTCTGGCAGTGTTATTGGGGCAAGCTATTGATGAGCATTCTGGTTTGGAAGCTGAGCCATTACTCCAGTCATAAATTGACGATTCAGTTCAAACTGCTGCATCATTGCGGCAATATAGGGTGGAAGTGGTGGATCGTCAGCCATCCTGCTAAAATGTAACAGGGAGTAGTTTAGCATTGAGCATTTATTAAGACTAGTGACCGTTCATGATGAAACTTGCATAGTGAAGGAAACACTATGAATGCATCGTTGTAGGCAACAAGACATACTGTGCACTATTCAAAATTACTATACTAAGGAAAACTATGGCTATATCCATCTTTGGGGTGAATGTGGTCACGGGATCCTAATGTTTGAGTAAGTAAATTCGTTTAACCCGAATAGAAGAGAGTTCAGAGTCCCGAAGTAAAGATCGAGGAGTAAAAGATCCTAATACGACCCAATTGGCGACGTGGGCCCGTAAGCCACACAGCCATGTTAGTAAAACAGTTTTCCAAAGAATAGACTCAACTTCGGCCAAGGAGTTGGAAAGGGGGATCCTACAGGCAGTCGGCTCTGATACCAACTTGTGACGCCCCCGATTTGACCATACACTAATCATGCACGCAAATGTGTACGACCAAGATCAGGGACTCACGGGAAGATATCACAACACAACTCTAGACACAAATTAAAATAAAACAAGCTTCATATTACAAGCCAGGGGCCTCGATGGCTCGAATACAGAAGCTCGAAAGCAACAGAGTTAGCGGAAGCAACAATATCTGAGTACAGACATAAGTTAAACAAGTTTTGCCTTAAGAAGGCTAGCACAAACATCAACGATCGAAGAGGAAAGGCCTCCAGCCTGGGACCTCCTAACTACTCCTGGTCATCAGCTGTCTCCACGTAGTAGTAGGCTCTGTCGGGGTAGTAGTAGTAGTCGACTGGGGTGGCATCTGGCTCCTGGGATCCGCCATCTGGTTGAGACAACCAGAAAGAAGAAAGAAGGGGGAAAAGGGGGAGCAAAGCAACCGTGAGTACTCATCCAAAGTACTCGCAAGCATCAGATCTATACTAAGTATGCATCAGTATCAAAGGAATAAGCTGTATATGTGGACTGAACTGCAGAATGCCAGAAGAGGAGGGGAAAAGCCTAGCCTATCAAAGACTAGCATCTTCAAGCATCTTCTCGAAACACCATCTTGCAGCAGTAGAAGGAAGTACAGAATAGCATTTTATAATTAACAAGCATGTTGTAGTATTAACGGCCTAGAGATCCTTCCTCGACTCCCTGCGAGAAAGTAATCTCGCAGCCACATATCCATCACATATCTCAAGTATCCATTTCTAGTTATAATAGATCAGGATATAAGACTGAACGTCTGTTACCGTGGACACGGCTATTCGAATAGATAACTTCCCTGCATGGGCGCACAACGTTACCCTCACGCTCGATCATCTCTGGCCGGACACACCTTTCTGGGTCAATGTCCGGCCTCGGAAGATCAACACGTCGCAGCCCTACCTAGGCTCAGCACAGAGGTCCCCCCTGGCCTACATCCTAAGCACTCCGGGGTCATGGGCCATCGCCCGTTGCACTCCGAATCATTGCGCGCAGGGCGATCCAGGCCACCTCCACTGGGGCGCCGACCAGGCCGTGCCGCAATACTGAACTGGACGTCTGACAAAGCTTCGGCTGATACCGCGACGCCGAGGCCCATAACTATTCTCGCGTGGCGGTTAGTGCGTAAAGGCCAGAGGCCAACTCAGAACAAATACCCAAATCTGTTAGTGCATTATTGACAGAAGTGACGGCTGTCGGGACAAGTTCGGAGCTATCACCCCTCCTGGGTGATACCGCTAAACAGCCAGTCGCCACAGTAAGAACTCCCGCGGGTGCTCACCGGGCTGCTCGCCTTTCACAAAGGTCTCAAGTAAAGTCCATGTAACTGTGTGTCCAAAACATCAAGGTGGAAAACCCGAGGAATCACCCCCGACGAATTCCACTCGATGTGTCCGTCAAGGCGAACTAAGAGGAATCACCCCCGAGGTTCACACTTGAGGGGTTGCACGATAGAGTCGTATCGGGAATGGAGAAAGAGGAATCACCCTCGATGACCACGACCGAATAGCTACACTACAGAGTTATCATCATGATTGTGTTACGAGTTTCACCCTCGGCACCCGATAGTACCTCTGTAGAGTCGAGCAACAAAGGGGGTGTGATGTGATGTGAAGTGTCGAGCTCCGGTCTTTGATCACGATGCTCGCGTCGTCGATGATGAAGCAGGGGCAACAAGGACAGTCGGGCTCCGGTCTTCGATCACATTGCTCGAGTCATCGATGATGAAGCAGGGGCAACAAGGACAAGGTGGGGTCAATATTGGATCACTATCCAACCTATACTAAGCAGTTTAGCATAGCATGTAGGTAACAATAGCAGGTACAAAAGCAGGCTATGCATCAGAATAGGATCAATCAATAACAGTAGCAAAATCTAATGCAAGCATGAGAGAGAATGTAATGGGTGATGTCGGGATGATCAAAGGGGGGGCTTGCCTGGAAGCTCTGCTAAAACGGAAGGAATGTCGTCGTCGACGTAGTCGATCACAGGGGCATCATCAGCGATCTTGGGGTCTACCAGAAAAGAAGAGGGGAAAGAAACAATAAATACATAGTACACAGATGCATGACATGACAATAAGCGGTACTACGCGTGTTCTAACGCAGTACTACACGATACCGACAAAGAGGGAAACACCCGGGAAGGCATTCCCGGCGTTAGGCATTTTCGGACAGACGAACCGAAGGGGGATTGTTCCATGTTCGGTATGCTAGGGATGTGTGGTGGACGAACGGACCGCGTATTCGGGTTCGTCTCGAAATTCTAAGCAACTTTCATATATAAATCTTTTTCATCCGAGTTACGGATTATTTTATATGATTTTTCAAAGTTTTATTAATATTTTACAATTATTATTAATTCGAAATTAAATAATAAATTGCTACGGGTACCCAGCTCTGTGTACACATAAGTGCACACAGAGGATGACTTGTGGGTCCAGGGGTCCCAGTTGACTGGTCAACAGGGGGTGGGGTCCCCTGTCATTGACATATTGGACTAATTACATATTAGTTAGTTTAACTAGTTAATTATTTTAACTAAAACATTTTAATTAAGTTAATTAATTAATTAATTATTTTAAAATTATATTTTTATTATTATTTTTTTAATTCCTTTTTCTTTAACAAGGGGGGCCGGGCCCAGTGGTCATTGGCCCACTTGGGCCTTAACAGGTGACGGGCTATTGGGGCGGGTGTGGCGCCCGTGTGTGGCACCCGAGAGGAGGCCAATCCCGCCCAGGGTTGCGGGGCGAGGCGCGGCGTGCCCGCCGGGGCGGGGCGGGGCGGCGCCAGGGCGTGGCGTGGGTGCGCCGAGGCCGACAGGAGGGGCGCGGCCAGGGCGGCGCAGAACCTCCCCCCGGGGCGCGTGAAGGAGGCGAGAGGGGCCGCGGCGGCCGGGACGGGGCCGACGAATGGCCAGGCGAGGCGCGCAGCTACAGGCGAGCGAGGCCGATGGCCAGGGGCGGGACGGAGCGGGCTGCTGCTAGGCTTCTCGCCCCTCGTTGGTTACCCCAAGTGGAAGGTGTGAGATGTAGTGTTGCGGAAGTTTTTCCCTTGGCAAAGATACCAATGATCGAATCCCCAGAGACTCCTAGGTTCAACAAGAAGGTGTCAACTGCTACGGCGCCAGATATTAGCAATCAACGTGGACCTGCACACAGATACAAATAACTTTGCTCCCAACGAGTACAGAGAGGTTGTCAATCCCTCCGGCCTTGTAGTTCACAAAGGATTAAACGCAAGTGATAGTAGTGATAGATATAATTGCAATAGTAAATAAAAGCGAAAAGTAAATAGCGGATGTGATCAATGATGGTAATATGGACCGGAGTCTCATGATGTTCACTAGTGATGTCTCTCTCCCAAAAGACGATAAAACAGCTATGTGAGGTAAACGAATTACAGCTGGGCAATTGACAGGACCATGTGCGCAAACCAATGCTGACTACATTGCAAGAAAGGTTGAGGTTCAAAGCATGGGCAGTACGCCAAAGTAAGTAGACCGAAATCCATCAATATCTACTACTAATCATCCACCTTGAGATATCTATCCAGAACATCTCGCTGGTATTAATTTGCGAGTCCCACCCATAGTGTAAACTCAATGCAACAGACAACTGCATTAAAAGAACTTTGCGTAAAGTAAACAATCCTTGCACCCGCGGGCACAAGCACCGTTGTTTTCCCCCTTGTGGCAACAGCACATCCCCTAGACTCATGTTTCTGTCACTCAAACTAGTCATCGAGGGGCATGAACCCACAATCAAGCATAACGTTCCCTCTTGGAGTCACTACCTATTACTTGGCCAAAGCAATAAATAACAACGGAGAACATGCAAGAATTACTTACGAACATAAATATAAAAGAGGTAGATCAAATATATTACTCAAGCACAATCTGAACATAATCTCATAATCCATCGGATCCCAGCAAACTCATCATAGCAACAGCATAAGGATTACATATGTGCCTCGATCATGTAGGGCAGCTCACGAGGACTAATTAGTGAAGCACAAGAACGGGAGGAGAACATCACATAGCTACTGGTCATGGACTCATGGTCCAAGGGAGACTACTCACAACTCATCCGAGAGGCGTCCATGGTGGTGGAGAGGCTCCCGGTGGTGATCCTCCCCTCCGGCAGGGTGCCGGGAAGAGTTCTCATGGTGCTCCCGATCTTGGAAGCGGCGGCGGCGGCGGAACAGAGATGGGATCGCGAAAAGAGTTCCTCCCTCAAGGGTTTCGGGAGACGCTTTAAATATATGCCAAAGGGGGGCATCGGAGGAGCCTCGGGGGGCCCAGGCGCCCCCCCCCCCCCCCCCGCG
>LR738711.1:263752161-263796240 GCA_902687465.1 Secale cereale | reverse complement strand
GGCTGTCCTTCGGGCGCACGGTAGTTTCTGGAACGCTGATTTTTTATATAATTTTTCTGGATTTTTCCTGGCAGTTCTCGTAACGTGAAAACCTGAAATACAAAAACAGCCGAAAACAGAAACTGGCACTGGGGTGCACTGAGTTAATAGGTTAGTCCAAATATGATCAAAAGTGTATGGAAGTGTATAAATATCATAGAAATCTCACCCAAAAGAGGCATGGAGCAAGCAGAAATTATAGATACGTTTTGGACGTATCAGCTGCGCTGCGTGGTGTGGGCGCGCGCATCGTGCAGACGGCCGCGGCGAGCGGAGGCAGGCGGCGCACCGGCGAGGCAGCACGAAGTGGCGGAGGCGAGGCTAGAGCGAGCGGGCGGAGAGGCGGCCAAGGGCATGGCTAGGACCGAGGCACGGCGTGCAGGAGCCGAGCTCCGGCCGCGGCGACGGCGAACGCACGACAGCAGCGGCGATGCACGGGGCCGGCAGTCCCGATGACCAAATGGATGGGCGCGAGCTTGGCAGGCAGCCGATGCGGCAGCAGCTAGTTGCAGTAGGGGGCGGGAGGGGCTACGGGCGCGAGCGCGCAGAGGAGTGTAGTAACTGCAGGAGACGGGGGAAAGAGGGGAAGGTGCGGGTCCTCACTGTCGTTGCCGAGACGAGGGGCGGCGAGGCTCGGTGGAGCTCGTCGGCCAGGAGGCCGGGGACGGCGAGGCGACGGGGAGGCGAGGACGAGCGATGATGTGACAACCACGGTGAGCTGCAGGCGTCCACGGGCGCAGCGTTGCGGGCGGATCTGAGCGAGGGAGATTAGGAGGAGGGGAATGGGTAGCTAGGGTTTGGGCGCCGGGGAGGGGGTCTTATAGGCGCCGATGTCGCCGGGGTAGTCGCCGGATGGTCGCCACGGCGATGGCCGGGGCCTTGGGGGCCATCGGTGCTGTCCACGCCTCCTCTGTGAACACAGGTGGGGAAATGAGGGCGCAGTGGGCCTGGTGGCCTGAGCCGCTTCGGCCGGCTGGGCCAAGTGGCCCAGGGGGTTTTCCCTTTTTTTATGTTTTTGTCTTTTGTTTTTCCTTTTCTTATTTTTCATTTTCTGTTTTCTATTTAGTTTTATTCTGCTTTTACATTTATAAAATACAAACCTAGACTCACAATTAGTACTATTAAATATACCACTGCCACATTTAGTTAGAGGTTCAAAATAAAATAGTTTAGTACTTTTATAATTTAAAAATCATTTAGCAACTATCGTTAGCCACTGTTATATTCACAAGCGGGCATTTAATTACTTTACAAAAGTGTTGGGTCACCACCATATTACCAATTGAATATTTGGCATACTTTGCACATTTTAGTTTTGTCCATTTGAAAACTTTATTTGTTTGGCTTTATTTTAAAATTTGAATTCAAACCGGTTTGAACCATAGTAACTTCTAGCAACATTAAAAGCGATGACGTGGCATCATTAGCAGAGGATTACTGTAGCTTAATTATCCGGGCGTTACGCTTCATGACATAATTCATTCTTCAAGTGTTCATCAAATTCTTGTGGAGCAGCTCAAGCATTATTATTCTTGCACCTCGAGATGCAAATAATTCTCCCTATTCTTTTGAAGTGGAGTTTTGCATTTCTTCATTCTCAGCTAATCCATCTTTTTGTTGCGGCATAATTCACCTCAAGCTTTGAGATGTTGTCCATAAGTCCACAACAAGCTAATTCTTTTGTTGTTGATTTTCTCAACAACTCCGTTCAATTCTTCCTTCTAGGATGCTTTCAATTTCATTCGTGGTAGAAGTTGTCATCTTCTCTCCATTCTTTTCACTCGGCATTATTCCTTGTCTATCTCGCTTAACCGGAGTGGTTTCAATGTCTCTCTTGTCACTTAATCTCTTGGTTCTCGTCATATGCCTTGTTTCCTCATTTTACTAGAGCTTCTCTAACCCGTTCATCTCCGTTGTATTCTCTCTTTCAAGTTGTTCAACCTCTCAAGGTTCTTTGGCTTCACTCTTTTGTCCAAGAAGAACTGTGTTCTTCCTATTCCTCTTCCGTCTCGTTCCTAAAATCTCGGGATGAGATCTCTTGTTAGTAGGGGAGTGTTGTGACACCCCGAGACCGATGCGCCAGGTGTCTTCCTCTTATTCGCTGCCATTGCCATGTCATCTGCTTGCGTGTTGCATTTTGCCACATCATCATGTGCATGTCATCAGCATGTTTTCAAAACTTGCATCCGTTCGTAGTACCTGTCCCTAGTTCTCTCTGTTGTCCATTCTGAGCCCAGACACACTCGCACACGCCTGCGGCACCTCCGAAAAAATATTTTATAAGTGGCCGAAAAATGTTCTCGGAATGGGGTGAAAGTTGGTGTCGGTCTTATTATAGTATAGGTAGACCGTCTGTTAAGTTCCGTTCCATTTGGAGGTCATTTGATGGCGCAACGGTTAACCGTGTTAACCACCGGAAGCCCTTTCTCTTTCAGCCCAGCACCCCTCCTTAACAGCTGATACGTCCCAAACGTATCCATAATTTTTGCTTGTGACATGCTTGTTTTGCATCATTGTCTCATGTTTCTATCAAAGTTTTCTATCTTTTTAAGCATTTATTGGACTAACTTACTAATGGTTGCAAAAGTGCACAATGTTCTTGTTTTACACTTTATTGTGTAGGAATTACTTGGAAATTGACAAAAACGCAAAAGGAGTCGTATTGGAGTAGGACTCTGACTTTCCTGAAATCTGTCTGAGAACGTTTTTAGAAGATGGTCACGTTCCGGCCCGAAGACGACGTCAAACGGAAAAAGACTAGTTGCGAAAGTTGTGGGGAATTTCGAGAGGATGCTTCTGGATATAAAATTCGTCCAAATCGGAGTCCGGACGGCTGAGAAAAGCCCGTTTTACTGAAGCCCAAAATCTGATGACGGGAATCCGAAAGTCTATATAAAGAGAGGAAACCTAGGTCACCAAGGGCCACGAATTTTCCTCCTCCCAAGCCGCCGTCTTGGAGGGGAGGACCAGCACCATTGCAGCACCATACACAAGGAAGAAGGGGGGCCAAGGAGCCGCTGCCCCCGAGGGCCGCCGCCGCCCCGGAGGGCTGCCGCCGCCGCCACGGCTGTCGCCGGCCGCCTCCTCCTCTCCGGGCTGCACCTCTCCATCAACACCACCATCAATCTCTTGCTCACCATGGCCATGTGTGAGTAGTCTTCTCCGGGACTGAGGGCTTGTACGTGTAGCTATGTGGTTATCTCTCTCTCCCATGATGTGATCTTCGTTGTGATCATAGGCTATGTTAATCTAGGGTGATCCCATGATATTTCCCCTTCCTCAATGTATTGAATTGATGTACTCACTTGTCTTTGTCTAGTATAATCCCCGAGACCAAGGTGACAGCGGTCAATTGGACATGGTTTAGAAGAATATTTTCATGAGTGATTTCCTCTTTTGTGTGTTGATTGAAGATTGAGAGTCTCTTGGTGCTTGTCTTTGACTATCCTGGAGATATGTTGTGGTGATTGTGGTACTCTCTTTGGATGGTCGCGGTGACATTGGGAAATCCATAGATTGAGAACTACGAACTTTGAGGTGTGCTTTTGTAGCCCTACATAATTCTGTCCTCTCTTGACCACAAAGGAATGACCTCCGAGTGCGTCTCCATTGCATGTTTTATGGGAAATATCATGTGATTAGACTATGTCAATGTTGTTGGGAGTTGCCACTAGTGAAAGTATGATCCCTAGGCCTTGTTTTCATCAATTGAACACCGTTTACTTTCAGTTTTGTTACATGTTTGCTTGCTGCCATTTTTATTTCAGATTTACAGATACATCTTTTGCCATCCATATCACTTGTCATTTAACATCTCTTCGCCGAACTAGTGCACCTATACATCTGACAAGTGTATTAGGTGTGTTGGGGACACAAGAGACTTCTTGTATCTTGATTGCAGGGTTGCTTGAAAGGGGTACGTTCAACCTCCACTTCCCTGAGTTCGATAAACCTTGGGTTACTCACTTAAGGAAAATTTGCTGCTGTCCTACAAACCTCTGCTCTTGGAGGCCCAACACTGTCTACAGGAATAGAAGCGTGTAGTAGACATCAAGCTATTTCTGGCGCCGTTGCCGGGGAAGTGAGGTAGGTGAAGGTACCTTCTCTAGATCTTGCAATTAAATCTTTTTGTTTCTTGTTTTTATTTCACTAGTTTTGCTTAATGGAAAACAACAAAAATATGAGAGAGCTTTATAAGCTCTACCTTGAACTTGGACATGATGTGTTTGAAGAGAAAATTAAAAAACCTTTGGAACTTTATTATTTGCATAACAATCATGATGGTGGTGATGTTATTAGTATGTTTTTTTCAATATCAATATTGCTAATGACATGGAAAGCTCTAAGCTTGGGGATGACACATTTGATGAACATGATATTTTTAGTCCCCCAATTTTTGAAGAGAAAATTTACTTTGATGATACTTTGCCTCCTAAATATGATGATTACCATGATGGTTATGATAGTCCTACTCCCACTATTACCAATGAGAAAGATTATGCTTATGTGGAGAGTAAGAGTACCTTTTTGCATGTGGATCATGGTAACAATGCTTTATGTGATGCTTATATTGTTGAGTTTATTCGTGATCCCATTGAAAATTATTATGAGAAGGGAACATATGCTTATAGATATTTCAATAATATCAAGTTCCCTCTCTTTATGTTGAAGGTTTTGAAGCTGCACTTGTTTTGTCTTCCTATGCTTATTGCTTTGTGCTTCAATGAATTATTCTATTGCAATATTCCTATGCATAGGAAGCATGTTAGGCTTAAATGTGTTTGGTATTTTCTTCTTCATGCTCTCTTTTGTTCTTCAACTCTTATTCCTACGAGAGCATCATTAAAGTCTTAAGCCTATCTTTATGGCTATAAAGAAAGAGCTCTAGGGAGAGAACCCTTGTTATCTTTGCTTTCAGTTTGTTCTTTCAGTTTTTAGTGGTCTTGATGTTTGTTACTACTGTAGCAACATCATTGTATCTTTATTTTTCAGTTTTGTGCCAAGTTTAGCCTCCGATTGCAAGAAAGTTCAAAAGTTGTGACGTGTTGTCCAGAAAACAGATTCTGTCCTTGGACAGAAAAATTCGAATAAAATCACCAGATCATCTTTTTGATCTGAATTTTTTTGACAGCGTGCTCTATACAATTGGCTTTCGGACGTCTGTTCTGAGTTTTTTTATTTGAGTTGCAGAAGTGCCCCGAAAAAATTATTTACTACCTACTGGTCTGTTTTTCACAGATTCTGTCCTGTTTTGCCTTTTCTTCGTTTTGCAAACCTTGAGCTTGCTTTTTCTTTGCAAAAACCTTTTGGCAATCTTGAGAAACAGTATCTCTTCAAGTTTATCTTTATTTCCAGCAGGGAAAAGTTATTTTATTGTGGGTACTAACCTCGCTAATCAGATTATGATGAGTTATGTATGAAGGGATTTTTCAAGTGTGCGAGGGAAGATGATAAAAGAAGATTCAGGAGGGTCAAACGCTCAAGCTTGGGGATGCCCCCAAGGCACCACCAAGAAATATTCAAGAAGTCCCAAGCATCTAAGCTTGGGTATGCCCAAGGCATCCACTTCTTCATTAACAATCACCAGGTTCTCCTCGTGTCACTATATTTTTATTCCTTTGCCCATTATGTGTTATTCTTGGAGCGTCTTTTTGTTTTGTTTTCAGTTTTGTTTTGTTTTCTTTGCTGGTCTTAAATAAGTTGCATCTGATCATTCTTATTTGGGAGAGAGACACGCTCCGCTTTTTCATGAAACACTCATGTTCTTCACTTATATCTTTTTGAGTGTTTTAGGTACCTTGTTATATGCTTCTAGCTCTTGTTTTTATTTCATATTATGTTCAGAGCTATTAGTTCTTTTATAGAAAGTACTCTCTTGCTTCACTTATATCTTTTTGGAGAGTTGAATTGGTTTGAATTGCTAAATAATATGTTGGTAAAGTAAATGCCAAGTGTGGCCGTGGTGCAAAGAATAAAAAGCTTGCATAGTTTTGAAGATCATTGAGTAACTTGATCCCTATCAATTGTTTTGAGAAATTAAGTAGTGATGCCTAAACATGTAGATCATTTAATAAAGTCTTATTAGTGAAGAAATACCTTTGAAGTTTGCAATTGTTCAGTTTTTCACCATTGGTAGTTTTAAATTTCTTGTTTTCTCTTTAGAAGTAAGTTGGTTGACAAGGAAGACAGTGTAGAAGTCTTATAATTATGCTGAAAGGATGTTATAATTCTCTTGTACCGGTTAACATGTGCTTGCTAAAAACTTGCTAAACCAAAAACTCTGTACTGAGCGGGAATGCTGCTCGTGCATCCAAATTTCATAGCCAAAATTCTGCCATATGTGTCCACCATACCTACCTATATGCATGGTATTTAATAGCCATTCCAAGTAAATTGCTCATGTGCTACCTTTAAAACCTTCAAAATTTATCCTTATTTGTGTCTCTGTTTTAGCTCATGTGGAAGTGGTAGATAGTTCATTATTACTTGTGTTGGACAGAACGACCCCTGACGTGCATGAATAATGTGCATGTCCTTAATTTTGCAAAAAGAGCTGGCAAAAGGGTATGCCCAGCCCACTTTACATGTCATCAATATCAATATCAAAAACCTCCTTCACACATCGTACCTAAGAAATCAGACAAACTTTGGCTAGTGATAAACAAAGGAGAAAGGGGAGTGTTATCATTCCTCTATGGGAGCCGCTCTTAAGTTCTGTTTGGCATGAGTAGTAGTGCATTGTTTATTACCATTCGTTGACACATCTCTCAAAATTGCTTTTATATCTCTATGTTTTCAAAAATAAAAAGCTCTAGCACATGAGTAATCCCTGCTTCCCTCTGCGAAGGGCCTATCTTTTACTTTTAAATGTTGAGTCAGTTTTCCTATGTTCTAATCTTCTTCCTCCACCATAAGCAAGCATCTAGTGTTAACCCTGGGTTCAAGTTGATTATGTTCAAAATTTCTGCTTAGTTATATATAATCCTTGTGCATTGAACTTATCCATGAGATAAAATGTTGAAAAGTGGAAAGCATTGCTGAAACTTTATCTTCCTTTTGTGTTAACTAGAATGCTTTTGATGAGAGAACCCCTTTGGGGCTAACAGTTGTGCTTAACTTTATAGTTTCATGTCTTCAATTGTACTATTCATGAAAAGAATTTACTTAGATGATCACTTGGTTATTCATTGTTTACTTGCTTTCAACTATAGACAATTGTTTTGGTTCACTTTATTTCAGTTCATGTGCTTTACTATATTACTTGATCAAGATTGTGTTAGTAGCATGTCACCTCAAAAATTATATATGTTATCATTCTACCTACTCGAGGACGAGTAGGAATTAAGCTTGGGGATGTTGATACGTCCCAAACGTATCCATAATTTTTGCTTGTGACATGCATGTTTTGCATCATTGTCTCATGTTTCTATCAAAGTTTTCTATCTTTTTAAGCATTTATTGGACTAACTTACTAATGGTTGCAAAAGTGCACAATGTTCTTGTTTTACACTTTATTGTGTAGGAATTACTTGGAAATTGACAAAAACGCAAAAGGAGTCGTATTGGAGTAGGACTCTGACTTTCCTGAAATCTGTCTGAGAACGTTTTTAGAAGATGGTCACGTTCCGGCCCGAAGACGACGTCAAACGGAATAAGCCTAGTTGCGAAAGTTGTGGGGAATTTCGAGTGGATGCTTCTGGATATAAAATTCGTCCAAATCGGAGTCCGGACGGCCGAGAAAAGCCCGTTTTACTGAAGCCCAAAATCTGATGACGGGAATCCGAGAGTCTATATAAAGAGAGGAAACTTAGGTCACCAAGGGCCACGAATTTTTCTCCTCCCAAGCCGCCGTCTTGGGGGGGAGGACCAGCACCATTGCAGCACCATACACAAGGAAGAAGGGGGGCCAAGGAGCCGCTGCCCCCTAGGGCCGCCACCGCCCCGAGGGCCGCCGCCGCCCCGGAGGGCTGCCGCCGGCCGCCTCCTCCTCTCCGGGCTGCACCTCTCCATCAACACCACCATCAATCACTTGCTCACCATGGCCATGTGTGAATAGTCTTCTCTGGGGCTGAGGGCTTGTACGTGTAGCTATGTGGTTATCTCTCTCTCCCATGATGTGATCTTCGTTGTGATCATAGGCTATGTTAATCTAGGGTGATCCCATGATATTTCTCCTTCCTCTATGTATTGAATTGATGTACTCACTTGTCTTTATCTAGTATAATCCCCGAGACCAAGGTGACAGCGGTCTATTGGACATGGATTAGAAGAATATTTTCATGAGTGATTTCCTCTTTTGTGTGTTGATTGAAGATTGAGAGTCTCTTGGTGCTTGTCTTTGACTATCCTGGAGATATGTTGTGGTGATTGTGGTACTCTCTTTGGATGGCCGCGGTGACATTGGGAAATCCATAGATTGAGAACTACGAACTTTGAGGTGTGCTTTTGTAGCCCTACATAATTCTCGTCCTCTCTTGACCACAAAGGAATGACCTCCGAGTGCGTCTCCATTGCATGTTTTATGGGAAATATCATGTGATTAGACTATGTCAATGTTGTTGGTAGTTGCCACTAGTGAAAGTATGATCCCTAGGCCTTGTTTTCATCAATTGAACGCCGTTTACTTTCAGTTTTGTTACATGTTTGCTTGCTGCCATTTTTATTTCAGATTTACAAATACATCTTTTGCCATCCATATCACTTGCCATTTAACATCTCTTCGCCGAACTAGTGCACCTATACATCTAACAAGTGTATTAGGTGTGTTGGGGACACAAGAGACTTCTTGTATCTTGATTGCAGGGTTGCTTGAAAGGGGTACGTTCAACCTCCACTTCCCTGAGTTCGATAAACCTTGGGTTACTCACTTAAGGGAAATTTGTTGTTGTCCTACAAACCTCTGCTCTTGGAGGCCCAACACTGTCTACGGGAATAGAAGCGTGTAGTAGACATCAACAGCGCACTAGCCCATCTAAACCCCCTCATGCTCTTCGCCGTTGGATCACGATCGTGTGGGCGAAAAACGCACCTCGATGGCCCTCTCTAGCTCCCTCTAGCTATAAAAACACCTCCCATGTCCAAATATGGAAACCTTAGTCCATTTCCTCGTTTTCTGCGCCCCTCCGCAGCTCCTCGCGCAGCCGGACGCGTCCACTTCCCCAGCCACGTCACCCCGGCCTATCGCAGACCACCGCCTCAGCCCCAGCGGCGCCCGCAGCCAACCAGGGCCTGCCGTGTGTCGCTTGCGCCACCCAAGCCACCGCGTCCCGTCGAGCCCGGTTCCGGCCTACGCCGGGCCGAGGCGGGCTCGCAGCCTCCCGCGCGCCGCGCCGCTTCCCGCCGGCCACTGCCTGCATCACCCGCGCCCGCTCGTCAGACACCGCACGCCGCGCCGCCACCTCGGCTTCCGCGCCTTGCCTCCACCACCACCTCGACGTCCACAGCCGCCGTGCCACCTCACTCCGCGTCGCCGCCTCGTCTGCGCACCGCCTCGCCGACCCTGCGACGACAACGACGACCATTGCCGGAGCTGCGCCGCCACCTCGCGCCTCCACTCGCGTCGACCCCCGCCGCCGGATCCCGAACCGCGCCGCCGCCCTTCGTCTCCTGCTCCGGCCAGACCCGCCGACCGAGGCCTGCCCCGTTCGAATCCGGCGCCTCCCGCGCCGACCCGCCTCCGGCTTCCTCCGATAAGCTCCGCCCCGTCGATGTATGTCGCCGCCCTGCCTCCCCGATCCAGGCGGGATCGGGAGGAGGACGACCCCCGCATGGGCCAGCCATCGCCTGCATGGGCTGGCCCTATTACTCCCGCAAGGCCCAGCCCAGCCAGGCCATTTGGCGCAGTGGTGAGCGAGCCCCCTAAACCCCCGCCCGGTGCACACTTTAGCTATCATGCGCTCAAGTCTTTTATAAAAACAACCAAGTCCCTGGCATTTTTCATGTTATGTTGCATACTTTGAGTGGCCATCTCTTTTTGCACATAGATGCAAATGAAGCATATGATATATCAAAATGTGCATTTCTCTGTGCTCCACATGTTGGTTGCAATTGCATTCATGTTAGGAACCATCTTGCCTTATTAATCTCTGTTGCAAAAGTGTCTGTTGCTGTTAACTGTTGAAAACTGTTATAACTTGTTGATTTGTCTTTTTCATATCTTTTTGTGTGATTTTTGCTTGAGCATCATGTCTACATGTTTTAGGAGCACAATCATGTAATATTTGCAATGGTGTAATTAGTTCTTCATTATATGCCTTGTGGTGAGTGGAACAAGCTTACAAAGTGAACTAATCGTTGTTTGATGTTTTTTGAGACTTAGCAAATTCTGCCAAGTCTAAATCTTTTATATTGTGATGCCATGTTAGCTTGATGCTACAGTCATATCCATGAACATTTGGAGATGTCCAATGATCATGTCTTGAAGTCCATGTTACGCTATATCCATCCATGCCCTTGTTTGCCATTATAAGTTGTTGTAGCATGTCTCTTTCTTGCTCTTAAATTGCTTGAAATTATTACTGTCAGCCTGTCAACAGCATGTTGTATTTGGCAAAGCTCATTGTAATCAAACCATGCATCTTACGGAGTTGTGTCAATGGATTTATTTGGAGTATGGCATGCCTACTACATGTTCATGACCTTTGCATGCTTATTAGATTAGATACTTGTTGTTATATGCCTCTAAAGTCAGCATCATAATATTGTTTTTCCGTTCCTAGATTTTCACACAGTCTGAGAATCTGTTACATTATGTTTGAATCTTGTTTTTGATGAATGCCATGAACCTGTTGCTCTCATGTATATGCCATGATGTGTTCCTTGAGCTCCATGTTATGTTCTAGCATTCCATGCTTTTGCTTGCCATGTTCTTGTGCTGTAGCTTAATTATTTCTTGCCTCCAACATGTCATCATATTAACTCTACTCATGTATATGCCCTGTTTTCACCAAGTCATAATCTATGATATAAAGTTTGCTTGTTGCCTTGATCATGTTGGATTAATCTTAATGTCTATGAACCTGATACTTGATGTTATTGAAAGCATGTGATCTTTACTTTGAGTTCATGTCATGCTTGTGCCTATCTTATACATGTAGCATGTTGTTTTGATGCTTGTAAGATGCCTAGTTGTTGTTTTGGACAGTTTGTCCTTTAAACTTGTTTTGTGTGTATGTGTTGAACCGTGGCTCCGTTTTGAGCATGCTCTATATGAAACTTGATTGGTTTTGCATGTAGATGCATCATGTCATGTTGCATCCATGTTTTGAGTGTGTTGCATGATGTTTGAATGCATTTTGCATCAATGCCATGCTTGACTTGTTTTGCTCATATCTTCTAGGTCATAGCTCCGAATTTAATAAACTTTATATGTAACTTGACTAGAAATTCATGTAGATAATCATGGTGCATGTTAACTTAATGTTTAATAACTTTAACTTAAGGTTTGTTCAGATTTGGAACAATTTCTAAATTTGCATATGAGGACCTACTGGAATTATTATATGTTGTTTCCGGCCTCATTTAAACTTGCCTTGTTGTGATGTTATTGTTTGCATCATCTCTTGCCATGATTAGCATCATGTAGCCTTGTCATGCATCATACTTGGTTGAGCATCATGTCTTGTTTATGTGTTGTGTGTTTACCATGTTGTTTGCTTCTTCTCGTTAGTTCATGTTTCGTTGCGATCGTAAGGATTCGTTCGGCTACGCTTGGTTCGTCTTCATGGCTTCTTCTTCTTCATGGACACAATCTTCTTCCTAGCGGGATCTCAGGCAAGATGACCGTCACCTTGGATCTCATGACTATCATTGCTATGCTAGTTGTCTCTATGTTATCGCTATATGTCGCGCTACCTATCTATTTGTTTGTCAGACTCTCATTGTTGCCATGAAACCTCTAACCTTTGACACCATCACAGCAAACCGTTGAATGGCTATGTTACCGCTTTCTTAGCCCCTCTTATAGTGTTGTTAGTTGCAGGTGAAGATGAAGATTGCTCCATGACGGAACTTGGATATATTGGGAATATCATAATACCTTACTTAAATTAATGCACATATATACTTGGCAATGGGTGGAAGGCTTGGCCTTTTGTTCGGTGTTTTGTTCCACTCATGTCACCTTAAGAACCGATAAACCGAGGCTCCTTGATTTTGCGTTCCTAACGCGGTTGGGTTTATGGGGACACCTTGATAGTTCGCTTTGAATAAAACTCCTCCAACAAGGCCCAACATTGGTTTTACCATTTTCCTAATAACTAAAACTTGCATAGGGAGTTAGCGCTACCCGCGGACTTAATTTACAACCCGGGCCAGTGCTCCTCATGAGTGTTGGTCCAAACTAGAGCACTTTGCGGGGCCGCCCCTTGGCAACTTGGGGTATCTGGCTCCCGTACGCGTCGCTCATCCGGACGTGGCCTGAGACGAGATACGCGCGGCTACTATCAGGGTGTCGGCACGCCAAGAGGTCTTGCTGGACTTGTTTTACCATTGTCGAAATGTCTTCTGCACCGGGATTCTGAGTCTGGTCGGGTCTTGATAACCCTCAACCGTAAGGGATCGAGATAGTCTTCGCGGGTAAAAATAACCCAATTTATTGATTCGACACACGGGGAGCCAAAGAGTATTTATAAGCTTTAACAGTTGAGTTGTCAATTCAACCGCACCTGAAATATACTAACTTGCAACAAAAGATAAGTGGTAACAGTGATATGATAGTGATGATAGTAATAGTAAAAGTAAACAGCAAAAGTAAACAGCAGTAGTAAATGGCAAAAGTAGCAACTAGTGACAAGCAAGGTTTAAAATACTGTAGGCTAGGGAGATGGATGGTTGGGCGTTGCATGGATGAGATAGTTTCTAACTCGGGGCACGGCACACGGAAAAGTAATGATCATCTAGGCAAATATCAAACATTAGGCATGTATCCCGTATGTAGTTGTACGTGCTTGCAATAAGAACTTGCACAACATCTTTTGTCCTACCATCCCGCTACGAACGGGGCCAAAAGGAACTAATGGATATTAAGGTGCTCCTGTCAAAGAGCACCAGAACAAAGCAATGAACTCAATGGATACATGTAATCCTCAAACTACGGACCATCCCCTTTGGTGTCCCAAGCTGTCACTTTTGGGATCGCCGGTTCCGAACCGTAACAGGTGCATACAACTCATACATAGGATCAAGAACACAAATATATTCATGCAAACACATATGGTTCAGATCTGAAATCATGGCACTCGGGCCCTAAGTGTCAAGCATTAAGAATAACAAGTTGTAGCAAAGATGATAAACACCATACTAGATGATAGGCAACATGCCCCCAACAATCTGACGAACTATTACATGATCTAACTCATCCAATCCCTACCATCCCCTTCGCCTACAGCAAGGGAATTACTCACACATGAAGGGGGAAGTCATGGAGGGATGATGGAGTGGTGATGATGATGACGATGGCGACGATCTCCCCTCTCCGGAGGCCAAATCAGCCTCCAGATTAGCCCTCCCGAAGAAGAACAGAGGGTGGCGGCGGCTCCGCGACGAAAAACAGCGAAAGGACTTCCGATCTGGGATTTCTGCGTCGGGAGGAAAAATACGGGCTAAAGTAGGGCACCAGGGGGTGTGGGGCCCACCCAGGCGCCCCCCCGGCGCGGCCCAGGGGGGCGTGCCCACAGGGCGCCTAGGCACCCTCTGGCCCCACTTCTGGCATTTTGTTTCTTCGGGTGCGTGGATTTTTCGTGGATTTTTCTGAGATGCTTAAAAATCCGTTTTCCTGCACACAAATAAACCATACAGGCAGCTCTGCTGAAAACAGCGTCAGTCCGGGTTAGTTTAGTCCAAATCATGCAAGAATGAGGTCAAAACAATATCAAAAGTGTTTGGAAAAGTAGATACGTTTGAGACGTATCAACTCCCTCAAGCTTAGCATATTGCTTGTCCTCAAGCAATTCAGTTCAACGAACTGGACGCGACAAAGAAAACTTTGACAAACTCTTTTGCTTCATTAGATGTATATAAGCATGTACTACGAAAAGAGTTCAGCAAGTATTAAAACAGTACTTATGAGAACAATGCAAGGAGCAATCCTTCTTTCGAGTGACCAGTCACAAATAATTAAGAGTAAACAATATATTACCGAAAATTAAGACAAGATCACATTGCACATAGCTTGAGCATATTAAGGTGGTATCTCGCTAGCCTCCATGAGTGAAGCAAAACATAAATGCAGAGACTCCTCCAGAGTTTTAAAGGAGACTAGAACTAAGAATTTCAGAATAAATCATATCACAAGTATGCAGAAGACAATGTAATACTTTGGGACAATGCACATTACACTCAGAATGACAATTATGCTCTCTTAGTCAGTGCTTTGAAGAAAGAAGATGAGACTCTCGAACCATGGCTTTTATTGGCAAGGTTGAAAACCCGTGATCGGAAACAAAACTGAACATGTACCAGAGCTCTTGGTTTTAAAAACAGAAGTAAATATGTTTTTGAGAGGTGCATAATTCGTCAACGAATGCTAGCAGATAACTCAATCACCTTTTAAGCCAGACAAGTTTCGAGGAATGGCTCCCGCATGAGGACGATCACATCCTCTTAATCTCCTTTGTTTATCACTGCCAAAGTTTTCTGATTTCTCATGAACAAAGTGTGAAGGAGGGTTCGTTTGTTATATTATCTTTTTGAGCCGGGCGCACTCAATGCCAGTTCCTTTTCATATTAGTGGTTCGCACATTATACATGCAATCCAGGGGTGAAACTTGTCCAACTTAAAGGGATCATGAATTAACTACTACTTCCTCATGAGCTAAAACATAGGCACAAAAAGAGAAATGCTTTAGATTAATTTCGAGATGGTACATGAAAGTCTTCGTTGGGAATGACAGGTAAATACCATGTATAGGAAGGTATAGTGGACTCATATGGCATAACAGGTTTAAAGGTTTTAGATGCACAAGTAGTCATTCCGCTTAGTACGGGTGGAGGTTTAGCAAAAGACTGGGAAGCGACCAACTAGAGAGCAATAACGGTCATAATCATGCAGAGCAACAAAGCAACATTGAATCGGGCATGAAAGTGATATAACTATTCTAAAACTCAAAGATCATCAAGGCAAAGTAGACTTTTAGTCTTAAACATGTGTAAGCATGTGCCAAGTCAATCCAAAAATTCTCTAAAGGGAAATGCCACCTCAGTATGCCAGACTATGAACAGTGCGATGCATGTAGATCATTTCAATAACACATTATATACTTTAGTTATTGGAGACTAGCCACAAGGAAAGCATGAACCACTGGAATAGCATTGTAAACATAGCACTATGTCGCTACAAGCTGGTCTCTAGATCATAAGTACAGGCATATGTACAAAAGTAGAAACAATAAGAGTTCATACTGGTTTTCCTTGTTGCTTCCTTTCAGTCGATCTTCGTCATTACTGCTTGTCACTTGCACGATCGAACGTAGGAAATATAATCAAATGCCACCACGGACGCGAGCTGATCTCTGAAAACAAAGCAAACTAAAGAGAGAAAGGAAATCTTTTTGGCTTTTTCAAAAGTTGAATAAAAAGCAAAAGAAAAAGAAAATCTTTTTGTTGTTTTTGCAAAGAGAGAAATAAAGAAGAACAGGCAAAAACTTCAAAAAGATCAAAGTGAATCAAACGGATAATACAATGAAAAAGTGAGAAGGGCACGTACTCCCCCAAGCTTAGGCTTTTGGCCTAAGTTGGTAGCAACTACTGCCCCCAGGAGCCTCCTGCTCTAGGGGTATGGTGGTGAGACCAGGGGTCGTAGAAGGATGATGGCACGTACACTGAACTCCTCGGAGTCTCCCACGAGGAAGGTTCTGAGCGCCAAACAGAGGAAGGCCCTTCACCAAACTCGGTGGCGGTTGTTGGGTAACGTAGTATTTTAAAATTTATCTACGATCACGCAAGATCTATCTACCAGATGCATAGCAACGAGAGGGAAGAGTGTGTCTACGTACCCTCGTAGACCGGAAGCGGAAGCGTCAAGTGATGCGGTTGATGTAGTCGAACTTCTTCGCGATTCAACCGATCAAGCACCGAACGTACGGCACCTCCGCGTTCAGCACACGTTCAGCTTGATGACGTCCCACGAGCTCTTGATCCAGTTGAGCTTCACGGGAGAGTTTCGTTAGCACGACGGCGTGGTGACGGATATGATGTATTCACCGGCGCAGGGCTTCGCCTAAGCACCGCGACGGTGTGACCGAGGTGTGTTTCTGTGGAGGGGGCACCGCACACGGCTGGAACAATTCAACTTGTGTGTATTTGGGTGCCCCCCTGCCCCCGTATATAAAGGAGCAAGGGGGGAGGCCGGCCGGCCCTTATTTGGTGCGGCTAGGGGTGCAATCCTACTAGGAATAGGATTGCAATCCTACTAGGAATAGGATTGCAATCCTATTCCTAGTAGGAACCACCAAAGAAGGAAGAGAGGGAAAGGAAAAGAGGAGAGGTGGCGCCCCCCCCCCCCCAATCCTAGTCCAACTAGGAACCCTAGGTGGGGCGCCGGCCAGACCCTATGGGCTGCCTCTCTCTTTCCCTTAAGGCCCACTATGGACCATCCCCCCTCGTAGGGGGTTCCGGTAACCCCCTCCGGCAATCCCGTTAAATCCGAAACTTTTCCGGTATACTTCCGGTGTCCGAATATAGTCGTCCAATATATCAATCTTTATGTCTCGGACATTCCAAGACTCCTCGTCATGTCCGTGATCTCATCTGGGACTCCGAACTACCTTCGGTACATCAAAACTCATAAACTCATAATACCGATCGTCATCAAACGTTAAGCGTGCGGACCCTACGGGTTCGAGAACTATGTAGATATGACTGAGACTCATCTCCGGTCAATAACCAATAGCGGAACCTGGATGTTCATATTGGCTCCTACATATTCTACGAAGATCTTTTATCGGTCAGAACCGCATAACAACATACGTTGTTCCTTTTGTCAACGGTATGTTACTTGCCCGAGATTTGATCGTCGGTATCTCTATACCTAGTTCAATCTCGTTACCGGCAAGTCTCTTTACTCGTTCCGTAACACATCATCTTGTGACTAACTCATTAGTCTTTTGCTTGCAAGGCTTATTGTGATGTGTGTTACCGAGAGGGCCCAGAGATACCTCTCCGACACTCGGAGTGACAAATCCTAATCTTGATCTATGCCAACACCACGAATACTTTCGGAGACACCTGTAGAGCATCTTTATGATCACCCAGTTACGTTGTGACGTTTGATAGCACACAAGGTGTTCCTACGGTATTCGGGAGTTGCATAATCTCATAGTCATAGGAACATGTATAAGTCATGAAGAAAGCAATAGCAGTAAAACTAAACGATCATAGTGCTATGCTAACGGATGGGTCTTGTCCATCACATCATTCTCCTAATGATGTGATCCCGTTGATCAAATGACAACTCATGTCTATGGCTAGGAAACATAACCATCTTTGATCAATGAGCTAGTCTAGTAGAGGCATACTAGGGACATACTGTTTTGTCTATGTATCCACACATGTATCAAGTTTCCGGTTAATACAATTCTAGCATGAATAAAAGACATTTATCATGATATAAGGAAATATAAATAACATCTTTATTATTGCTTCTAGGGCATATTTCCTTCAGTCTCCCACTTGAACTAGAGTCAATAATCTAGATTACAAAGTGATGATCCTTACACCCATGGAGTCCTGGTGCTGATCATGTTTTGCCCATGGAAGAAGCTTAGCCAACAGGTCTGCAACATTCAGATCCGTATGTATTTTGCAAATCTCTATGTCTCCCTCCTTGACTAGATCACGGATGGAATTGAAGCGTCTTTTTGATGTGCTTTGTTCTCTTGTGAAACCTGGATTCCTTCGCCAAGGCTATTGCTCCAGTGTTGTCACAAAAGATTTTCATTGGACCCGATGCACTAGGTATTACACCTAGATCGGATATGAACTCCTTCATCCAGACTCCTTCATTTGCTGCTTCCGAAGCAGCTATGTATTCCGCTTCACACGTAGATCCCGCCACGACGCTCTGCTTGGAACTGCACCAACTGACAGCTCCACCGTTCAATAAAAATACATATCCGGTTTGTGACTTAGAGTCATCCGGATCAGTGTCAAAGCTAGAATCGACGTAACCGTTTACGACGAGCTCTTTGTCACCTCCATACACGAGAAACATATCATTTGTCCTTTTCAGATACTTTAGGATGTTCTTGACCGCTGTCCAGTGATCCACTCCTGGATTACTTTGGTACCTCCCTGCTAGACTTATAGCAAGGCACACATCAGGTCTGGTACACAGCATTGCATACATGATAGATCCTATGGCTGAGGCATAGGGAATGACTTTCATTTTCTCTCTATCTTCTGCAGTGGTCGGGCATTGAGTCTTACTCAACTTCATACCTTGTAATACAGGCAAGAGCCCTTTCTTTGACTGATCCATTTTGAACTTCTTCAAAATCTTATCAAGGTATGTGCTTTGTGAAAGTCCAATTAAGCGTCTTGATCTATCTCTATAGATCTTGATGCCTAATATATAAGCAGCTTCACTGAGGTCTTTCATTGAAAAACTTTTATTCAAGTATCCTTTTATGCTGTCCAGAAATTCTATATCATTTCCAATCAACAATATGTCATCCGCATATAATATTAGAAATGCTACAGAGCTCCCACTCACTTTCTTGTAAATACAGGCTTCTCCAAAAGTCTGTATAAAACCATATGCTTTGATTACCTCATCAAAGCGTATATTCCAACTCCGAGATGCTTGCACCAGTCCATAGATGGATTGCTGGAGCTTGCATACTTTGTTAGTACCTTTTGGATCGACAAAACCTTCTGGTTGCATCATATACAACTCTTCTTTGAGATATCCATTCAGGAATGCAGTTTTGACATCCATTTGCCAGATTT
Organism: Secale cereale; assembly: GCA_902687465.1. Lineage (NCBI taxonomy): Eukaryota > Viridiplantae > Streptophyta > Magnoliopsida > Poales > Poaceae > Secale > Secale cereale. Next base: position 263,777,256 of record LR738711.1, on the reverse strand, counting down.
CATAATCATAAAATGTGGCAATTGCTAACATGATTCGGACAAACTTAAGCATCGCTACAGGTGAGAAAGTCTCATCGTAGTCAACTCCTTGAACTTGTCGAAAACCTTTCGCAACAAGTCGAGCTTTTTAAACTGTGTCATTACCGTCTGCGTCGGTCTTCCTCTTGAAGATCCATTTATTTTCGATGGCCTGCCGATCATCGGGCAAGTCAACCAAAGTCCACACTTTGTTCTCATACATGGATCCCATCTCAGATTTCATGGCTTCAAGCCATTTTGCGGAATCTGGGCTCATCATCGCTTCCTCATAGTTCGTAGGTTCATCATGGTCTAGTAACATGATTTCCAGAACTGGGTTGCCGTACCACTCTGGTGCGGAACATACTCTGGTTGATCTACGACGTTCAGCAGAAACTTTATCCGAAGTTTCATGATCATCATCATTAGCTTCCTCACTGATTTGTGTAGGAATCACTGGAACAATTTTCTGTGATGTACTACTTTCCAATCCGGGAGAAGGTACAATTACCTCATCAAGTTCTACTTTCCTCCCACTCACTTCTTTCGATAGAAACTCCTTCTCTAGAAAGGATCCATTCTTAGCAACGAATATCTTGCCTTCAGATCTGTGATAGAAGGTGTACCCAACAGTCTCTTTTGGGTATCCTATGAAGACACATTTCTCCGACTTGGGTTCGAGCTTATCAGGTTGAAGCTTTTTCACATAAGCATCGCAGCCCCAAACTTTAAGAAACGACAACTTTGGTTTCTTGCCAAACCATAGTTCATAAGGTGTCGTATCAACGAATTTAGATGGTGCCCTATTTAACGTGAATGCAGCTGTCTCTAAAGCATAACCCCAAAACGATAGTGGTAAATCGGTAAGAGACATCATAGATCGTACCATATCCAATAAAGTACGGTTACGACGTTCAGACACACCATTACGCTGTGGTGTTCTGGGTGGCGTGAGTTGTGAAACTATTCCACATTGTTTCAAATGAAGACCAAACTCGTAACTCAAATATTCTCCTCCACGATCAGATCGTAGAAACTTTATTTTCTTGTTACGATGATTTTCTACTTCACTCTGAAATTCTTTGAACTTTTCAAATGTTTCAGACTTGTGCTTCATCAAGTAGATATACCCATATCTGCTCAAATCATCAGTGAAGGTCAGAAAATAACGATACCCGCCGCGTGCTTCAACACTCATTGGTCCACATACATCAGTATGTATGATTTCCAACAAATCTGTTGCTCGCTCCATAGTTCCGGAGAACGGAGTTTTAGTCATCTTGCCCATGAGGCATGGTTCGCAAGCACCAAGTGATTCATAATCAAGTGATTCCAAAAGTCCATCACTATGGAGTTTCTTCATGCGTTTTACACTAATATGACCTAAACGGCAGTGCCACAAATAAGTTGCACTATCATTATTAACCTTGCATCTTTTGGTTTCAATATTATGGATATGTGTATTACTACAATCGAGATCCAATAAGAATAGACCACTCTTTGAGGGTGCATGACCATAAAAGATATTATTCATAAAAATAGAACAACCATTATTCTCTGATTTAAATGAATAACCGTCTCGCAACAAACAAGATCCAGATATAATGTTCATGCTTAACGCTGGCACCAAATAACAATTATTTAGGTCTAAAACTAATCCCGAAGGTAGATGTAGAGGTAGCGTGCCGATGGCGATCACATCGACTTTGGAACCGTTTCCCACGCGCATCGTCACCTCGTCCTTAGCCAATCTTCGTTTAATCCGTAGTCCCTGTTTCGAGTTACAAATATTAGCAACCGAACCGGTATCAAATACCCAGGTACTACTACGAGCATTAGTAAGGTACACATCAATAACATGTATATCACATATACCTTTGTTCACCTTGCCATCCTTCTTATCCGCCAAATACTTGGGGCAGTTCCGCTTCGAGTGTCCAGTCCCCTTGCAGTAGAAGCACTCAGTTTCAGGCTTGGCTCCAGACTTGGGTTTCTTCGTAGGAGTAGCAACTGTCTTGCTATTCTTCTTGAAGTTCCCCTTCTTTCCCTTGCCCTTTTTCTTGAAACTAGTGGTCTTGTTAACCATCAACACTTGATGCTCCTTCTTGATTTCTACCTCCGCAGCTTTGAGCATAGCGAAGAGCTCGGGAATTGTCTTTTGCATCCCTTGCATATTATAGTTCATCACAAAGCCTTTATAGCTTGGTGGCAGTGATTGAAGAACTTTATCAATAACACTATCCTCGTCAACTTTGCAACCAAGTTGAGTCATATGATTGTAGTACCCAGACATTCTGAGCAAGTGTTCACTGATAGAACTATTCTCCTCCATCTTGCAGCTGTAGAACTTATTGGAAATCTCATATTTCTCAATCCAGGCATTTGCTTGAAATATTAACTTCAACTCCTGGAACATCTCATATGGTCCATGACGTTCAAAACGTCGTTGAAGTCCCGGTTCTAAGCCGTAAAGCATGGCACACTGAACTATTGTGTAGTCATCAGACCGCGATTGCCAGATGTTCAAAGCGTCCACATTAGCGGGAGGGGGCTTGTCACCTAGCGGTGCTTCAAGGACATAATTCTTCTGTGCAGCAATGAGGATAATCCTCGGGTTACGGACCCAGTCCGTGTAATTGCTACCATCATCTTTCAACTTAGCTTTCTCTAGGAATGCATTAAAATTCAAAGGAACGGTAGCACGGGCCATTGATCTACAACAACATAGATATGCAAAAACTATCAGGACTAAGTTCATGATAAATTAAAGTTCAATTTAATCATATTAATTTAAAGAACTCCCACTTAGATAGACATCCCTCCGGTCATCTAAATGATCACGTGATCCAAATCAACTAAACCATGTCCGATCATCACGTGAGATGGAGTAGTTTCAATGGTGAACATCTCATGTTGATCATATCTACTATATGATTCACGCTCGACCTTTCGGTCTCCAGTGTTCCGAGGCCATATCTGCATATGCTAGGCTCGTCAAGTTTAACCCGAGTATTCTGCGTGTGCAAAACTGGCTTACACCCGTTGTATTTGAACGTAGAGCTTATCACACCCGATCATCACGTGGTGTCTCGGCACGACGAACTTTCGCAACGGTGCATACTCAGGGAGAACACTTATACCTTGAAATTTAGTAAGGGATCATCTTATAATGCCACCGTCGTTCTAAGCAGAATAAGAAGCATAATAAGATAAACATCACATGCAATCAAAATATGTGACATGATATGGCCATCATCATCTTGTGATTTTGATCTCCATCTCCAAAGCACCTTCATGATCACCTTCGTTACCGGCGTGACACCTTGATCTCCATCGTAGCATCGTTGTCGTCTCGCCAACTATTGCTTCTACGACTATCGCTACCGCTTAGTGATAAAGTAAAGCAATTACATGGCGATTGCATTTCATACAATAAAGCGACAACCATATGGCTCCTGCCAGTTGCCGATAACATTACAAAACATGATCATCTCATACAAAACCGTATAACTCATCATGTCTTGACCATATCACATCACAACATGCCCTGCAAAAACAAGTTAGACGTCCTCTACTTTGTTGTTGCAAGTTTTACGTGGCTGCTACGGGCTTAGCAAGAACCGTTCTTACCTACGCATATAAAACCACAACGATGTTTCGTCAAGTATGTGATGTTTTAACCTTCACAAGGACCGGGCGTAGCCACACTTGATTCAGCTAAAGTGAGAGCGACAGACACCCACCAGTCACCTTTAAGCAACGAGTGCTCGTAACGGTGAAACCAGTCTCGCGTAAGCGTACGCGTAATGTCGGTCCGGGCCGCTTCATCTCACAATACCGCCGAAGCAAAGTATGACATGCTGGTAAGCAGTATGACTAGTATCGCCCACAACTCATTGTGTTCTACTCGTGCATATCATCTACGCATAGACCTGGCTCTGATACCACTGTTGGGTAACGTAGTATTTTAAAATTTTCCTACGATCACGCAAGATCTATCTACCAGATGCATAGCAACGAGAGGGAAGAGTGTGTCTACGTACCCTCGTAGACCGGAAGCGGAAGCGTAAAGTGACGCGGTTGATGTAGTCGAACTTCTTCGCGATTCAACCGATCAAGCACCGAACGTACGGCACCTCCGCGTTCAGCACACGTTCAGCTTGATGACGTCCCACGAGCTCTTGATCCAGTTGAGCTTCACGGGAGAGTTTCGTCAGCACGACGGCGTGGTGACGGATATGATGTATTCACCGGCGCAGGGCTTCGCCTAAGCACCGCGACGGTGTGACCGATGTGTGTTTCTGTGAAGGGGGCACGGCACACGGCTGGAACAATTCAACTTGTGTGTATTTGGGTGCCCCCCTGCCCCCGTATATAAAGGAGCAAGGGGGGAGGCCGGCCGGCCCTTGTTTGGTGCGGCTAGGGGTGCAATCCTACTAGGAATAGGATTGCAATCCTATTCCTAGTAGGAACCACCAAAGAAGGAAGAGAGGGAAAGGAAAAGAGGAGAGGTGGCGACCCCCCCCAATCCTAGTCCAACTAGGAACCCTAGGTGGGGCGCCGGCCAGCCCCTATGGGCTGCCTCTCTCTTTCCCTTAAGGCCCACTATGGACCATCCCCCCTCGTAGGGGGTTCCGGTAACCCCCTCCGGCAATCCTGTTAAATCCGAAACTTTTTCGGTATACTTCCGGTGTCCGAATATAGTCGTCCAATATATCAATCTTTATGTCTCGGACATTCCGAGACTCCTCGTCATGTCCGTGATCTCATCCGGGACTCCGAACTACCTTCGGTACATCAAAACTCATAAACTCATAATACCGATCGTCATCAAACGTTAAGCGTGCGGACCCTACGGGTTCGAGAACTATGTAGATATGACTGAGACTCATCTCCGGTCAATAACCAATAGCGGAACATGGATGTTCATATTGGCTCCTACATATTCTACGAAGATCTTTTATCGGTCAGAACCGCATAACAACATACGTTGTTCCTTTTGTCAACGGTATGTTACTTGCCCGAGATTTGATCGTCGGTATCTCTATACCTAGTTCAATCTCGTTACCGGCAAGTCTCTTTACTCATTCCGTAACACATCATCTTGTGACTAACTCATTAGTCTTTTGCTTGCAAGGCTTATTGTGATGTGTGTTACCGAGAGGGCCTAGAGATACCTCTCCGACACTCGGAGTGACAAATCCTAATCTTGATCTATGCCAACACCACGAATACTTTCGGAGACACCTGTAGAGCATCTTTATGATCACCCAGTTACGTTGTGACGTTTGATAGCACACAAGGTGTTCCTACGGTATTCGGGAGTTGCATAATCTCATAGTCATAGGAACATGTATAAGTCATGAAGAAAGCAATAGCAGTAAAACTAAACGATCATAGTGCTATGCTAATGGATGGGTCTTGTCCATCACATCATTCTCCTAATGATGTGATCCCGTTGATCAAATGACAACTCATGTCTATGGCTAGGAAACATAACCATCTTTGATCAATGAGCTAGTCTAGTAGAGGCATACTAGGGACATACTGTTTTGTCTATGTATCCACACATGTATCAAGTTTCCGGTTAATACAATTCTAGCATGAATAAAAGACATTTATCATGATATAAGGAAATATAAATAACATCTTTATTATTGCCTCTAGGGCATATTTCCTTCAGCGGTCTCATCCTGAAAATGTGGTATCTCACCGTGCCTCTCCTCGTCGGGCACAACCCCCTCCATGGGGTTATGGAACTGATGCTGGACCATGAACTCATCGAACTGGACAACATCAAAGGACCATCCGTTCCTGTGAGAAAAATCAAACAAAAGAGGTGCAGGTAGACGGATCTCGCGTTCCGCGGTAGTTCCGAAACGCAAGATATAAACAAGGTTATCAAGTTCAGAGCCCATGGTAACAAACTTATGCCTTTTCATAGCAGCAAGATCAAAGCTTAAATAAGTAAAAGGAGTATCATCATGGTGTGGGGTGCCTCCAAGATGCTCTAAGATAAGCGTGGCATAAATGCCACCATATAAGTCCCCCTTGTTACCGTTCATAGCAAGGCGTCGAGCAACTAAGGTACCAATATTATAATCAGACCTCCCTGAGAGGGCTGCTGCCAGGATAGCAATATCCGGAGCAGAAATGTTGCTCGTGTTGTCGCGAGCTAACACCCCTCTAGCAATATAATATGCAAAATACCTGAGGTGAGGAAACAAGATGCTGGAGATCTTCGACCGATGAATATCCCTCGTACCCATGCTGCAGAGAGAGTTGATGACGGTTTTCAGCTCGGAGGGCTGCGTGGCCATCCTTGCCGTCCTCCCAACGTTCGGCACACCTATTACTTCACAAAAATTTCCCAGAGTCATGGTGATTAGATCATTATAAATTTTAAACTCAATAGCACCTGAATCAGGATTATATCTAAAACTGTTAATGAAACCGGAGGTGAGTTTCTGATACTGAGTAACACGGCTCGTGACGAGTCGTGTCAAACCTGCATTAGCACAAAGATTATAAAACTCATCCTTGATTCCCGCAGCTTCCATGAATTCATCACATGGAAATGTCATCGCACGTGCTGGACTTGTGTCTTCCAACAACTCTAGGGGCACATGATCTTCATTATAGCTCACCCTAACAGTCGATGGTGAAGCTGCGGCTCTAGTGACTCGATCGGAGTGTGCGGGCCTCCTCTTCTCAAGCCATCCTTTTGCCCTTCCTAACAAACTCATTTCTGAAATTTTTTGCGATTTACAAAAACGAGGATTAAAACAAAGTGAGCTAAGGCAAACTACTCAACTCACTTGCCCAAGGCATAAACTTGCATCAAAACTTGGAAAACAACTTTCTACACATGCATGCAAGCTCATCTCTACAGCACCAAGAACTACTAAATACTCACAAATGAGGCCACCAATCGAAAATCTAATTGGAGGGGTGGAGGAGTCACATACCAGGGAGTACTTGCTCAAAATTTCAGCTCAGATGATGGGCTGTAGAGAGAGATCGAAGAATCGCCCCCAAGAACAGCAAGAACAGCAAGAACAAGACCAGAACTCGGGTTTCTGGAAAAAGAGAGAGAGAGGGGAAGAAAAAGTACCTGGAGGGGGGTCCCGTGGGCCCCAGGCGCCCTGTGGGCGCGGCCAGGGGCTGGGCCGCGCCAGCTGGCCGCCTGGGCCACTGGTGGCCCCCCCTGGCTGGCCCCAGGACTTTCCGGGTCTCTCTCGTTGTGGAAATTTTTAATATAATTTTTCTGGAATTTTTCAGAAAACTTCACTGTTGAAAATTTTTCGAAGTTCAAAAAGCTGCGAAACTCTCTGAAAACTTGAAGTAGTTAGTAGTATTGTGAAGCTTCAAAAACATAGATACTTGGTACAGCAAGTAGGACAATACTAAAAATAAATGAAAACATAGAAAGCTCAACTTTTTATCCATATAAAACACGTTTACTAGTAAGGTTGATCAAGTCTTACCAACAAACAAGCGATATATAGAGCAAAAAGTATCACCTCCTACAAAGTAATCACTGAACTTTTACCTTGATGGACATTGTCCCTACCATGATAGTTTTGTATTTGTGAGGCACATGGACAGTCCCATTCTCCAATTTTCACGGTCTCGATATTCTCTATAGAGTTGAGGGCATGCCTCCTGTCGGTCTTCTTCGGAAAATATACCGTGTGTTCTTTATCATTCACATGAAAGGTAACCTTCCCTTTGTTGCAATCAATAATAGCACCTGCGGTGTTAAGGAAAGGTCTACCAAGAATAATGGACATGCTCCCATCCTCGGGCATGTCAAGCACAACAAAATCAGTAAGAATTAAACAATTAGCAACTTCAACTGGAACATCCTCACAAATACCTATCGGAACAGCGGTTGACTTGTCAGCCATCTGAAGGGAGATATCTGTAGGAATTAGTTTCTCTAAACAAAGCCTCTCGTAAAGAGAGAGAGGCATAACACTCACTCCCGCTCCAAGATCACATAAAGCAGTTTTGACATAATTATTCTTTATGGAGCAAGGGGTGGTGGGTATACCTGGATCACCGAGCTTCTCAGGAATCTTTCCACTGAAAGAATAGTTAGCAAGCATAGTAGATATTGCATCATTAGGAATTTTTCTTTTGTTAGTGACAATATCTTTCATATATTTTGAATAAGGAAGTAACTTAATAGCATCAGTCAAAGGAATTTGAAGAAAAAGAGGTTTAATCCATTCACAAAACTTATTGTAATGCTCTTCTTCTTTAGATTTGATGGACTTACCTGGAAAGGGCATGGGTTTCTGTACCCATGGTTCTTTCTCCTTCCCGTGTTTTCTTGCGATGAAGTCTCCTTTAGTGTACCTCTTACGTTTGTCAGGTGCTTCTTCTTCTCGAACTTCAGGCGGATCATTCTTCTCATTATCATTACCTTCAGGTTCAGCACCGTCTTCAGTCTCAGCATCGGAAATAGATACACTGTTGGGATCAATAGCTGGCTCTTCATCTGCATTAGGATCATTAGAATTGTTAGTCTCTTTATGTTTCTTTTTCTTATTTGGAGAGACAACAATTTCTTCTTCCTGCATTTGAGAATTTTTCTCGATCCTCTTCGGATGTCCCTCTGGATAAAGAGGATCTTGAGTATTAGTTCCTCCTCGGGTCTTAATCCCAAAAGCCTGTAATTTATCTTGTTTGGCATTGTTAGCAAGCAAATCTCTTTGCACATTAGAAATTTGATCAAGCTGAGTTTGAACCATATGAAAATGCTTCACAAGACATTGGACATCATTAATTGTTCTATCTAAAACACCAAGCAACTTTTTGATAGCAAGGGAATTATCATGCAACTGACTTTCTATCCTCTCATTAAAATGATTCCGTTTCATAATAAAATTATCAAACTCATCTAAACATTGATCAGGAGGTTTACCATGAGGGATGTCACTTGCGTTGAAATCTAAAAGAGAGTGTACCTCTACCATAGGAGGGTGAGTGGTAGGCTCACACAGCTTCTCAATAGGGGGTAGATTCTTCACATCTTCAGCTTTGATACCTTTCTCTTTAATAGACTTCTTTGCTTCTTGCATATCCTCGGGGCTTAGAACAAACATGCCCCTCTTCTTTGTTGGTGGAGGTGGTTCAGGGACGGACCAATCTTCATGATTTTTGGCAATCCTGCCCATTAAATCTTCCGCGTCGTCCGGTGTTCTTTTCCTGAAAACACAACCAGCACAACTGTCCAAATTGGACCTAGATTCATTAGTTAGACCAGCATAGAATATATCAATTAATTCATTCTTAGGAACTCCATGTCCTGGTCTAGCCTGAATCAAACTGCAGTACCTCCCCCAAGCTTTAGGGAGGGACTCATCCTGCAACTGTTTAAAATTATAAATTCTTTGTAAAGCAGCATGTTGCATATGAGCAGGAAAGTACTTATCAACAAAAGAGTGAGCTAAGTCCTGAGGACTCTTAATAGAACCGCATGGGAGTGAATCATACCATGCTTTAGCACCTTCCTTCAACGAGAAAGGAAGAAGCTTGGTCACATAAAAGTAGCGTATCTTCTCATCTGTGGTAAACAGGCTACCTAGCTCACCAAGTTTAGTTAGGTGTGCAATAGCATCATCATTTTCTCTGCCATAAAAGGGGTCAGCTTCAACCATAGGTATAAGTGAAAGATCAACAGAGAAATCAAAATCAGGATCATCAATGCATATTGGAGATGTAGCAAACTCAGGATTAGGAACGGTTTTGTTTTTCAAAGAGTGTTTTTCAAATATTTTCTTAATAGTTTCAGGGTCAGAGCCGGCAAACTCTGTCAGTTCCCTGCATAAGTCTTCATCAAGTATATAGTAATCATCATCAAGGAGCCTCTCCTAAAGTTTACTCAATTCAGGAAAATCATAAGTTTCACCAATAGGGTAGCGAGTAACAGGAAGTTCAATTCCATATTTTTCAGCAGCAGTAGTAATTTGTTTCTCAAGAGCATAATCAAGTGAACTAATATCATCATCAAAAGTAGTAGAAGCATCATCAAGAGTATCAGTCATAGTAACAGATTCAGTAGGAGCATCATGTGGTGGTGGTGAGGCGAACTTACTCATGACAGAAGGTGAATCAAGTGTAGCACTAGTGCTCAGAGCAGTACCTCTTCTTGTAGTGGATCGTAAGATCGGAACCTTAGGGTCACCTTTCTTACCCATAGTGAATAAAGTGCAGCAGGTAGGATACCTCAAGTAGACTTGTAAATATTGCTATGCTCCCCGGCAACGGCGCTAGAAAACGGTACTTGATAACCCTCAACCGTAAGGGATCGAGATAGTCTTCGCGGGTAAGAATAACCCAATTTATTGATTCGACACACGGGGAGCCAAAGAGTATTTATAAGCTTTAACAGTTGAGTTGTCAATTCAACCGCACCTGAAATATACTAACTTGCAACAAAAGATAAGTGGTAACAGTGATATGATAGTGATGATAGTAATAGTAAAAGTAAACAGCAAAAGTAAATAGCAGTAGTAAATGGCAAAAGTAGCAACTAGTGACAAGCAAGGTTTAAAATACTGTAGGCTAGGGAGATGGATGGTTGGGCGTTGCATGGATGAGATAGTTTCTAACTCGGGGCACGGCACACGGAAAAGTAATGATCATCTAGGCAATATCAAACATTAGGCATGTATCCCGTATGTAGTTGTACGTGCTTGCAATAAGAACTTGCACAACATCTTTTGTCCTACCATCCCGCTACGAACGGGGCCAAAAGGAACTAATGGATATTAAGGTGCTCCTGTCAAAGAGCACCGGAACAAAGCAATGAACTCAATGGATACATGTAATCCTCAAACTACGGACCATCCCCTTTGGTGTCCCAAGCTGTCACTTTTGGGATCGCCGGTTCCGAACCGTAACAGGTGCATACAACTCATAGATAGGATCAAGAACACAAATATATTCATGCAAACACATATGATTCAGATCTGAAATCATGGCACTCGGGCCCTAAGTGTCAAGCATTAAGAATAACAAGTTGTAGCAAAGATGATAAACACCATACTAGATGATAGGCAACATGCCCCCAACAATCTGACGAACTATTACATGATCTAACTCATCCAATCCCTACCATCCCCTTCGCCTACAGCAAGGGAATTACTCACACATGAAGGGGGAAGTCATGGAGGGATGATGGAGTGGTGATGATGATGACGATGGCGACAATCTCCCCTCTCCGGAGGCCAAATCAGCCTCCAGATTAGCCCTCCCGAAGAAGAACAGAGGGTGGCGGCGGCTCCGCGACGAAAAACAGCGAAAGGACTTCCGATCTGGGATTTCTGCGTCGGGAGGAAAAATACGGGCTAAAGTAGGGCACCAGGGGGTGTGGGGCCCACCCAGGCGCCCCCCCGGCGCGGCCCGGGGGGGCGCGCCCGCAGGGCGCCTGGGCACCCCCTGGCCCCCCTCTGGCCCCACTTCTGGCATTTTGTTTCTTCGGGTGCGTGGATTTTTCGTGGATTTTTCTGAGATGCTTAAAAATTCGTTTTCCTGCACACAAATAAACCATACAGGCAGCTCTGCTGAAAACAGCGTCAGTTCGGGTTAGTTTAGTCCAAATCATGCAAGAATGAGGTCAAAACAATATCAAAAGTGTTTGGAAAAGTAGATACGTTTGAGACGTATCAGGTCTTCCCTAAGATAAGAGGTTTTACCTCTGCTGATCGTGAGAGCTTGTGATGGACTAAGTTGGGACACCCCTGCAGGGTTATGATCTTTCGAAAGCCGTGCCCGCGGTTATGTGGCAGATTGGAATTTGTTAATGTCCGGTTGTGGAAAACTTGACAGAGGACCCGAAATAAAATACACCAACCGTGTGAGTAACCGTGACCGTCTCTTTTCAATTTGAGAAGAGAACACGGTGGGGTTATGTTTGACTCGTAGGTAGTTCAGGGTCACTTAGTGATCATTATTAGTTTGCGTAGATGCTCGTCTTAATCTTGTACTCCTAAGTTAGCCACCATACAAATGATTAGTCGTTGCTGCAACCTCACCACTTACCCTTTCCATACCCATTAAGCTTTTCTAGTCTTGATACCCATGGTTATGGGATTGCTGAGTCCTCGTGGCTCATAGTTACTACAACAACATTTGCAGGTGCAGGTTTCCGATGACTTGACGCGAGAGCGATGTTTACTTGTGTTGGAGTTCTTTCTTCTTCTTTTTCGTTAATCTTGGGTTAGGTTCCTGGTCGGCAGCCTGGGATAGTAGGATGGATGTCGTTGTGTTTTTCATGTGTTTTCATCCGTAGTCGGATGTCTTGTGTATGATGTGTTGTATTCATGTGGCAGTTGTATGACTTGTATGTATCCCCATATTTATGTAATGGTACGATGATATCCATCTTGCTAAGCGCCCGAAATGCGGTTGTGCCCCAATCACGAGTTCACCACGTGATCGGGATAGAATCGCATATTGGGTGTGACATGGAATTAGGGTCAGGGGCACAACCCACCAGGGCGCGCTTGGAGGGAGTGGCGCGCCCTGGTGTATCGTGGCCAGCCAGGGCACCCCCTCCGGTGGTTCTTGGTTCTAATTTTTTTTTTTCTGAAATAAATCTCCAAAAAGTTTTGTCCAATTCTGAGAACTTTTATTTCTGCAGAATGGTAGTTCTGCTGAAACAGCGTCAGTCCGGGTTAGTTTCATGCAAATTAGAGTCCAAAACAAGAGCAAAAGCGTTAGGAAAATTAGATACGGCGGAGATGTATCAGTAGGGAGTATGGTTGCATGCACATACATACTCCCAAGCATGAATAATTATCCATGTGTTAGGACGGAGTATTATGCTATCTCTACTCCTAAAGTCTGAGTACGTAGGTCGTCGCTCATTTTTGTTCGTTCCCATCGAACGAGATGTCCACCCCTTGATCCCAGTACCAGCGATTTTCCCCGATATTTTTTACTGGCTGAGCCAATGCCCATGTGTTCGCTCGTACTCCCCATCGCAACGATCGAGCGAAGCCCATCGATCCCCAATCCCTAGCTTGTCTTCCCTTCTCCAACCGCAGTCGTAGCCGCCGCTGCACGCCCGCATGCCCGCAGCCCTCCTTCCTACCACCGCTCCTCCGCTCCGCCCCGACCATCCACATGCTGCTCCTTGTCCTCATGCCCACGTCGTCCTCATCCGCAAGTCATCACTGTCACCTCCCTTCCTCCATGACACGCCTGCGTGATCCCAACACGGGAGGACGACGTCACCATGGAGCGGAGCCCTGCAGGACGAGGTGGAGCATGCCACGGCGGTGACGAGCACCGCAAACGTGCTACCACCCCGCACCACAATGAGAATGAGGTGTTGCAGCCCTCCCCTCGAGCTTGACTCCAGCGGTCTAGCCCAGTGACGACGATGATATGATCCCTACCGCTGATAACGATGACGTGCTCCGACCCAACCGCATCGACCTCAACAAGCCCCGTCGAGATTCGTAAGCCTGCACCTCTCTTCCTTCACCACCAGGAGTTGAGGAGCACCATCAATTCACTTGATTGGTTGTATACGCAACACAATTGAAGATGAAGTACATGACCATCGTAGCTACTCTTGAATTGATGTATATACATTGATTGGTTATCCAATTTTATCTACTATTTTTTTAATGACGAATGAGTGGATGCGATGAAGGAGAGAGGGTGAGAAGAAGAGACGTCGTGTGGCGGGTAGCGGGTGAGAATTGTCTACCCGGCAATCAGGGATATCTGGCAAGGGCCGCAAAGTGAAATCCATGACGAGATGAACATAGGGATGGCAATGGGTACCCATTACCCGTGTACCCTGCGGTTAAAAACCCTATTAGAGTAAGGGTATGGGACAAAAATTTATCCATGGATATATAAATAGGGAAACGTTAAACCCATCAGGTAGAGCGGGTACGGGTTTGAGATCATATAACCCATACCCACGTACCCATGTGCCCATATAAAATTCATATGAACTCAAGATTATCTCTATGTGAACTCAAAATATATGGCAATGTGATGATGTTTTTATGTGTTATTGTTTATGAGAAAGTGGCGTTGTTTATTAAATATGTTGTTGTTTATGATGCGTTCTTGTTTAAATTGTGTGTTGTTGTTATAATCTATTATTGTTTATAGGTTATAATTATATGTTATTTTTTATGACTGAGTTGTTCAAATTGATGCTTTGCAAACATGGGTAATTTTACCCACGGGTACCCATCCACCCCGTCGGGCAGCGAGTATGGGAAAAAATTATACCCATTGACAAGTATAGTAAGGGAAATGGGTAAACTCAGAAGGGACGGGTAAGGGTATGGTGTGGCTCCACCCGTACCCAAACCCTGCGGGTGCCATCCCTAGATGAACACCACCATGACATCATCATGTATGTGGTCCGGGTACCTATGTTTCCTTAGTCCTGCTAGGAAATTTTTCAGATTATCCTGGTTACAAGTTAAGATTGTTTGTAGAGTAATCTGTGCAGCAATAGTGTGTGCACATTCTGTATAAAATGCATAGGCGTAGTTTTTCTTAACCGGCTTGTTGCACATTCTTGTATCGATGCGTAAGGTCAAAATTATTGGTTCTAGCTGAAATATATTCCCTCTACATTTTACACTGAGGGAGATTCGGGAGAGAAGTGAGGTGCATAAGTATAACAACAATGCACGCAAGATACCAGAGTGCAGGCTTCAACTTCCAGTCGTTGTGGCCATCATGCACTCTTATTTCATAATCTATCATGCATGCTTTATATTTCCGAATGCATTTGATTTAGCTTAGCCGACCATCCATCCCAGATGCTAATAAATTGTGTAACTACCTAAGTTCCTTTTTGAATGTGCAGAAATAGCGTCGGTTGCAAAGATGGATTATGTTTTACATGTTAACCATAGAATCGACAAAATAAGCTATTTTGCCAAAGAACTACTTGTCAAGTATGGTATTTAAGCTCAAGGCTACTAACTCAACGAGGTGTATTAAGGCTTTAAATTTGGAGGTACTCTGATTTTCCATATACAGAAATGTATTTGACACCTCTAAGCATCTAGAAATCTTGCATTAGGTATATAACATTTGCCTTCCCAAAATTTTCCTAGAACATGAGACGGTGGGACTCTTGAGATAAATTGTTTAATAGTGAATGTTGTTATATTTATGCAATCTGGATGATATTAAAAATTTCTTATTTCCCTTTTTACGCTAATATGGTTAAGATCTCACAATCAAAGCCTATATAAAGGAGCAGATGTGCGTACTCATAGGTCAATCGAATTAGTCATCGTTTCCTTCTAAAATCACTCATCTTCCAATCCGAAGAGGGCAGCCAACTGATATGAAAGGCCTTGCCCTTACTCCAGCGAAGTGCCGGAGACGCTGCTGCAATTCGTCATCAACTTCGGAATGTACATCCTCTACCGAGATGGCCTCTCCAGTTGAAGGTATAATGAACTCCTTTCACTAATTTCCGCATCAGATCAAATTGTTTCATGTGTATTAGATAAGACCCATTAGCAGTCATTAAATAAACAGTTTTGCTAGAACTCATCTAGATGAGATATAATTTGATTTCATTCACCTTTCATAGCCATTGGATGTGATGTTATAAGATATGTGTATGCTGATGTGGGTTGTATATGTTCTTGTTTTATAGGTGAATGAGACCAAATTATATCTCATCTAAATAAATTCTAGGTACTAAAGAAAAGAGCAGCCTGGTGCACGCATTTTTTTAGAACGAAGATGTCAAAGGCATCCGGCTTAAAATTAATAAAGCCCACAACAAAAACAGCGTGTCCATAAGAGGTAGCATACAACCCGAAGACCAAACACAACATAAAAGGAGCCGGCCTAAGAAGGCAAAGTGCGTCATGGCGTATCCAGCCAACAAACGAGCGCGCAGGCTCGGGGAAACTTGTTCTAACACTATGTGGATCATAACTTTGTGATCGTCAGGTCACATCTAACGGCACCAAAAGTATATAGCTCCTATTGGTCATATAAATGGTTCAGATAAAATGCATCTTCTAGGGACGTCTCAAGTCCAGAATACGTGGGAAGAATAGAGTGCGGCGTGAGAGCGGTCACTGCTGGGCCGCCCTGTTCCTCCACGCTATATACATGCTCCACGTCCTCGGTTGCAGCAATCATCACATTCGTTCCCCCAGCCTCCGGGTCCGGCCGGTAGAACATCACCACATCGGTGGAGAGCGTCACGGACTCAGGTAACGCATGTTCGTGTATAATCGGGGGGTTTAGGGCCCATGTCCCATCCTGCGCCGCCGTCAGCCTGCCCCACAACTCTGACCGCGGCCATGGTAACGGCAAGACGTTTTTTGGGCCTTGGTCGTCAAGCTCGGGCAGCGACCAGAACAGCGCGCGGTAAGGACCGCCGTCGTAAAAGGACGGCGTTCCCGCTTCCGGATGTCCGCAGGTGAAGGGGAGCTGTTGGTCGGCGTCAATGGTGGCGCCGTGCTCGGAGTCACTTTGCAAGGACGGCCGGATGTGCACTATGAGCTCGTAGCCGACGCATTCTGGCACAAAGACGTGGCCTTCGGGCACCGGGATGAATCTCCACGGCTTGTGTGGTTCCGTTGCTTCGTCTTGCTGGTCAGGTATCGGTGCATCCTCCAGGTCATCACTAATGCTGGGAAACTCCTGATCCTGCTATGAGGTGATCACGATTCACGAGCGAAGCAAGCTCAAAGTACAACCAAGTAACGGTAGAAGTAGCATGCGTGCTGTGCTAAAGTCATCGTGCACACCGACTTTCTGATGTCTTCCATTGTGTGTAAAAATTAGAGGGAACAGCGTGGTATCCTTACCATGGTTTCACCTTGCGATGGCTGGAGATCATCTTCCACTGCGATAATGAATTCAGAGTTTGGCGTGCCGGCGGCTTTGGTGACTTTGTTGGCCATCAACTTTATTTCATCGGAAGTATTGGACAATATACTTGCTATTTTTTATTATTATTATTTTTTTAGAAAAGGGGTATTCCCCGACCTCTGCATCAAACTGATGCATACGGCCATCTTATTAATAAACAAGGTCAAGGTCTCCAAGAATGCGAAACAAAGTTACAAAATGCTCAAACTGAGCTAGAACAAAACGCGAGGACACCACATTCGGATGCGTTAATGTAAACAGGACCTAAACACAATATACTTGCTATGCTGTTCATCATTTCGTTGTTGTGTTTTTCTTGGTTCTCTAAATACAGGCAACCGATCAGAAACTTAGGGAATGTTTCTTTGTTCCTCTTAGAGACTTTTTAACCAAACAAAAGGGACTACTAGGATTAAAAGTTGCTTTTTGGGACTAAATGAAGAAGACTCTCAAGGAGAGTCTTTTTTAGGACTTCTCCAACAATGTCCCTCCTGCATTCATTGCCTCGCCGTCTCATGGTGTCGTTTAATAGGGATAACATATGGTGGCGTAAATATGCAATAATTCGGATATACAGTTGATGGATTTAACGTACTCCAGAAATAATGATTAATTTCTGGCGACACTTACGGATAATTTGCTCCATGCGTGTTAGCTTCGCCTCCGTCTCGTGGAGGTGCATCGCAAGGTCCCTGCTGGTGGTGAAGGACGAGAGGAGGACCGCCGCGTGAAGGCACAACGCGACGGCGAGCGCCACGTGTATGGCTCTCCGGTCAATGGGAACGATGAGAAGGTGGCGCCAGCGGGCGTCGGCGGCACCCACCAATCGATGTCCGGCGAGCAGGTAGGCCACGACGGTGGCGAGGCAGGCGGCGAGCAGCCCGGAGTTGTCCATGAGCGCTACCTTAGCTTAGCTGGCTTGTACGATCAGCCCGATGCGTAGATACGATCGATGTCAGGATCCGCGCGCGGCTCCTGGGCTGCTTTTACCGGCTTGTTTCTTTAGTTGCCGGATGAATTACGATCCAACTCCTCCTGTTCATCCGACGGGTTAAACTTGATATGGCACGCCAACGACTGATTGATAATAGTTGGACTCTTCTTCTTTTGTCTGGAGATAGAGGGAAACCCTACCTTTCCACGACAAGGACTGATTGATAGTTGGACTCTTTTTAATTTTTGTGAACATTTGTTAAAATTGTGATTCTTTTTTTAGAAATTCTGAAAGAAAATCAAATTTGTGCATTTTTTTTTCAAATCATGAACTTCTTCAAATTTGTGAACTTCTTTAAATCCATGAACATTTTTTCCTTTTTCAAACTATGAACATTTTTTAAATTCATGATTTCTTTTCCAAATTAATGAACTGGTTTAAATCCGCGTCTATAAAAACCGGAAGTCGGTTTTGTTCATGAACCAATAGTTGTTCGCCTTTTAATCTAAAAAATTGGTGTTCATTTTAGCCGAGACCGAGAAAGAGCTATTGGGTCATGGCCCGTCTATCGTCCACGGGAGCGCCAACGGGGATTCATGCGCCTGAGAAGCGCGCGAGGTATCTTCGGGACCTCCTATAGCATTTTTATTTTTTTTTGAGGATCCGGGACCTCCTATAGCAAATCCCTATTTGCCGCGCGTTGCGGCAAATTGTCGCCGTATCGCAGAGAGGGAAGGGCACCAGCGAAGCTACTGGGCCGGCCCATTCGACCAGTTCGTTCGTCCCAGTTCGGAACCTTTTTTCACCTCCTGATTTTAGTTTCTCTTTTTTACTGTTTCCTTTTTCTTCTGTTCCCTTTTCTTTTCCTTTTTTCCGTTTTCAAGTTTATTTTAATTTTTTCAAAATAATATTAGGCAATTTCAAATATTGTTCAGAATTCAAAATTTCCATCCTATTTTCAAATTATGTTGACATTTTTAAAAAATGTATGCTAATTTGAAAAAATGCTTGTAATTTTTAAATAAACTGTGATTTCTGAAGATTTTGTTTGAGATTCACGGAAAATGTTCGAAAATAACAAAATTTAAAAAATGTTCTCGTTTTCAAAATTTGTTCACATATTAAAAAATGTTCTTGTTCTTCAAAAATTTAAAAAAATGTTTGCATTTAGAGTATTTGTTAACTTTCTCACAAATTGTTCACAGATCTAAAATAATGTTCACCTTTTCCCTTTCTCAAACATTGTTCTTTTTTACAAAAAATGTTTGGCCCTTACAAATTTTGTTCATTTTTACATTTGTTTCCCCTTTTTCCACATTTTGTTCATAAACTGTTATAAAGTAATTTAAAAATTTGTTCGCTTCATCTCAGAAAATGTTAGGTAAATCCATAAATGTTCGCTCCGTTTCAGAAAATGCCCGATAAATCAAGAAATGTTCACATTATTAAAAAATTACAAAAAAACATATATTTTTCAAAAAAAGTTCCCATTTCAAACATTTGTTCACAGATTCAAAAAATGTTTACACATTTAAATTTTGTTCACAAATAAAAAATGTTTGGGAATTTCATAAAAAATGTTTTTGTTTCCAAATTTTGTTCAAAAATTCAAACATCTTCTGGAATTTCAAAAATTATTACCATGTTGCAAATGTGTTCGCAAATTCAAAAGCATATTTTCGTTTTCAAAATTTGTTCACATATTCAAAAAAAATAGTTTAATTTGTTGATAAATTCAAAATGTGTTCGCATGTTTAGTTCCCAAATTCTAAAGTATTTGGAATTTCAAAAAATGTTCTTGTTTTCCAAATATGTTCACATATTCTAAGAAAGCTACAGTTTTCATAATTTGTCCACAAATTTAATAAAATGTTCACGTTTTAGAAATTAGTTCACAAATTCAAAATGTGCTCATCTTTTTTGAAAACAGTTTGGTTTTGAAAAAAAATATAACCTTTTCAATTTTGTTATTTGTTTTGGAAAAGATGTTTTGCGTTTACAAAAAGTAGTTCATAATTTAGAAAATATTCTCGTATTCAATTTTTTGTTCCTACTTGATTTTAGTTTCTATTCAGTTCCCAAATAATGTTTGTGTTTCAAAAAGTTTTTTCCTTTTTACGCTTAAAATTTTAATAGAAGTTTTAATATGTAATTGTGTGCAATAAACCTCAGTTACTACAGTGGCTATGGACTCTTCAGGTTCTTTAACGCTGGCACTGCAATTTTGTAGAGTAGCTTACTTGTCGACTTCAAAATAGAGTTGCCGACCGGTTGGCCGCACCGAGCGTGCCACGGCTGTTTGGCCTGGCTCGGTTCCACCATGTATCGAGAATTTGTGGCCTCTCGACTGTAACTCTATTCCTATGCAATAAACTCCCTTTATCCCCGCAAAAAAAAAAAGCTTGCTTGTTGCAGTGGTGAGCGTGCGGTGCGCATCTACAGCAATTCACGGGTTCGATTCCTGGTTACGCTCTTTATAATTTTTGCGATTTTTCATTCTGCGGAGGAGGGCTAGTGGGCCGGCCTAGGTGATACATCTCCTGTGCGAAACTTCGACTCTTTGCCGCAATAAGCGGCGCATAGGAGGTCTCCCTCCGATACGCCACACTTTGCGGCAAATGGACGCTCCTTCGCACATGATACACACCGACTGGGCCGGCCCATTGCGGACGCCTGTGGGTGCATGCAGCGAGTGGGCGCGATGGGAAGCTCCCATTGGTAATGTAGCGCAACAAAAAAAATCACAAAAAAGCAGAGGACCTCTCATTAATGAATTGTTTATCGATAGCCATGGAAGTAGATGATTGTAAGTGACTGATTCGCGGCGCTAATATCTAAGAACTAACCACGGTGCAACTGAACAAAAATTGATTTTATTCGAACAATTCTTGGTAATTGTAAAACTAAAATAAAAAGTGAGTAATGTTTCAAAGTCCAAACATTTTTTGAACAACGCGTTTTTTTAATTCCGTTTTTTAAAGAACATCTTAAAATTATCAACAATTTTTGAAATCCCAAACATTTTTCCCAATCGTGAACAAGTTTTGAACATGCGAACTTTTTTTAATAAACACGAACAAATTATGAAAAAGGTTACTATTTTTTGAAATTTTGAACAATTTTGAAATTCTCAAAAATATCAAACCTACACATTTACTGACATTCTTGAATCTTCTCGAATCTGCGGACAAATTTGAAAAACAGGAACGTTTTTTGAATTCTAAACAAAATGAAATCATGAACATTTTTGGAAGACTCCCAAACATATTTTGATCGAGTGAGCAAATTTCAAAAAACATGAACATTTTTTAAACGTAAAATATTTTTTCTAAATTTGTGAACAAATTTTAAACGAAATTCGAATTCAAGCTTTTTCGGAAAGAAAAATAAATTTGAATAAGCAAAGGAAAAGAATAGAAAACGAAACAGAAAAAAAGAAACCTAAAACTTGAAAAGGAATAAAGAAGAAAAGAAACGGAAAAAAGGGAAATCTAAAAAGCCGAAAAACCAGTAAAACCGGTTTGGGAAGGTTTAACCTGCTAGAAGTAAATCAAATTATTGTTTCTGGTAAAACCAATAAATCCCAAAAGCAGGATCTTCTAGCACGATAATCCTCCTAGAAGTGGGCCGACCTATGTCGCTCCCTCGCACATGTTCTCTGTGTGTTTCAACAACAGTTTGTGGTAGTAAGCGTCGAATAGGATATTCTGACATCTCCCTATATGGCTTAAGGCGCCGGTTGGAGTTCATTCTACAAACCGGAGCACTCTGCATCAGCTCTGGGTCATCTCATTTTACGGTTTTTTTCCTGTTTTGTAACACTCAAAAAAGGTCTGGCAGTGGGGGCGTCAGGGATCGAACCCGCACATGTTCTTTGCGTTTCAAGGACAGTTTGTCGCAGTAAGCGTCGAATAGGATATTCTAGCATCTCCTATATGGTTTAAGGCGCCGGTTGGAGTTCATTCTGCAAACGGGCGCACACTATGCCTCAGCTTTGGGCGGCTCATTTTACGTTATGTTTTCTGTTTTGTAACACTCTACAAAGGTGTAGCGGTGGGGCGTCAGGGATCAAACCTGCACCTGCTACTTGTGCGTTTCAACTTTCAACGACAGTTTGTCGCAGTAAGCGTCACATAGGATATTACGGGATCTCCTATATGACGCTTAAGGCGCCGGTTGCAGTTAATTTTGCAAACTGGTGCGCACTCCACCTTAGCTCTGGGCCGGTCCATTTAACATTTTTTATGTTTTCTAAAACTCAAAAAAGTGTGGCATTGGGGGGGCGTTTTTTTATCAAACCCGCGACCTCTTCGCTATAAGTGATCTGCGCCAACCACTACACCATCACGACGCTTGTGTATAGCTACTTCCTTTATTATATCTCTTCGTATAGGAAATGCCCCTTGTGTTTTCTTTTTTATTTTTTTATTTTTTCATGTTTACTTTTAATTTTCTTAAATTCGTGGAAAAGATCAAATGAAAGTTTTTTAAAAAGTTAGATGATTGTTTTTTCAAATTTGATGAACTTTCTTCAAAACAATGATTTTTTTTCGTTACTGGTGAACTTTTTTTAGAAAGCGATGATTTTTTTAAATTTGTGTTTTCCCCAAATTCAAACAACTTTTTTTAAAATTTGTGAATATTTTTCAAAACCGATGAACATGTTTTCAATATTGATGAACTTTTTTCAAATTTACGCCTTTTCAAATTTGTGATTATTTTTATTTTGGTTTATTCAAAATTTTAAAATTTTCTTTAAAAGTCAACGGTCAACTATTTGACTGGCCAACGTTCAACCAGTACCAGCGACGGTTGAACCAGGCGACCGAGGGGCGTTCGAGCGAGCTGATGTTAGATGGGCTGGCCCATAGCGCGTGGGCATGAGCGCCAGCTCAGTGAGATTGCTGGCGCCACAAGCGACGATTAGGGCATGTACAATGGTTCTATCTTAAGAGTGCCATGTAGGATAAATGATGAGGTGGAGGAGAGAGAAATCATAAAAGAAGGCTTGTCTTCTCTTATTTAAGAGAAGACAAGAGATGATCTCTTAGGGCATGTACAATGGTTGATAAGGGCATGTACAATGGTTCTAGCTTAAGGATGCCACGTAAGATAAATGATGAAGTGGAGGAGAGAGAAATCATAAGAGAAGGCTTGTCTTATCTTATTTAAGAGAAGACAAGAGATGATAGCTTAGCACAATTTGTCTCACCATATTTTTAGGAATAACTAATTATTGAAGATAAGGCTAAGAGATGACCCATTGTAGACTTGTTTTTTTGTCATCTCTAATTTACATGCAAAACTTAAGATAAGACTATCTTATCAACCATTGTACATGCCCTAAGGTAGTCTTACCTTAAATCTTGCATGCAATTTAGAGATGACAAAAAAATATGTCTACAATGGGTCATCTCTTAGCCTTATCTTCAATAACTAGTTATTCCTAAAAACATGATGAGACATATTGTGCTAAGAGATCATCTATTGCCTTCTCTTAATTAAGAGAAGACAAGTCTTCTCTTATCATTTCTCTCTCCTTCACCTCATCATTTATCCTACGTGGCATTGCTAAGCTAGAACCATTGTACATGGGCTTAGCATAATTTGTCTCACCATGTTTTTAGGAACAACTAATTATTGAAGATAAGGCTAAGAGATGATCCATTGTAGACATATTTTTTTCTGATCTCTAATTTAGATGCAAAATTTAAGATAAGATCTTATACATCCCGACCTCCCGTTTTTGTCGCTGATCGATTCTCTTTCGCAGGCAGCGTCAGCGTGGACTGGCACAGCGCATGTTCTTCGTTCTCCTTCGGCAGTTTCCTGCATCAATACTCCCGCGCCGCGGCCACGCTCTCCCCTCCCTTTCCAAGATGCTTCCTTTTCCCCTTCAAAAGACGACGCACCACAGCCTTGCATCCTCGTCATCTTCGCCTGGACCCCTTCCTCTCTCTCGGGATCGGTCGCTCCACACCACCTCCGTCTCCGTCTCCGCCAACCAGGGCGCGGGATCCCTCGGCTAGAATTGTGAAGCTGCAGATCGAGGTATCCCACAATTCCCTTCTGGCCGCGATTAATTCGTTCTGTCAGTACCCGCCAAGTGATTAATTTCGGTTGTGGGCGTGGCCGGGGGAATCGTGGATCTCCAACGAATTGTTTCGAGATCACGCCCCGCTTCATCTGTCCGCGGTAGATCCCGCTTTTCCGTTCAGGGCGCAGTGGCTTCGCTTGTGTGGATCGCTCAGTGTTGTACTGTTGCTATAGATGGCCTAGTTCTTCAGACAACGAAGCTGGGAACAAGGATAGATACACTCCTTAGTCTACGCCAGTATCTCACGATCTGCGCCCCTCGAGTGCAACAGCCATAGCCTCCATTTGGTCATGTTGTAATGAGCTTACATGGCCCTTGATTTGCATTATTAATTTAATTTCATGCCGCAGACGGCACCTGCGAGCGATGGATGCATCTTAGAACATCATTTCCTGCAGTACTGTAGTTCATCGTTCCATTTATCTTATGTCGCTCACTGGGCATGCCTCTTTTATGAGGTCCCTACATAATAACCATTGGACTGGATTCATGAGTTAACATGGTGAATCGTTTAAACAGTGTATCTATCTACTAGCATGAATTATGATTTTAGCTCCTTCAATTATCTCTGAAGGTTGGTAGTATACATTATTTTGACACATGGAAGATGCGATATCGCCGTAATAACATGTTTATTTCTACATCCCGATTGATTGCAGTTATTACTGATTGATCTTATAAATCTGGCCGTTCATAAGCTTATAATGCAGTTGATCAGTTAATGGTATTCTTGTGGATTATATTATGGTTCAGAAAAACCATAGTACTAGTTCTTTACTTGACTTCCTTATTATGCTGACTCCAGTCTTTTTCTTGGCATTGCCAGAAGTGAGCCATGGCGAAGATCAAGCCGAGAGCACTGCTGGCACAGAGCAAGCAGAAGAAGAGCCCAACTAAAATCGGCCCAACAATGATTGCCTACATCGTCCTCGGTGTTCTAGTGGTGTCCTCACTCTACGCATACAAGTACTGGATGAGCAAAGGACCAGCTGGAGCAGAAAGTGTTGCTGGGAACTAAGCCCCAGCAAAGTGTGGAATGATTGATTTTTGTTGTTGTGTGTATCATCTTGTTGGCTAATTTCCGTTGTTGTACTCCAGTAAATGGAACGTAGACAGATTTATTTTTTTGCCATGTTTTGTTCTT
>LR738711.1:263734602-263752058 GCA_902687465.1 Secale cereale | reverse complement strand
GTACATTGTATTAATACTTGCTACTATGGCACATTCTTTTCTTTGACTTTATATTTTTCTCTCCTGGATGATCTTGCTGGAATGATTGATATCCATGGCAGTTGTGGTTGTTTAACTGTTTTTATGGTTTACTGGCTTGGAACTGAGCACTGTTGCTGCTCAAGCAAAGCAAAAGTTGTTTATGAATTGCTTCATGATTCTGCATCCGCTAATTATTCTGCTTGCTATGCTCATTTAGTCATTATTAGTAGTATTCTCAACCGTGTCGCTGTTGAACAGAAAAGGCAAATCACATGAAAGTACACACATAATGGACGCATGGTACCCCCCGCTGCAAGGTGGGTTCGGTCGGTTGTTGCGCCGTTCCCATCAGAATTCAGATCAGCAGATGAATGTCTCCTTCTCTGCCCTGTTGCACCATCTTATTGGGACCTTTTCAATCGCTATAGCAGCCGAGAATATCGAAACGTTCATGACAGTTCTTACTACCTTTAAAAATGTACTCACTTTCTTCCCAAAATAAATAACTCAACTTTGTACTAACTTTATTGGAACGAGGGAGTAGTATTACTGCCTGAACTGTAATGTGCCTGAAGTTTCGAAGAAAAGAATAAGGGGGGGAAACTAACCATTGCTTAGTTTTGCCATGTCCACACGTTACACGTATCCGTGAAAACAACACGCGTTGATGAGACGAGACTTGGGAGTTTGGGAGTAACCCAATCCGATCTCGGGCCGATGACTGGCTAGGCGATGACCACAACATGTGTGACTGCGACCCTTCTCCCTTCCCTGGCAGCTACCGATGTTTGGTGCACCCAACTCGAGCCAGTAGGATACGTTTTCCTAACACCACTTTTCTGCCGGTTTTTTCTACTCTTTACAGTTAAAAAAGAAAATCTCACTGGAAAGAAATTTCTTGTTGTCTGCACACTTCTATTTTAGACTCATCATCACTATTTTCTTTTCTTTTTTAGGCCTAAATTTTGCGTTCACAAAATGAAAATTGACTCGGTCTTCAGTAAACACGTGGTAGCATGTCCGTACGCAATAAGACAATTATTAATTAAGAAAAACAAAAGGTGTTTGGCTTCCGTTTCGAAAAACAAAGGGTGTTTGGCCGTAATGAATTGAAACGCACTCCCTGCTCTCATATATACTCCCTCCGTTCCTAAATATAAGTCTTTTTAGACATTTCAAATGGAATACAACATACGGATGTATGTAGACATATTTTAGAGTGTAGATTCACTCATTTTGCTCCGTATATAGTCATTTGGTGGAATCTCTACAAAAACCTATATTTGGGAACGGAGGGAGTATATAGTATAAATAATCTTGCACCGGCCGATCGGCCGTCGCTCTCGGCCGTTTCCGGCGTCGATCCGCGGTAGGAGTCTCGATCGGTCCGACCTCTCTATCCCAACGTTAATGATAGCCCGAATACTAGTTGCAAAATTAACCTGACCAGAGAACGCGCGCATGCTGGCTGGCATAGCCGATGGGTATCGCCATCGGGGCTGGTGATTGGTCCACGCATCTCGCAATCGCCAACCCAGAGGATAGACACCCGGTGGTCAGCTTGACAGGGCCACGGACAGCATTTTGTAAAAACGGGTTTGCTATTTTGCTATTTTATTACATCTACTCTCTTTGTTCCTAAATATTTGTCTTTCTAGAGATTTCAACAAGTGACTACATACGGAGCAAAATGAGTGAATCTACACTCTAAAATATGTCTATATACATCCGTATGTGATAGTTCATTTGAAATCCTAAAAAAACAAATATTTAGGATCGGAGGGAGTAGATGTGAAATATACGTTCTCATCTTTAAAATTCATGAAAGACTTTTAACAAAATCAAGGATAAATGCGTTAGATATAAAATAATATCTCAAATCTAGATATGAAATATACAAACCCTTTAAAAATAATGGTCATTCGGCACACGGCCACGGCGGTAAGATCTCGCCGTCGATGGCCAGCTTGATGATCAACTCTTTTTTCTTTTCTTTTTAGAATCGCTTGATGCTAAACCTAGTCAGTGGAAACGACAACCAGACACATGGTGGCCTGCGTCACCACAAAGCTGCTGCTAGCTAGCCGACGCGCCGGTCAAATGTGCCAGCCTGCCTGTAGTCATAGCTTCGCCCAGCTATGACTGTTCGTTGAACGATTAAAATATGTTTCTTACATAACTATGTAGTATTAGATCACACTAGAACGATTAAAATATGTTTCTTACTCCTTCAGTTTTTATTTACTTCACATATTAGTTTTGGTCAAAGTCAAGCTTTACAAACTTTAACAAAGTTTATAGACAAAAATATTAACAAAGTTTACGGCGGCTGTCCTTCTTGATCCTCCTTCCTGGTGGGTTGAGCCCCATGACACTTGCATCTCTGCTGGTCTCGGTTCGTCTCGCTGTCGAATCCGGAGCAGTCGGAGGTTTGGTGGTATAGGTTGGGGACCGGAGGAAACTTTGGCCGTCTGGTCCGGCCCGGCATCGGCGGCGTCCCACGACGCCGTTACCCTCCTTGGAGGCGAAGCCGAGGTCCCTCCTATCCACATCCGAACCCCTTCCGGACGAAAGTCTAAAATTCAGTCTGGATTGGGCGGCGGCGGCGCCCTGCGCGTCGTAACCTCCATGGAGGCGCCGTCTTGGGAGGCTCAGGTCGGGCAAGAGATGTTATGGGTGTTGGGCGTTGCGTAGCTCCAGCAGCGGCGACGGCGTGAGCTCCAGGGGAAACCCTTGATCTGGGTCTACCGGATCTGACGATGATGGCACCTTCGATGTCGTGTCCCTCCTGGGGGCATCGTTTTGGAGCACGCGCTGGCTGGAGGGGACAAGAGGAGGAGCGGTGTTACATCTACCGCGAGGCCGACGGCGGATCCTGGCGGCATGGTGTCGCGGAGGTTCGGCGATGGGCGCGTCTGGAGATGAACTCGCGCAGGAGGAGGAAGTTGTCTAGCGTCATGGTGGCGTTGATGGCAGAGAAGCCTACCAAGGTTGGTGCAACAGTTTTGCTCTGAGGATGGACCGAGGGATGATGGAGGTGTCGGCCCTTGCAGCGTGCGGTGCTCACTGGGAGTGTGCCTGAACCGGTGTGGGACCCAATCCAGGTAGTGGCATGGAGGGGACACCCGGCTTTAGATGTTAGGCTTTAGTGCGATGTCTGTTTGGTATTAGGCCCGGACATTCGGCACGCCTTCATCAAAGGGATAGGAATAGCAACGGTGTTGCCAAGATGGTGGCTTCAGGCTTGTTGATGTATCACCTTGTATGGCTTTGTGAATAATTAATAATATGGCTGCATGCATCGTCTAGATGCAGAGGCCGGAGGTACATCCTCCTTTTCTAAAAAAAAAAAAAAATATTGACATGTACAATAACAAATCAATATCATTAGATTCGTTGTTGAATGTACTTCCACGTCATATAGATTTGTTACGTTAAATATTTATATTCATTTCTATAAAGTTGGTCAAACTTTACATAGTTTGACTTTAGTCAACTCTAATATGCGGAGTAAATAAAAACGGAGGTAGTACATAACTATATGTATTACTCCCTTCGTTTCTAAATATTTGTCTTTCTAGACATTTCAACAAGTGACTACATACGAAGCAAAATGAGTGAATCTACACTCTAAAATATGTATACATACATTCGTATGTTGTAACAATTTGAAATGTCTAGAAAGACAAATATTTGAAAACGAAGAGAGTAGATCACACTAAAATAATTCCAATCCCCGAATGTTTTGCAAGAAACGTCCTCAACTGGCACGCCGTTGGTCAATTCACTCCCTTGCGTAGGCTTTTCCAAACAAAGTTTGTGTGGTAGTAGAGTAGTACGACAACAACCATGCCGGTTGAGAACACGTTTGCAAATGCTTACGATCTAAGCTTAATTTGCCATTCCTTGAGAAACTTCAGCTTACGATCAGTTGATGAACCTCGGTAGTATTTTCGGAATTATTTATGCTACCGGGTTTGTTGACAGTAGCATGTGACCGTGGAGGAGCCCTCAGATGTTCTGTTCCTCACCTCATGTTACCTCCGTGTACGTAAGGCCAACTCCAGCGCACGACCATATCCGGATATCCGATTTGCTCGGATTCTGTCTATTTGGATAGGGCAATGGAATTGTGTCCGGGCCTATTCTGGGATATGGTGATTGTGCGTCCAACGCGCGGACGCAGTTCCGCCGCATCCTGTCTGCATGTATTTTATCTTTTAATCATAAATTTTCATCGATTTTTTATACATCAAAATACATCATAAAATTTTGAATAGAATAGCAAGTCCAAAGAAAACAAGAACCACAAGAAGACATTTTAAAAGATATCCAACTTCCATAAATGTTTCCTTGAGTTGGGTTAGTGTCTTCTCGATGCGCTCATTGTTGATTTACGGAGGCTCGATCTTGCATGCTTCTTTCTTCTTCCAGTCTAAAGAAGTAGAGGTTGCTTCCTCGAATCTAGTATCATCTCGAGCCTCTATTCTTCCAACATATGCACTAGTCTCATCTCTAGTATCTATTCTAGCTAAAAGTGCACAAACATCTATTAAATTACGCTCTATCAATAGATAAATGTATTATTCTTCCCAATACCAAAAATCACATCCGGTCTACACAATAAAAATTTCAGTTAGTACAACTAATCAAATCTGAGAGCACAACCTAAGCTAAAGTAGCACATACCCCATCGTTTGAGCACTTGACGAAAACCCATCCGGGATGTTTCGTCGCTGTAGACACACGGCGCAAGACCTTATTCGGGCAGTCGTCGCACTTTATGAGTGACAACGGTGAGCCGACGAGTCTTTGGCCAGCACCGAGCCCAGCCGACGGCGTTTTCATATCTGTCGGCGAACCACCGACGATGTAGATCCGAGCGGCTAGAGGCGGACTTCGTACCTGCATGCGGCCTTGCGTGTGGTCATGGCCCTCCGGCCCGATGCCCGATCAGTCCATGTCACGGCGCGACCTTCCGCAGTCGAGCGAGCTCACGCCCGACTAGATCCGCTGCAAATCCGGCCGTCGGGAGGGCAAGGTGGTCGTGGTAGGGTAGCTCGGAGGAGGCTGCGAGAACGCTTGGGGCGACCGCGCGTCCGAGCAGCGCAGCGGCGAGGGAGGAAGGGAGGCTGTGGTTTGGGAAGCTCGGTGATGGGGGTGGGTGGGGGTAGAAAAAAGGTGGCCTCTGTCACTGACGGGCGGGCCAGAAAAGAACAGGCGTGCGCGTCCGTTTCACCTCAAAGACGACCTAAATTTAGGTCGAAGATGGGTCAAAAGCGGATAGAAAACGGACAAAAGTTCGTTTACGCCCACGCGCTGGGCTGTCCGATGTGTCCATTTTACTCCAAACAGACTCACCGGACAGAACGGGGTCGTGTGGAGTTGGGCTAACACGGACGAGTTGTGAGTGCAGGGAATTATGGAGAATTATCAGAAAAAGAGGACACCGCGGGGGACCGAAGCCACTAGCCGATTTCCGAATTTCAGGTGAGCGTCACGCGCATCCTCACATGCTTCCAGTACGGCTCTCGAGCTCCAAAACCCGCTTTATTGAAAGGTGCACCTCCGCTCGCCTATTTTCTCTTGCGTGGTCTTTTCTTCTTACATCTATCCGTTGTCATGCACGAGAAGCAATTTAATTTCTACCATCTTCGCCGAGGGGGTTTGGCGAGCCACCGCCAGAAAAGAAAACCTAGCTTCCTTCCCTTCTCGCCGTCCTAAAAAAGGGTCGCCTGGCAAAGCCCTCGCGGCGCTGAACGCGGCCGAAAGGTCTTGTTCGCGAGGTATAGCTTGGTGGCAGAGATAAACTCAACCTCATGCTTGGATCCCGCCTGGGCCGCTTGATTCAGGTAGTCCATATGTTTTGGTTGGGATGACAAGGTGGATGCACCGTCGAGATGTAAGCTCAGAGGCAGCAACGAGTTTTGCTCACGGTGCACCACCGGTTGATGTAGAAGGAAGAAGACTTCGACACCATCAAGAAATGGGATGTATTTTTTGGGTAAACATATGTTTGTAAGGACATGTGATACTTAATATATATTTTCAGAAAACTTGTGTCGTTTCTGTGTGTAGTATGTACATGTACATGATTCTTTGATATGCAAACATTGAAAAGTTATGACCCCTAAAAATGTTGTGCGGACATTGAAGTCTTCGAAAGGTCCATTGAAGAATTGGAATCTACTATGTAGACTTTGGTTTACTAGTTTCTTAATTTTGCAATTGAGTCATACGGGGCAAACGATACTATTAGAGGGGGGCGGTTCCTAAGTGAAAGCCGGTTCTGGATGCTCATGACCTGCGAGGGGCACGGGGCTATTGCATTTCGTGATAAATAAGTGTCGAATCCAACAAGGAGTGAATAGAAAGACACTACCAACATTGCAAATACGTTGTCTATGTAGCGCATTCGCACCCAAACCGTGGAAGTCTGGTCACGTCGGAGACATCTTTATCTAATTTTGAGGCTTCATCGTTCGGCTCCTTCAAAATTATGTTAGGATCGGCTGGCTCATCCTCATCACCCGAAAAAACACAGAGACAAAACATATTTGTTTCAATGACATACCTAATCGCACCAACATTGATGTCTTCGGTCTGGAAATAATCTATTCCATTGATTGCTAGGAAAGCGAGAATAAAAGGTTTTTTTTTATTAAACTACAAGTTAGAACGTGGAAATAAACGAAGTTAGAACTTAAAGTAAGGAGGGAGTTTTGTAACTATATGACTGAATAGAGCAAAAGACGGTGTCGTAAACCTGGGAATTTGCTGGGCCGGGCCGGTTTTCGGGTCGGCCTGTCAAAGTCCGATGTACAAAGTCTAAGCCCGAGCTCAGCCCGGCCGAAAAAGCGCATATTTAAGCCTGAGCCCGGCCCAAGGAGACAAAATGGAACAATTCCGCCTGAGTTTTTCGGGTTGAGTTCGGGCTGGGTCGTCGGGCCAGGCTGCCCATTCCCAGGTTTAGTGTATAGGCTTCGGTCTCACTAGTACTAGCGGGCCATCTTAGTGGGAACGACATACTAGTACAATGTATACATGCAAGTGATAACAAGATCGCAAGAAAGGACGTCTCCCAAAATTACTTGCAACACGGATATATAGTAGGTCATGCCACAAAGACTAATTTTGCATACTAGATCATACATCAAGCTAGGACCGGATCACTCACTTAAACATAGATGAATAGACACACAGAGAGGAATGGTTCATTGATGTCATCAACACGTTCAATCTTACAAATTACAAGTGTGAAGATGGAGATAGAGAGGGAGATGTCTCTGGCACGCACGGCCTAGCCAGGACCGGCGCCCGATGACAACGGTAGTGATGGTGACTTGTAACGCCCCGGACACACCCATAGATGGTCGTTACTCCTGGCAGGATCTAAACTGGCCCCACATATCAATACTAGTCTTTTCTGCGCACTTTGTCCTCACTCGTGCGCACTCGGGAGCAACTTCCCGGTCGATCACCCATCCTGAAACTACTCCAAGCTGAGCACGCTTAACTTTGGAGTTCTATCCGAATGGGCTCCCGGAAAAGAAGGAATTCCTTATTGATATGAGTAGTCTATCATCCCTAATATGTCAGGCTATCACATACACCCCCACTCAGAGGAACCGACGTCCTCGTCGGGCCACATGAACGTTCCCTCTTGGCACAAACGTCTGTGCATCCAGTCCGATACATGTGCCATGCCGTGTGCCACGATGGGTCACAAACGTCATGAATAACATGACCGAGCACCTGTCCGCAAACATCCGCGTAACCGCAAGGGTCGGCTCTGATACCAACTTGTAATGCCCCGGACACACCCGCTGGTGGTTGTTACTCCTGGCGGGATCTAGACTGGCCTCACATATCAATACTAGTCTTTTCAGCGCACTTTGTCCTCACTCGTGCGCACCCGGGAGCAACTTCTCGGTCGGTCACCCATTCTGAAACTACTCCAAGCTGAGCACACTTAACTTTGGAGTTCTATCCGAATGGGCTCCCGGAAAAGAAGGAATTCCTTATTGATATGAGTAGTCTATCATCCCTAATATGCCAGGCTATCAGAATGGCGCCTGCTCCTCCTTGAGTGGCGTGATGTTGGAGGGAGAGGCATCCCCCAAGGGGGAGAGCCTCCCGCTGGCTGCCCTGAGTTGTGGCGGCTGATGATCGCTGAAGATGGCGGTTAGGGTCAGAGGTGTTTATGTAAGAGGCTTTCTCGGGTCTCCTGTGTTGATGTGGATCCTCTTCCTCCATCCAAGGGCTCTAGATGAGCCTTATCTTCATACAAATGCTTCCTTATTTTCAAAGGATCTCGTG
Organism: Secale cereale; assembly: GCA_902687465.1. NCBI lineage: Eukaryota > Viridiplantae > Streptophyta > Magnoliopsida > Poales > Poaceae > Secale > Secale cereale. Next base: position 263,743,718 of record LR738711.1, on the reverse strand, counting down.
GGAATAAACGACGATGCAATCGGTGAAGACTCTCATCTAGAGAGGCAACTTTCGGGCTTGATTTCCTTCTGTACGACCATGCATATGACCAATCACACTTGTATCGTATGTCGTCTTTTGCTCTGGTCCTCTTCGGTAAATCGTCGGTCATTTCTTCATACGTACTCAAAATTTGGCGTTCTTGGGCTCCTTGGATTCGTATGAATGACGTCGACCCATTTATGGTAAAAGAACTTGGCTTTGAGAACTTTAGGAAAATGGCCTTTTTCACTCTCCAAAACGAGTAAGTCTTGTACTGTAAGTCCTTTGTATTGATCTTGTCCTTGTCCTTTCATCGTGCTTGGCCCTAGATTGCTCCAATACACCTGACCACCTATAGACACAAGAAAACAAATTAAAATAATAAAAACTAAATAAAATACTAAATGTGCAACTCTCCCAGTGAAAAGTGCAAAAATCCAGTAACCACGCATAATGGACACATATTTGGTTCAATGGTACATAATATATGAAGAGAAGATGCAAAAAAAGTGAGGTTTAAAATGCTTAAAACATAGAGCAATCAACTTCCCCATGCCCAAAACTTCCTCGTGCTCGAGTAAGAAGGTTGACTACCAAAAGCTCATTGCTACCAACTCTAGAGCTTACATTGAACCAAACCCAAAAAAGTGATATACGTGTTCATTGTGCAAGCATGCAAAAGTTAACCAGCAAGGGAGTAATACAAGATACCCCCTTAGTTACATTTCCATGGAGGTTGGGAAGAAGGAAAATGCTTTTGTGGAGCCCAAATCCCCATTGCCAAAGGTTTAGAGAGAATGTCAAAATTATGTTACGAATACAACAATAACTACCATAGACAAAAGAAATCATGCACTAGCGATGGCTTAAAAAGCACCAACCCAATCCATAATGTACAATACCAAGATCGTTTGTCTATGTTATTCAACCGCTCAACTACCTATGCAGCACTAACTGCAAGCCTGTGCCTCACACTTAAGGGGGAAATATAAAATGGGTAGGGTTAGAAGAAGTCAAAAAAAAAGTCTCGCGTCAACGCAGCTGACCACTAGGCAATGGAGAAGGCCTTACGATCGATGTCAACACAAGGATTAGGGATGGCCATGCGACTAGGATGCACATAAAGCTATGAATATATGAAAGCTCTCATATGGACTGAGTGGGGGGTGTATCCAACTTGCTTACTCATGAAGACCTCGAACATTTGAGGATGCTCGTCATCGGAATATACAAGCCAAGTTCTTTAGTATAGGTTCCCCATTAGTATGAAACATGAAGCCCATGAAACTTTCTACTTGATAATGCATGAAGTGGTGCTACTTCGAAGCACAAGTGTATAGTGAAAGGGATAATGGCGTTGCTCCTTCTCGCTTCCTCGCTTTTTTCTCTTTTTCTTAATTTTCTTTTCTTTTTTGGGGCACCTCCGTGGTGCATCTTTTATTTTGTCTCTCTCGCCATCTTTTTTTGGGTAGAAGCAACACCCTATAAAGATGAATGATACACTTTACAGTGACTCACTTCAACTGAATGTAATCACAACTAAAAACTAAAAACATGAGAGAAACTCCATATGATGAATGCCTCACGCAGTGTACTTGTATGTGCGATGATCCAACTTAGCATAGACATCCAAAACAGACAAGCCACAAAAATATCGAGCTAGCCATACTATGATCATATAAGACAAATGAAAAAAAATATCTTTAATCATGTAATGTAATATGATGGTAGTGCATGGCGATATGCCCGGGATGGATAGGTAGGTATGGTGGATGTTTTGTGGAGATGTGGTGTTTCACGTGTAGGGGAACAAAAGAAAGTCCTCCCACGGGTTTGGATGTACCTGCGTAGTATGCGCTAAGTCTCAATGTGGGAGTGGGCAATGCACGATACTGTAGGGGCTAGAAAATAAGATTAACTGAACTGCAAAAGGCTTTGAACTTGCTGCACCTCCGATGGTGTGTGAGCAGGGCTGGTCCTGACATGGCTGGGGCCCGGTGCAAGCGAAAAATGGGGCCCTTATAGTTGTAATATGAACAAGTGTACGTATCACTTGAAGCAATATATATATAAATTCATCTGCTAACTATCTCCCGTTTTATAACAAGTTTAAAGCTTGCCACACAAGCAATAACTTAAAGCTTAAATTCGAAACAAAAGCACCTAAAGGATGGATAATGGACTGGTGAATGGTGACGCCGCCATGAGTAATAGTATATCCATCAACGATTTTAGTACTGCTCGTTTCTTTAGTTGGTCTAACCCTTATGGTTCCTCAACCCCCTTTTGTCTCTCACAAATGGTCAAACCTATAGGGAATTCATAACAGAAAGAAATAAAGAACCAGAACATGAAACGATGGGGACAAATCAGAACGGATAAAGAAACCTGAGTATATAAAAGAGGATTTGTTGCCAACATTTGCAAAGTTATAGAGAAATTTGTAGGGAATCAACGAATCGGGATTTCCTCCTGATCTCTATTACCTACATCAAGACGGTCGAAATTCATGACAGGTGGGCATTGCGCTGTTGTCCAAGGCCTAAAACGTTTTTATCGAGGGATGGAGATCGGGAAACGAGAAACGAGAACATAAGTGGAGAAGACGAGGGAGATGGTGGCACTGGTGATGGCTCGCTGACTAAGTCATTGTACGCATCGAGAGATAAAGGCGTGTAGGTGCTAGTGGGCTTTTACTATCAGATCTACTTTTTCCGTAAGAGGGAATGGGCCTAGAGCTTACTAATGCCTACTCCACGCCCCACCGCCCGGAAATTTGGGACCCTGTGCAGTTGCACCAGCTGCACACCCTCAGGGCCGACCGACCCTGTGTGTGAGTAGTTCCCACATGACCTATGGGTCAATAGTGATAAGCTTGATCTCTCTCTCTCATCTTGAATGCAATGTTCTCTTCGGAGATCGATTCGATGTATTCTTTTGTGGTGCGTTTGTTGGGATTCGATGAATCGTGGGTTTATGGTTAAATTATTCATTGAAATTAATTGAGTCTTTTTTGAAGTTTATTATGTGTGATTATTATAGCTATGTAATGTTTTTCGATCTATGAGTTTTCTTTGGTCAAGTTGATGATTAGATATTGAGTGAAAGTGTTGCATAGTAGTAGGTTCAATCTTGGGTTGTCCTCACCTCATGACAGAAGGGGTAGCAAGACACGTATTTGTATTGTTGCTACTAATGGTAAAACGGCGAGATTTGATCATATTGATTGGTTTTATTCTGTCTACATTATGTCATCTTGTTTAAAGTGTTACTTTGTTCTTCATGAATTTAATACCATAGATGCATGCTGGATAGTGGTCGATGGGTGGAGTTATAGTAGTAGATGCATATGAATTTTGTTCTACATGTCATCATGCCATGAATAACATTATAACACCATAATTATGTGCTTTTCTATCGATTGCCCAACAATAATTTGTTTACCCACTGTATGCTATGTTCTTGAGAGAGATGCCTTTAATGAAAACTATGGTCCCCGGGCCTATTTATATTATATTACTAAAACCCTATATACCTTGTTGCAATTTATTTACCTTTATTTTAATTTGCAATTTATATATCTCCTACAACCAGATTTGATCCTTGCAATTAACGAGTACAAGGGGATTGACAACCCTTTTGCCCGTGTTGGGTGCAAGTATTTGCTCGTGCGTGTGTAGGCACTGCTAAAGATCATTTGCGTGGATCTCCTATTGATTCGGTAACCTTGATTCTCTACTGAGGGAAAATTATCTACTACTCCATCCGTTCCTAAATATAAGTCTTTGTAGAGATTCCACTATTAACCACATACGGATGTATATAGATGCATTTTAGAGTGTAGATTCACTCATTTTGCTCCGTATGTAGTCTATAGTGGTATCTCTATAAAGACTTATATTTTGGAACAGAGGGAGCACTATATTGCTTCTCCTTTTCTCTTCGGGAAAAACTCAACGCAACTTACAAGTAGCAATGGGGAGGATTATGTGTGAAGGCTGGTCTGCTCAAGAGTGAACTAGAGCAATTCTTTGGAAAGTTACATGTGTGGCAACGAACAAGACGTAGGAGCACGTGAGCCTGCATGGTCGTGGATGGGTGTAACAACTTATAACATCCCGGTAGAGGCTGTTGTACCATTTTTCTTCTCCTTTAATATATGCAACATACATTATGCGTATTTGAGAAAAAAAAATATCACTGTGGACAATTGGCTTAGAGCATAGGGATATGGTTCCTTTTTGTTTCGTCAATTTAAAGTAAGGGCATCTTTAAGATGAACCCTGAAACTTTCATTATATGTGGACCACGGTGTTTGGATTATTTTTGTCATCTAACGTGAATATGTATATGTGCGTATAACAGTTCAGACATATGGATTTCGATATCCAAGAGATAAACATGAGGCGCTTTACCGAAGTCCGAACATGCACTTAACCAATCACATGCACGGTTCCCCTCTTCTCTCTCTACTCCCAACTGCACATACATGGTCCTCTCTCCTTTTTCCTCCCAACCGGACACTAGACCATGAGTATCTCACCACATGAATGATCTCACCTATATTTATTCTCCTCCCAAATGAATATTTGGTATTGAAAGCCTCCCCCGCATCATGTATGTAGATCACGTCCTGACATAAAAACGGACATATAGCAGAGATATTTGCAGGTTAAAGATGCCCAGAGGAGAAGAAAGAAGATGGGTGGAGTAATTAATCCGAAAAAGAAAAGATAGATGTAGTAATTAGGAGGTTCCTCGCAGGCGGCCACTTGCGAGAGACATGAACTGAGCATTAATCCGGTGGCCCTGCCCTGGTTGCCCACTCCACAAGGATAAGAAAATGATGACACGCATCACAGGTGGAGCCATTAATTCCATAAGAGAGTACCCCTACCCTGCTGCGGTTCTTGGGGTGATGTCTCACTCAGGCTCACCACAGGTGACTGTACCCTGCTACTGCCGCAGTGATTGTCGGACGTCCAAAAAGAATCTTTTTCTCTCACACACACAAAGATAAAAGCTTCTTCGCCGCGAAAAAAAAAAAGATGGTGGCCGGCGGCGACCTGGCGTGCTCTGTTCAAACGCAACCCCAGCACGCAGCAGCTAGCTAGCTCCTACGAGCACCACCACCACCACTACTGGTACCCCGGTCGTGTCGTGTCCATCGCTCCATCTCCCGTCCACGTCCCGGCAACCCCCCAAGGAAATCAAAACAATAATGAATAAAGCCATTTCTTTTCTCTCTCACTCTCCTCCTAAGCACGGACCAGCTTGCACCAACCGGGCGATTTCTCCCCCGGCTTCTCGCGGTCTGTTTGGCGGGGAGAAGGAAAGCTTCTCGCGATCTCGCCTGCCCGTGCGTGCCCCCTCGACCGCGAGTTTTTTTTTCTCCCGCTTTCTGGAGAGATCCAGACCCAACCACAACCACCCGTGCCGCGGGCACCTGGCCCCCACCCACCCCGACGCTCCCCTGGACAGAAGAGAAGCGAAGCGAGGCGCGGCGCGAGATGACGAGACCCGTCGCTTTCTCTCGCCGCGTAACGAGCGGACCACTTCCTGCCGTGCTACTACTACTCCTACTACCGTCTCGTCGTCCCGCGCTCACGTTGGGCTCGGGCGGGGGCTCGTTCGGGTGCGATATTCGCGGGGCGAGAAGGCAAGAGAGATCGGTGGGTGGGTGGGTGGGTGAGGAGGTGGAGGGGGCATCCTTTCTTTCTTCCTTGTGCGGTCTCGGGCATGGGAGGGCCGCGTCCTTGTCCTCGGCGCGCTGCGCGTGTCGGCTAGCGTGCTCGCCGCTTTGGTTCTTTTCCGGGCCGTGACTTTTCTTCCACATGCTACACGTACGTACGTCCGGCGCTCGGCCACCGGCGGCACACGGGATGGAGGATGATCCAGCGGCGCCTTCGGGTGCAACGCCGCGGCTAGAAAAAGGGACTGCTTCCCTACACGTCTTTGTTCGCGTGAATCAATCCTGGAATCTGGACCCGATCTCAGACTTGATACGCTAGGTACATCACTTTCATCTTGATTTATTACAAACCAAAACACGCAGCACTATTCCTCAAGGTGCATGCTTCACAGGGCGTAATTTTAGCTCTCTATTCAGTTTTTCTTTAACAATTTTGCTAGAACTCATGTATTTTTTTTTTGAGGGTAAATATCGCCGCGTTTATTTAAACATCAATCGACGGAATGTCATCCGCAATTACAGAAAGAATAAAGTCTGGGGGAACCCCCACCCACACATTACACCGTTCATCACCTACACCAACCCTAGCTAACTTATGCGCGGCAATATTAGCAGAACGACGAACCCAAGATATCTTATACTCGGTAAACGACCGTAGAATCCCTTTGACCTCCTCAATCCACGGGCCATTCGCAGATAGATTCCTCTCTGAGCTTTGCAACATCCTCACCACTGCCTGAGCATCAAGCTCCAAGTGAACCCTCGTGACATTGGCTTCCCTCGCCAATTGCAACGCCCCTTTACACGCCAGAATCTCTGTGGCCTCCGGATCCACAACGTTTGGGAAGAACTGACACTGTGCTGCAAGAAAGGCCCCGTGGTGGTCCCTAAGAACTGCTCCACCACCCCCATTCTCTCCAACCTTTGTGACAGCACCGTCCGAGTAGATGAGATATAATTTGGTTTCATTCACGTTTTATAGCCATTAGATGTGAACATATACAATCCACGTCAGCACACGCGCATCTTATAACATCACATTTAATGGCTATAAAACGTGTCAAATCACAGTAATACAAAAACATTATAAATAATAAAAATTATACTGGGATTCATAGACCACGGGGCAAAACTTGTTTGGAGTAGACAATTGGGAAGCCGCAATACTAAGGCATCATAAGACCAACGCACCAGAACAACAGTCGTTGTCGATGAAAAGTAGCGTAGATCGGAAGAATTCATCCTAAAGACACACGAACGTAGACGAACGGCGAATAGATCCGAACAGATCCACCAAAGATTTGGCCAGTGCTAATTCACGATCGCACGTGCCAACGCTCGATTTTCGACCAATGTAAGAGATTGAGTTGCCTAAATGTGTTGTTTCTTTTCATTCATTCTTTTTTTTCCTTTGCATGCAACCACCCACCCCTTAAAATCAGGGGGCAAGTGATTATTAGTGCGAGCACCCCATGTAAAATTGGGATCATGATGATGGGTCCCACGTAAAATAGGGGGGCAATGATGATCACCAATAACCACTCCATGCAAAATTAGGGGTAAGCGAATGATTAGGAATAGCTCCACGCTTGGAGTCTATTGCGTGTTGGGACGTGCGCTCATGAAAGAGCCGTTTCCGTGAGATTTACCAACAATTTGGACAACTGATATAAGGGCACTCATACTTTTGAACTTGAGAAAGAAGAACCAACTTTTTGTTGGATACATTATCAATTTTTTGATTGATCTTCATAAATAAATCATGAACATTGCATTGTGATAATATTAAATGCATATTGATATTTAAGCATGGTAGCATGTACTATGCATAGGACAGACATATCTATGTAGACAACAAATACGGTTAACAGAGAAACGAACTACACCGAGCGGTTAACTGCGGCGGTTGTCGGTGTCAAAACCGGCGGATCTCGGATAGGGGGTCCGGAGCTGTGGATCTTGGATCAATGCGGAACAAGGCACAAAGGGCACGGTGTTTACCTAGGTTCGGGCCCTACATCCTGCTTGATTATATTGATGAGTATATGATGGTTACAGAGTTGATCTACCACGAGATCGGATGAACTAAACCCTAGATGAGCAATAGGATGGTTCTAGCCTTTACGGACTAAACTCTCTGGTTTATATAGACACCAGGGGGTACCTATGGTTACATACGGTCGGTTGCCTTCAGAGGATGAACACACCACACACCATCATATTGGAGTACACGCCAGGTCTTTGGAGCTGTCCTTCTAGAACATCGAGTTGTTTGAGGCTCGGCCCACCTTAACAGAATCCAGACTAGCCCATCAGATTGGCCCATGAGAGATAGTCCGACGGCCCGAGGACCCCCCTCCCATCCGGGACTATCTCAGTAGCCCCCGAACTAGTCTTCAAAGCCGGAGTATATGCGAAGAAACATTGGCTTTGTAGCCAGTTCCTTCCGTCAATGCAGTGTAGGCATGTATTCCGAATATAGTCATACGTGCTTATGGAAAAGAACTTGCATGACATCTTTTGTCCTACGTGCTTATGGAAAAGAACTTGCATGACATCTTTTGTCCTACCCTCCCGTGGCAGCGGGGTCCTATTGGAAACTAAGGGATATTAAGACCTCCTTTTAATAGAGTACCGGACCAAAGCATTAACACATAGTGAATACATGAACTCCTCAAACTATGGTCATCACCTGGAGTGGTCCCGATTATTGTCACTTCGGGGTTGTCGGATCATAACACATAGTAGGTGACTATAGACTTGCAAGATACGATCAAGAACACACATATATTCATGGAAACATAATAGGTTCAGATCTGAAATCATGGCATTCGGGCCCTAGTGACAAGCATTAAGCATTGCAAAGTCATAGCAACATCAATCTCAGAACATAGTGGATACTAGGGATCAAACCCTAACAAAACTAACTCGATTACATGATAGATCCCATCCAACCCATCACCGTCCAGCAAGCCTACGATGGAATTACTCACACATGGCGGTGAGCATCATGGAATTGGTGATGGAGGAAGGTTGATGATGACGATGGCAACGATCTCCACTCTCCGGAGCCCCGAACGGACTCCAGATCAGCCCTCCCGAGAGAGATTAGGGCTTGGCGGCGGCTTGATACGTCCAAAACGTATCTATAATTTCTGCTTGCTCCATGCCTCTTTTGGGTGATATTGCTATGATATTTATACACTTCCATACACTTTTGATCATATTTGGACTAACCTATTAACTCAGTGCACTCCAGTGCCAGTTTCTGTTTTCGGCTGTTTTTGTATTTCAGGTTTTCATGTTACGAGAACTGCCAGGAAAAATCCAGAAAAATTATATAAAAAATCAGCGTTCCAGAACCTACCGTGCGCCCGAAGGACAGCCGGGGGGGGGGGGGGGG